>JAMWET010001089.1:1140000-1272500 GCA_024036415.1 Prochilodus magdalenae | reverse complement strand
TGCATTGCAGTATTTTGAGCAGAACTGTGCTCTTACCTGCTAACTGAACCTTCACACTCTGCTCTTACTGGTGCAATGTGCAATTAATGAAGATTGGCCACCAGGCTGGTCCAATTTAGCCATGAGACCTCCCACACTAAATTGACAGGTGTTTCAGTTTCATTGTCCAACCCCTGTATATATATGTGATCAATATCTGAATGTACATAGACCCATAGACCACTGTTCTCTATTATGCTAAACATGCTGCAGTTATGTGATGTGTTGTTGGATGTGCATCACTGCTCTCTCTCTGTCATGTCACTGTTACAGGACATGGTCATCTCCATTCCAGAAGCCTGCTGGTTGTTACTGTAGGGGCATCTAAATGCCTCATTCGTGCTCAGTGTTAAATAAGATCTGAATATGGACGGGGCCAGTATTTGTGCACATTCTCTAAAAGCTTGGAAACAGAGCAGTACCACTGGAAACTGGGCAGTGTAGCCAACAGCACCAGCATGACACAACGTCAGTTTCTCTCACTGGTAATACAGGTGAAAAGAATTCTCTGTTCAGATAGTTCAAAGCAATTAATGGCCACAACAGACCACCAACCATCTACAACACTGCTTTTGCAAGCGGGTACATTATTATGACCTAAGCCACCAGATTGGTGTGGTCAGAGGCTTTTGACATGTACTGCTCAACATGCATGCCAAACTAAAGGATGGATGGAAGTATGGTTGAGATGCCTAAACAGGCCTTTTTTGTCTAATGCAAAGTGCAGGGATGAGCGGACCAACACCTAAATTCCGATCCAGGCGTTTGGTTTTCAGAATCAATTCTGGTGCAAAAATCTGGATGTCATCTGTTTATTTCTTTTGTAGGACTGGTGTGCATTCTGTCTCTCAAATAGAATGCTTTGAACGATGATTTAGTACAGGAACTACTTTGCCTTCCGCCTTCTTCCTCTATTCAAAATGCAACTACTCAAATATTAATCTAACAAATTAGTTATTCGTTATATTCAGTTGACATAAACTAGTTTAATAGAACACATAATCTGAACATTACTGAACACTGAAATGTGTGGTGTTATTAAAGTGGGATTCTGATTTCTAAATGTTTACTTTATAGCCGCAGTAATAATTAATAATAATTAAATGTCCTTTTTGTTTAAATACGGCATTTGGTATCGTTAAAAATAACATCCTTTAAAGTATCAGTATCAGTATCGGGATATTGGGACATTGGTATTGGATCCAAAGGAAAATCGGTGGTATCACCCATCCCGAGCAAGGAAGCATAAATAAGCCTCAAAAGAGTCAGTTATGGTTTCCAGCCCTTTACGCATTTCCCTGGATTCCCTGAATCTTTTAATAATATAATACATTGTACAGGGTGAGGCAACTGAAATTGTTCCAGAGCCTGGTTGAGGAAATTAGTTTTTTTTGCTGAGGCATTTTTGGTGAAACCTCAATCAACTTTTCTCATAAAGGACTAGGCTTTTCCTGGATGCTTCATCTATATCCGAGCATGATGAACACATCGTCTGTTTAAAACAGTATTTCACAGCATTCCTAGTCTTTAATCCATTCAAATTTTGGAACCTGTTGTAGCCATTAGTTTCAGAATGAAAAAAGCTGATACGGTAAACAGTGGTGTCAGTTAAAATACAGGTCATGCTACATTTCATTATTTATCCTATTGTTCCACCTTCATTTGGGAACCTAGGTAAAGACTAGCCCTGGTTATCTTTGAGCAAAGTTATTTACATTGTCACATCACTGTGATTTATCTAAGACCATACGCGACTGAATAACACGGTTACTGGTTTGAGGCTTATTTGCTTATTTAAGCTTGTGTGATTTCAGTATTTAGAGGGGTGACATGAGATTCATTTATATTTAATATTAATAGAAACAATTAACTAAAATGAAGTCTTCAACCCTTCACACATCCACCCTGAAGACCAGCGAAAAAACTGCAGCAACTGACCCTGTTTCATTCTAAATGCCCACTGTTTTGCTTTTTAATAGGGCTTCACAACTGAAATATCGCTCAGTAAAGGCCTTCACAAAGCCCATCTTTAACTGAGACACTGTCAGCCGTGAAGGACCCTCATGTTTATTACCAGGTAGTGTTCACAGAGGCTTGAGCTTCATTAACACTGACAACATTTCACCAGGAAGCTTTGCAGTTCGTCACTGGAAGAATATTCACCTGCTTCTTCTCTGAATGCTGCAGAGAGAAAGGTTTCATAGATGCAGACTGGCATGCCAGCTGAAAGTGGTGGTTTATTTTACAGTGACCAAAAAGCTGAGCATATAACAAGCATCACATTCTCTAAAGGACCTGGGTCATATGTGAACACTGAGTAAGGAAAATCAGGCAGCACTGGGACGTGTAGCAGTGGAATTGCATTCTATGGAGTGATGGAGCCCTATACAATACCTTTGGGATTTTGGGATGAGCTGGAGAGCGGCTTGTGCTCTAGAAGTAATCATCCAACATCACTACCCAACCTTAGCAATATTCGTGTGGCTGGCAGCAATCAAATCCTCACAGAAATGTTCTAACATTCAATGTAAGACCTTCTCAAAAGAGTAATATGGAAGATAAATGTCCAATTTACACTGATGAAAAAGAAAATAAAAACTCAGAAGAACCATTATTAAGTAATATTTATCAATTATTGTAACTTCTATAAGATGTAACCTTTTTATTTCTATAAGGTTAATTGATTTATAATAATAAAACTGCATATGTGCAGCATTTATACCATGAACCAAGCCTGATAACCCATTAAAATAAGTTTAATTTAAACTAATTAATCAGGGCCAATATCACAGCTACACACTTAGAAGTACAATGTCGTTTTACACTGTTCATGGAAGTGAAATCCCCCACACTACACAGTAAGCACAGTTCATAGTCTAAAGTTTTTATTTTATTATATGTATACAATTATAGGTATTTGATTATACGTGTCTGATTATACGTATCTGATTATACGTATCTGATTATAAGCATCTGATTATACGTATCTGATTGAACTTTTGAGGCATGTGCAGGCTTGAGCGCACTGCAGTAACCTTGGCAGGTGCTCCACAGTCTAATCTATATAGTCCTTGCTTAACCCTATCTTATCTAACGTGTCCCCTGTGACAAACTGGTCTTTGTCTTTGTCCCTTTCAGCTCATTGAATTTGCCCTGGAGTAGCTGGGGCACCTGCATGTCGATGCTAGCTTTTGTAAAAGGGAACAAGATGCGCAGGGTTTTAGGAAATCTTCTTTTTCCCCCAAAATTTTACTTTTTTTATTTTTTTTATTTCATTGTTTTTTCATACAGCGGTGTCCAAAGTAAGAGACCACCATGAAAATCTGGATTTTTTTACATTAGAAAAAAAGCAGCTGAATTTTTAGTATTAAAAAACAAACAAACAAACAAAAAAACAAACAAACAAGAGTTACGACAATGAAACCGAAAAAGAAACTCTGCACGGATTCTAGGTGAATTTTTTAACTTTCCAAATCCCCAAATCTGTAATACTGACTATGTTAAACATAGAAGTTCAGGTCATAAATTAATTTAACTCACTCGTATTCTACAGTGAAACAATGAAAACCAGTGTTAATCCACACCAGAAGGATCTGATGAATTAAATCTTTTCAGTCAACTGGAGTCTAATTTAGAGAGTGTATAACGTCAAACAACTGAGACACATCCTTGACAAGCAAGTACATAAACATAGAGTTTTAAATTCTGCTGCCACTGCGTTCTGGCAGTTGTTTACTGAAGTGAGACTGAGAAACAATACTTCAGCTAGAATGAAGAAAGCAACACCGTACTCACGGTGCATGACGTTCTTGATTCTCTATATTCTTTATTGTGAAGAGTGAAACCTCTGTCTTGTTGTCTTCCATATATTTAAACTCTTCTTTTCACACAGTTGAAATAAGAGCAGTTTTGTATCAACAGAACCACTCAACATCAGCAGAACCAAGACAACATTTTCCCACGCTTCTCTATACTCTCTGTCCATGCCTCCAGTATAAGAAGCCAACTCAACACTGGGTCTGAAAGGATATGCTACAGCCAAGAAGCATTATAGAGAAAAAAGGACATAGACCTTATAAAAAGAATCTACAAACAAAGAAGCTGATAGTGCTCTCAGAGCAATGGACTGGCCTCCCCACAGTCCAGACATCAACATCATCAATGCATTTGGGATCATTTTCAACACTGAACTTCAGAGGTGAGGAAAAATATACCTGCAAATTTCTCTGCAAATCTCCTTAACCCAGAGGAGCCCACACTGACGTACGTGTTGCAAGCCTTTTAGAAGTCTGTAAAGTTCTTTAAACAGCTTTATCCTCCACCTGAACACATGGAGACCCTGATTGACCTATACCCAACATCCTGGATGCAGTCACATGACAGTTGGTGGACATATGAGCTCATTTAGAAAATGGTGATGTGCTTGGTTAGTGCAGTTAGAGACAAAACCAGCTCATTTTACAGTCCTGTTTTTCTACCTGTAAGGTTTCAACCCATTTAACAGCTCTGATGTTCTGATAGCTGGTTCTGTATTACATATACCCATATTCTATATAACATACACCCATATTCTTCATTACATATACCCATATTCTACATTACATACACCCATATTCTATATTACATACACCCATATTCTATATAACATACACCCATATTCTTCATTACATATACCCATATTCTACATTACATACACCCATATTCTATATTACATACACCCATATTCTATATTACATACACCCATATTCTACATTACATATACCCATATTCTACATTACATACACCCATATTCTATATTACATACACCCATATTCTACATTACATACACCCATATTCTACATTACATATACCCATATTCTATATTACATACACCCATATTCTACATTACATACACCCATATTCTACATTATATACACCCATATTCTACATTACATACACCCATATTCTACATTACATACACCCATATTCTATATTACATATACCCATATTCTATATTACATACACCCATATTCTATATTACATATACCCATATACTATATTACATATACCCATATTCTATATCACATGTACCCATATTCTATATACCATATACCCATATTCTATATTACATACACCCATATTCTATATACCATATACCCATATTCTATATACCATATACCCATATTCTATATAACATATACCCATATTCTATATACCATATACCCATATTCTATATAACATATACCCATATTCTATATCACATACACCCATATTCTATATCACATATACCCATATTCTATTATTACATACACCCATATTCTATATTACATATACCCATATTCTATATTACATACACCCATATTCTATATAACATACACCCATATTCTTCATTACATATACCCATATTCTACATTACATACACCCATATTCTATATTACATACACCCATATTCTATATTACATACACCCATATTCTACATTACATATACCCATATTCTACATTACATACACCCATATTCTATATTACATACACCCATATTCTACATTACATACACCCATATTCTACATTACATATACCCATATTCTATATTACATACACCCATATTCTACATTACATACACCCATATTCTACATTATATACACCCATATTCTACATTACATACACCCATATTCTACATTACATACACCCATATTCTATATTACATATACCCATATTCTATATTACATACACCCATATTCTATATTACATATACCCATATACTATATACCATATACCCATATTCTACCATGTACCCATATTCTATATACCATATACCCATATTCTATATTACATACACCCATATTCTATATACCATATACCCATATTCTATATACCATATACCCATATTCTATATAACATATACCCATATTCTATATACCATATACCCATATTCTATATTACATACACCCATATTCTATATACCATATACCCATATTCTATATACCATATACCCATATTCTATATAACATATACCCATATTCTATATAACATATACCCATATTCTATATTACATATACCCATATTCTATATCACATACACCCATATTCTATATCACATATACCCATATTCTATTATTACATACACCCATATTCTATATTACATATACCCATATTCTATATTACATACACCCATATTCTATATCACATATACCCATATTCTATTATTACATACACCCATATTCTATATTACATATACCCATATTCTATATTACATACACCCATTATTTATATTACATACACCCATATTCTATATTACATATACCCATATTCTATATTACATACACCCATTATTTATATTACATACACCCATATTCTATATTACATACACCCATATTCTATATCACATATACCCATATTCTATTATTACATACACCCATATTCTATATTACATATACCCATATTCTATATTACATACACCCATTATTTATATTACATACACCCATATTCTATATTACATATACCCATATTCTATATTACATACACCCATTATTTATATTACATACACCCATATTCTATATCACATACACCCATATTCTATATAACATATACCCATATTATATATTACATATACCCATATTATATATTACATATACCCATATTCTATTATTACATATACCCATATTCTATTATTACATACACCCAATTTTCTGCTAACTCGTTCTCGGTGTGATATTTCCGCAATGACAGATCAGCGATAGGCTTTCATTCTAATATACACTGAGATGAGTTCAGACAGAGAAGTGTTTGCAGCAGACTGACTATGAGTATCTGCTTAACTCTGTCTCTCTCCTCAGAGAAGGCAGCTTCATAGTGTCAGATGAATCCTGGGGACGCGGTGGCTGACCTTCAGCTCGGAGAAAAGAGCTCCCCGGGCCTTTATTAGGCTGAGAGGATAGTGCTGCTGCAGCTGGAGACATTGACTTCCTCTCAGCATGCCCTCCGCTCGCACTGCCCTCCCCTGAGACTAGAAGCCAGCGAACAGGCTGCCACGTAGCATGCCGCCTTCCAGCTACTGTCCACCTTTTCTTCCAGCTCTGACTCAATTAACCAGATTCTCTAGCCACAGCTCAGACGCACAAACAGGCGGAGAGGCAACGAAAATCAGAACTATATTTAACCAGCATCTGAGACGTCTCACTTCTGGATCAGTCCGCTTTTGATTGGCAAAGCGCATCAGGCGTCACATGTCTATTGATCTTTGTTGTTTACCTGTCAAAGTGGTTTTTGCCCGCAAATGTGGAAACTACATCATTCGGGGAAAGGTTTTAGCCTCAGGCTCGAGGTTGTTAAAAGCTTTTACATTTGCGAACCTAATAAAGTTCCATCAGCCTGAATTAACTTACAATGCTGAGTTTTATATTGAGCTCGCAATGTCTCTGCAGTGTTACACCAGCCAGCGGTAAACTCTGCAGGCATGATGATGGCACGTCTTGCATCATACAGACAGTACGAACTGACAACACAGGTACACCGTGCACATGCTATATGCATTCCTTGATGGTACATGGTATGGAACTGCTTTAATATTACAGAGCAACAAAAATTGTCACAACACGGCATAAGAAGATGACGCAGTATTCCTGCTGTCAGACGTACCGATATTTATTGTCATTTTTTGTGCCTTATTTTATACCATGCAAAAGAGACGCCTTTCTTAGTAATAATAATAAATAAAGAGCACACTCTAGCAATCAGAACACCTGTGTACATGTGCTGGATGTTAGAAATGTCTTAGTCTCAGATCTGACAGGATCCATTCACTCACGCATACATACACCCTGTGCATAAATAAATTCATAAATATTGATACAGGCATCACTCTATCCACACGTGTATCGCAGGTGATTATCCACAATATGTCGATATTTTATACAGCTCATATAGATAGGAGTTTTGTTAGTATGTGTTTAAAAAAAATATGTATAAGTAAACAAGAAAGAAAGAAAGAAAGAAAGAAAGAAAGAAAGAATAGGAAAGAAAAGAAAGAAAGAAAAAAGAAAGAAAAGAAAGAAAGAAAAGAAAGAAAAAAGAAAGAAAAGAAAGAAAGAATGAAAAGAAAAGAACGAAAGAAAGAGAAAGAAAGAAAGAAAGAAAGAAAGAAAGAAAGAAAGAAAGAATGAAAAGATAGAAAGAAAGAATGAAAGAAAGAAAGAAAGAAAGAAAAAAGAAAGAAACAAAAGAAAGAAACGAAAGAAAGAAAGAAAGAAAGAAAGAATGAAAAGAAAGAAAGAAAGAAAGAAAGAAAGAAAGAAAGAAAGAAAGAAAGAAAGAAAAGAAAGAAAAAAGAAAAAAAGAAAGAAAGAAAGAAAGAATGAAAAGAAAAAAAGAAAGAAAGAAAGAAAGAAGGAAAGAAAGAAAAGAAAGAAAGAAAGAAAAGAAAGAAAGGAAGAAAAAAGAAAGAAAGAAAGAAAGAAAGAAAGGTGATTTATTTTTAATACAATATTTAAAAAAAAAAAAAATTCGTAAAAAAAAAAAAAACAGCGCTGTTTAAGTCTTAACAACAGATCCTTTTCACATTTCCAGCTCGCCTCTCCTGCTGACTCCGAGGCAGGTAATGAAGTCAGCAGGGCAGATTTGTTTGCGTTTGGAAATAATAAAACATTTTCCAGGAAAAACACTAACGGCTTCCAGTGGCTTCCCAACTGAACCGCATTCTGGCACATAATTAACAGAGAAGAAAAGACCTTGTGTAGAAGAGCCCCCCTGCACCATGGAGTACCACCACTGTTAGCTTGAGCTTCAGCCCATTTAAAAAAGCAGCCGTCCTCCCTCACTCACGCCTCCTGATCCCCAGGACACAAAAACGCACTGTATTTAATCCAGTCTCTAAAATCTCTCTTGGCTTTTTATGAATATATTTGAATAATAAATCACAATGTCATATGTACTCCTGAGTGCTACCAGCTAAGCATGCAGCTTCAAGGCATTTTGTTACCGTTGCCCTGAAGTGCTGAAATATATATGTCACTTTTTCTTTAGTTTTTCATTTTTATATTCTAAAAAACATTTCAGCAACATATTCTGTCTCAGCATGTCCAGGACTTCATCTTAGCTCGCCTCTAGTGGTCTTGAATACAGCAATGCATTAATTTCTATAATATAATAATATGTAACATTATAATAATGCAGTTATTGTGATCCACAGATAATATTATAATAATACTGCAGAGACAAACAGCGATTTACTTTAAACGCCCCTCTGCAGAGATGAACCATGATCTATTTTAATAAGCCTGTATTTCAGGCTGACTGTAATGTGTGCTGGAAGTGTATTAATGAATGTACCGCATTTCTTGCTTGGAGTTTGGAATCTAGGGACACAAAAAATAACTTGACTGTGCCATTTCCTCCGGTTTATTATCTGATCTCCCCCTAATAAGTATTTAGGATTCTCTGAAAGAAAGAGAATAGTTCAGCCGATCAATTTGCTTTTAGTTTGTTTTGGAGAAAATCTAATGGATGAATTACACTCCACAGATTACCGCAGTACAATCAATAGTGGCAGTCTTAGTATGCGTATGCCACGCTTTAAAGAGTCTGCGCTGAGTGGATGTCTCCAGTGGTGCCTGTGAATCAAAATGACAATTAACAAGCATGCTTGAAAAAGTGACCTTTAGGCTAGCCTAATAAAATACCTCGCCGGCTCTGCCACCGCTCTAATGGACGATGCGTGAGAGAGGAATCTTTGAATGGAGTTTGAATTGTGTGGACATGTAGACGGCGGCTGCAGCTTAAATGGAGTATTGGCTCAGGCGACACAATGTGTGCCAAGCGCGGATGACTTTCTCAAACGCATTCGAAAGTTACTGAGGGCTCACAAAGTGCTTGACTAAGAATCAGATAATGGCTGGCATTTTTCACGCTCCAAGGATTTACCACAATTTCCGTGCAACTTCCTCGAAAATCAATCACCTGTATTAAAATCTTGACACATCTGGACTACAGCTAATAGCCTTTTAATCACATGCTAACACAGACTGTACTTTTCATTTCCATTTAATGGTCGATGTAAGTTACAAATTGGTTACAAACATTAAACCGCCATTATTAACCAACATATGTCACCGTGGCTCAGTAGAACAAGGCCAGCTGCCATTTCACCTCTCACTGTAACCAATTTATCCAAATGTTAAATGGGGCTAGAAGGAAGATTTTAATTTAACTGTCGTTTAATGATCCCTGTGAGACGTACATTTACCAACATACGTCACCCAAGACCATCGATTTGATTCCAAAACGGTAATGGCTCTTTCTAAAAATGCCCTGACTAAATGTCAGGCCGATTTATCAACCACAAAGAAGGCGGTCATGTTTTCCCTGCAAACTCCATGGGTGAACAAACCAAATGGAAAAGACACATGTCCCAGTTAGCACCACACTGTGTCAAGTGTGTGGATGAAACACATGTGAAAATAGATTCTTTGTGAATACAACACCACAGGAGCATGCCAATGTGTTAATGAGACTGCAGCCAAGACATTTCCCTACCTACAGTACTTCCTTTGTGATTGTGGATGTGGCATAAGCTTTTTACATGCAAATGGAAGCAGAAGAGGTCATGAGATTCATATGTGATTGATTTCTGAATTTTAGTCACTAACTCAACAGCATTCATATTGTAAGCTTAGATATATTTTTCCATTGTATAGCAGTATAAGCAGTGCTCGATTTGAGGGGGGATGAGAGATGATGCTTTTCCTCGCGACAAAGAAAGACCCCCAAAATACACTTGTCGTCAAAAACAATAGTTCCACCCAGAAGGAAGTGTGGGATTGCAATGCTATGGAATATAAAGGTTACCAGGAACATAAATGATGATTTCGACTGATATTTTTATTGAGCTACACACACAGAAGTAGTGTCTCTCAGTATGGCATCGGGCGCAGCGTTTGCTAATGCAACATGCCAGACGTCTCAGCATGGAGTTGTAGAGGCTCCTAATGGTGTCCTATGATAATCCATCCCATGCAGCTTGAATAGTCTCATTCAGTTCCTGCAGATTTTGTGGTGGAGTGACACCTGGCCTTCTGAACGTGTGACATGTCACAACAAAAACGTTCATCCAGGCCTGACCACGGTGCCTCCACACATTCATTGGCCGCCTCCACCAAGACATAACTGAAGACTCCACATTGAAGATGAGCAGCTGCCAAGCTGCCAGTCTCACAATGTCAAACTTATCCACCAGGTTTCATTCCCATCGGTTGATTCTTTCTGGGTGCAGCTATTTTCTTGAGGATGACAGCATTTTGATGTCTGAAGGTCTATACTGTTAAAAATTCCATACTATAGGCGTTCTTCATTCAAAGCAAACAATTTATGATCAGGACAGAGCATGCACACCTACAGAAGAGGTGTTTATGCAGATTCGTATGCTATCGCTTTCTCTGTCAGGGTGGCCAGGTTAGTGGAGGACTAGTTTGAAAATGTGGCTGTGGGAGAAAACTGTAAAGTTTCAGCTTCTGGTGGGAAGAATTTAAGCAACCTTTGAACTGGAAATGTCTGATGGACCAGGTGTTCTGCCTGCCAGAGAGAATGCAAAACAGCAATATCCATCAACTATTATCTTGGTGATAATTAGATAATAGGTGTGGGTTAACAGCATGCCTGTTATTCAAGTGTGGAATTTTGAAGTTTTGAAGTAGCAGGTGGAAAGACGGCAATAAAGTATCAAGTCTTAATCAATATACTGAGCAGTGTTGATTGACTCATGTTCAGTAGCTTTCTTAAGAATGGTAGCTACAGATAACCCTGATGCTGAAAGACAACAGTAGAGCTAATGAAAGTGGTTTTATTCGAAATTGGAAGTTGAATTGAACATTTAACATTAGTCCAAAAGTTTAACCTGAAGCTCTTAAGAAAGAACAAAGAACTCTATGAAAGACACTTTAACAGACCAAGAACAATCTCGGTGACATAGGAGACATAGCCATGCAGAAGCATTCCAAACAGAACACAGGTGTACCTAATAATATATGTCCTTGTCTTGGAGCTGTTCTTACATTTAGGCATTTAGCTGACGCTAGGCGTCTTGCCCAAGGACTCTTATTGGTGCAGCACTGCATAGTCGCCCAGATCAGGATTCGAACCCCAGTCTCCCACATGCTGTGGTGACTCCCTGACAGGTAGTGGTGTTATCCGCTGAGCTGCACCAACCCATCTTTGCTAATTCAGTCATGCTGTAGAAATTTGTAGGACAGAGAAGTCTATTCTTTTGTTATCTACTTCTACATCTACTTGGGGTTGCCCGAAGAGGAGACACGAAAGTGGCTTTGCTCATAATGGCTAATAAAATCCATCTCAACTAACCTAATCATACGTGGACAGCGAAACACACTGCTGTTTACACAGCATGCCATTTCCATGTGTACCAAATGCCTCTCCAGTGACAAACTGATCTTGTGACTGGAGGAAGGGTGACATGTACATTTGCTACGTCAGTCTTTCAGACAAAAACTTCCTCGAGTCCTTGTTCGAGTACATGTACGGGCTGTTACAAATGTTTAAGATTGCGCGGATTGCAAACACTATTTATAAACGGGATGAAGAAAGATGACTCGCAGCCGATTAGGTGGTCCTTTGTCTCTGTCAAGGACACACTAGGGCGCGTTAGGCTTCACACTACAAATGTTATGTGGTCATGAGTGTCCCTGACCACCTCTGAAGGTCTCACAGCACGTCACAGAGACTCTAGCACTGCTGCGTCTGATCCAATCGCACCAGCGTGTCAGTGTCACTGCAGTGCTGAGAATAATCCAACATCCAAATAATACCTGCTCAGTGGTGGACCTGACTATTGATGAATAGAACAAAGGTGAGATGACTAAGTAAACAGACAAAACAGATGGACTACAGTCTGTGATTGCAGAACCACAAAATCAGCGAGCAGGGCCGGAAGATACACAACAGAGATAAACCCACATAAAAATAACTGTATAACTCTAAATATGCATATGCACAAGCAGCATTGCCACTGTGCAAACTAACATCTTCTAAAACCTGTAATTAAAGTGTAAACCTCCAGTAAGGCTTAAATGATAAGTAGAAAATATAAATAAGAGCTTAAAAAACATTCATCAGAACCATCAGAGGACTGTCTGGGCGTGGTTAATGAGCAATTTGACTGACAGCTCTGCCCAACCCTGCTTGTCAGCATACAGACCTAAGGTCATTATCCAGCTTTTATATGACTGTAGCTGGACAAAAACATGAAGACAGACAGACAGACAGGCGGATGAACAAACATGGAAGGACGAAAAACAAATGGAAGGATAGAGCAACGCACAAAGGAATGGATGAACAGACATGTAGACGTGCAGACAAACAAACAGATGTGCAAAGCAGTGCACACAGGAACAGGTGTGCAGAGGACCAGACAGACGGATGAACGAACAAATGGACAGACAAAGGAACGGACTAACATACAGACGGGACAGACAAACAAGTGAATAGATAAAACACTGTGTTAATGAAGTAATGAATGAATAAATGAATGAAGGGCTGAGAGGCAGCTACAGACAGGTGGTCCAGCTTGCTAGCTTTTGGTTATGCTGGATTAGTTTTGGCTCACTAGCATCTCTGACTCTGAAACTGTTCTTTATGGGCGGGGCAAGAGATGTCAGCCTTGTGAATGTTTAGGAAATGCTTACGGTAGCGTTGCCCAAGATTAAGAGCACCCTGTTTACATAGACAGCTAACGACGCTCCAGATTCCCCACAATGCTAACACGTGCCAATCCTTCATGTTAGTAAGGTTTTAAAGAGGAATCGTATAAACATCAGAATTTATGGGCAAATACTGAGATGCCATGGAGGCACTGCAGGCTAAGTCATATGCACTGGCATTGGGTGGGAAATAGTGGTATCTGGGCTAGAGGTGGTCACTTTAAGGTTAATGTCGACTAGTCACTGATCATGTGATTATGACACTAACAGCATGTACACCCCAAAGGGAACAGCAGGTGACTAGCCTGGTGTTTCTGGGGTCCATTTCTCTGGCTTGGCTTGTTTAAGGCTTGGTATAAAGGGCACATCATGCTCTCCTGACCTGTGGAGTTCAGCTGTATTGAAGCATTTCACCAATACAGTGGTTCAAAGATCACATACTGAATGTCGTTATCCCAGGTTTCCCAGAGACTGCAATAGAAGGCGTGCCTTGCTGCAGAGGCCATAACAGCCAATAATCACTAATATTCTCTGGCTCTCCGGATCTCTGCCACGGGCAAGGCTGCCTAGGGTGCCCCAAAGTCATATACAGATTTTGCATGATTCAGGCAGCCATATCTTTGGTTTCCTGAAAGCTGGCAGTGCGATTCATGCCTCCTTGGAAGGGATGTGTCATTCTCTGCTGACCGGTGGAGTTTGTCTTTGTCATGGATTTTTAAAGTCAGATTTCTTAAATTCGCTCATCGAAAAGCAATGCCCTTTCCTACAGTGTCATCAGTGCTTGGTTTTGATGAGCAGCCCAAAAACACCTTTCAATGGTGGGAGCTTCAAAGCATAGCCTCCATTATCTTCTGGAGAGCTCCACAAAAAAGGATCCTGAGTGCTAACGGTTAATATTGGAGCTTATCAAACCTGCGTGGAGGGCTGGCACTGAGAACCTGCGTTTTAGAGCAGCTGAGACGATGAGAGGAGTTACATCAGACGTCAAGAGATCTACTGCTGAACAAGCTGGAAATGAAGGATACCATGACATTATACCATTGTACCAGATTTATAGAGCCCAACTGAGCTCAAAAATGACAGTCACAGATCTACAGGACTATTTATGGGGGAAAATATTTGAATTCACAGGGCGACCCACGCTGGGACTAACAGAACATGGATAAAGCAGAATGTGGAGAGACGAATCAAACACAGAGCTTTATTCCATATAAGGACCACTTGAGAAAGCATACTGTTAAACTATAGAATGGCTGAAGCTAGACTTCTCATAAAGAGCAGATGAAGGATCTATGGCGAACAGACTGCCAAGACATTTGGATGTGATTTTCTTATGAGGTAACACTGAGTGCTGGCAACGGCACTTACTCAGAGATGAAGAAATTATATAGCCTACCCACACAATCTGTGCTGAGGGAGGAACATTGCTGGGGGGTGCAGATTTCTCAGTACAGTGAAACACTGCACTCACAATACTGGGGAAAGACAGCATGGTGAAGAATAAATCAGTGTTTGTTCCATTACCTAATTGTTTTCTGTGGTTTGGTGGTTAAAAATGCTCATTCAGAAAAGACTATACAACCACTGAGTCGGTCTTAGCAGGATGGCTGTGCGACTGTGAAAATCAGCACTTGTTAACATTTGCACTGTATGTTCAAAATAATTTGGTATAAATCACCGCGGTTACCGTTAAGACGTTTGAGACAGTTTGAAATCAAAAGGCTTTCTTTACCATGGTGTGTATGCACAGCTGTAGATTCTTCACGGTCCAGTCCCTCGTCGTTTTCACTACACAACTTTTTTATGTGGTACTGCAAATCACATATGTAGTACTTTTATAGCACTTCCTGTTTTGAATGTTGTTCCTTAAAAACCCATTTCATTTTTTTATTTGTTTCTTCTCATTAAGTGGTACAAACAAAAGCAACTTAGCACTCCCTGTTGGAGAAAGACATGCTTGTTTAAATCCAAGCCATGTCTACGTGTTTTACAAATAAAAAATAAAAGGGGGATTTTCTACCTTCATAGCAGAGTGGAATTCAGTTCACCTGCCTAGAGCTTTTATATGTGAACCATTGGGGCACTTGAGCTGTGCAGAAAATGATATGCTGTATATCAACCCCCCAGTTCATTTTTACTTTACATGTGGCAGCTTTACAGTTAATCTTCCAGCACACATTTCTGGCCAGCTCTGAAAATGACTGGAGAAGGTTATATTCCCATGTAGGATATATGTACATAGCCCTTTTCAAACAAAAGAACCCTAGTTCTTGAACTGGTTCCGTTGAGGCTTCATAGAACACTGGTGTTATTCAAAGAACCAGTCTGCGTTTGCACCAGTTTTGACGGGAACCAAGGAGGGTCATTAGCGTTACCCAAGGGTGTTACACAACAGCAGTAAATTTACATTTATGGCATTAAGCTGACGCTCTTATCCAGAGCAACTTACAAGGTTAATCATGTTACAGGTAGGCCAGTGTAGTGTTAGGAGTCTTGCCCAAGGACTCTTATTGGTGTAGCACAGCATAGTCACCCTGACTGGGATTCGAACCCCAGTCTCCCACATGTGGTGGTGGCTCCCTGGTGGGTAGTGGTGCTATCTGCTGAGCTATACCAACAGTAAATGGTACAAACAAGGTGGCTGTGTACATAGTTTACCTCCAAGCACTTGTGCTGTTATTACAGCAAGCAACTACGGGTGATAGGAAGACGTACGGGAGTTTCTTTAGCAGATGACCGTCACGGTTTGTCTTCATGGTTCATGCTGAGGAACCTACTATTAGAGATATTTGTCCTTTTCCTTCGTAATTAAATTATATCAGTGTGTGACGCCACAGATGCATGTTCAAGCAACCCACTTTAAAAAGTCTCAATCTGTGTGAGAGAGAGCAATTATTAGTGTGGGGGAATGCAAGCAGCTATAATAACTCAGGTGATGTTTTGTGAATTGATTCAGAATCTCTTTTAGGAGAACCGTAATGCTTCCGTGGATCAGTGGCTTTTCCCACCCCTACCTGCCATGCTCTGCTGGTATAAAAGGCTTCTGTGGATAAAGTTCTTTTGATGAGTTTATATGTATTATTTAAGATGCTCAAGTTCATTTATAGTTTGTGGCTTGCTGTATATCATCATCGCCATGGCATAGCAATTTCCATTCATTAACTCAATGTTTTAAAAAAAAACTAAAAAAACACTAAGATACGGGGATACCAGGCTGACATTAAACAGACAGCTTCTAATTATACACTGCATAACAGTTATCAGATGTTCTCAAAGAAATGACAGTTGACAATTCATGGTATTCATTCAGAGACGGCACATTGTGATCGCACTGCCAACATTTAGGTTGGTGATGTTCATTCTGATCAATCGATCCAGCAATAGACGTGTTTTTGGGAACATCTGTTTACAAAGCATATTAACCAACATATCTGAGAGTAATGCTTTGATTTTCATATAGAGATAACAAATGAAAGGCTGAAATCTAAACGCTGAAACTTAAACCGCATTTCGTCTCCAGGGTCTCAAACGGGATAGCAGCACACTAAATATTATGTACAAATAGCGCAGTACCAGTAGACATGCACTCATTTGTGCAGTAGGTATGTAAGTGTGGAAGTGTGTGGTTTGGGTCTAACTCAACCACAACAGTCAACAGTCTAACAGCTCCAGTGGCTCACATCAACTCCACTTTAATCATGTTTATTATCCCTTTATTTGTTTACCTCAGATTTCATATACTGCAATTTAACCAGCCTGAGAGGAGTGTAAGCAACATCAATCGGATCCACCAATCAAGCTATTCATCTAACTGTAGTTTTTTCTGGAGCCTGCATGTGGAGTGTCCACAGATCTTGTCTGGTCATTTTGGTCTATTTAGTTTGGCCTTCATCCACCTGCAAAACTGTAGCTGCAGCAACAGTAACTACGGTCGCCAACTGAAACAGCAGTGGGACGTCCTAATGGTGTAAATACTATACGCATCTACAATTACTTCACAAAAGTGTACCATGTTGTCATTAATCACAATTATTAAAAACCATACCGCGCGCACCGTAAGGCCGCGTATATAGATGTGTGCAATCCTTTTTTCTAATGTGCACATTTCACCAGACAGGCATCTGATTTTTCCATTGCATAATCTATCTAATGCACAGAGAGCTGCCAGAGTAATTGAGCCCCAAGGGCACCGAGCACATAGAGGTCTGCCTGTCTGCCTGCTGCACTGAGAAAACCTTTTTGTAACATTCCCTGTGTTCTATACAATTAGAGTGCAGGGGAAAGCTTTGACATCATACTTATTACTGTACACTACATGGCTTTCTTCTCCCATGAGATGACCTTCACATCCTAAAGCAAGCCTAATATCTATGTTTTTCCTGACTTCACACAGTAGATCCTTCACCAAGATCCAACATACTGGAAGAAAAAAAAGTAGTTTGAGGTTTTTCGGCTTCAGTGATGCAGGAAATCCATTTAGCTTATCAAATCACAGATTTAGGGAGCCAGACACATTTGCACTGTGACTGTTCAAATGACCACAAAGACCAAAAGGTCTCTGTGACGATATATGGTTCCTTTTTTTCCCCCATTAAGCATTTTTCTGAAGCAATTGAATATCAAATAGCTCCCAAACCACTGACCAATTATATCATAACTGCAAGAGCCAGTCCCAAAGTGGGCAGCAAACATGTGGGAGTTCTGCTTCCTTTTCTGCAATTTTAAACCAAATGCTGCAACTTACATTTCAAATGTGGCTGATATCTATATTCAGAGGCTGGTAAAAGGTCGGCGTAGCAGACGCTTGAGATTCTGCAAAGACATCTGCTCGTAAGCTCACCCAATTATTGAGATTTAGTGCAGTACAGTATGTGAATCCTAAATAAAAAAATAAACACTTTAACTGTGCCACTACTAGTGAACTACAGAGGTTGGACAATGAAACTGAAACACCTGTCATTTTAGTGTGGGAGGTCTCATGGCTAAATTGGACCAGCCTGGTGGCCAATCTTCATTAACTGCACATTGCCCCAGTAAGAGCAGAGTGTGAAGGTTCAGTTAGCAGGTAAGAGCACAGTTCTGCTCAAAATACTGCAATGCACACAACATTATGGGTGACATACCAGAGTTCAAAAGAGGACAGATTGTTGGTGCACGTCTTGCTGGCACATCTGTGACCAAGACAGCAAGTCTTTGTGATGTATCAAGAGCCACAGTATCCAGGGTAATGTCAGCATACCACCAAGAAGGACGAACCTCCACCAGCATCACATAGTGACCTGGCCACTATCCTGCAAGAAGAATGGCTTAAAATCCCTCTGACCACTGTGCAGGACGCAGTATATGTCATTCCCAAGACCAACTGACGCTGTA
The DNA here is from genome assembly GCA_024036415.1 of Prochilodus magdalenae. Classification (NCBI taxonomy): domain Eukaryota; kingdom Metazoa; phylum Chordata; class Actinopteri; order Characiformes; family Prochilodontidae; genus Prochilodus; species Prochilodus magdalenae. The sequence continues at coordinate 1,253,407 of JAMWET010001089.1, read as the reverse complement.
TTGGCCGCAAAAGGAGGCCCTACACCATACTAATAAATGATTGTGGTCTAAAACCAGGTGTTTCAGTTTCATTGTCCAACCCCTGTACGTCTGTGTGTCAAGATACTGATATGCATTGTGTTATAATGTATCACCAAATATGATATTTTTATCGCCCACTTTTAGTGGTATATGCTTGACTAGATGCCTCCCATCAATTGTCTGTCAGCAGAAAGACACGCATAACCTTAATATCTGCTCCTTTTCTAAGACACAACAAGTAACTGAGCTTAGTCCTGAGCTTACCTAACATATCTATTAAAACCCTGACCTTAAAGTAAAGATGCCTACTGATCCATTTTTGAATAATGTTATATATAACGGCCCCTTGTCCTATACCAAGCATCACCTTTGGGGTTATTTGAAGTGGTGTATAAGATCTAGAAGACCTCATATGCCACTTTTAGAACATCTAACATTAGTATCTGACCTTACTAATGCTCTTGTGGCTGAAAGCAATTAATTCCTCACAGCAATGTTCCAACATCTAGTGCAAATCTTCTACAAAACAAATAGAGGCTGTTATATTGACAAAGCAGGGGACAAACTCCCTATTAGACAAACAGTTTGGCTAAAAATCTGCTTAGTTAACGGAAGCTAACAGGGCTTACACTGAAAGTAAACCGTCACCAAAACCCTTTCAAAATTACAAATAATTTTCTAAATCTACATATCGTCGCTGTCCAATGAAAAACATGTTTCTCTATTTTTGTCTAGTTTTGCTTTTATGCATCATTTGAACACAGCACCTGATGTTTATACTGTGTGAAAGTTCCATGATGAATGGACCAACAGAAATGGCCCAAAACCGCTTGGAAAGAAGCCTGGTTCCATTGACTTACATTGGAATTAAATGATGGTTTTGGCCTCTCCTGTAAAGCTGCCATTTTGGAGATACTTGTTTCTCTTTGGATAGTGACGATACACTTGCTTCAGGTGTGTTATATGTGTGTTGTGTTGCAAACAGAACAAAAAATATACCAGTAGCACGCACCAGCAGTCGCATAGTAAACTGGCTTTTGGCAATGACCCACAAACTAGAAAGGGAGACATTGGGAAAATTGCTGATACCTAAGGTGCCACAATGTAACAGATAATTCTAATAATGGTGGTTGGTGTAGCTCAGCGGGTAACACCACTACCTGCCAGGGAGCCACCACCACAAGTGGGAGACTGGGGTTCGAATCCCAGTCTGGGTGAATATGCTGAGCTACACCAATAAGAGTCCTTGGGCAAGACTCCTAACACTACACTGCCACACCTGTAATATGATTGACCTTGTAAGTCGCTCTGGATAAGAGCGTCAGCTAAATGCTGTAAAATGTAATAGGACTCTAACTCTAGCTAAGAGGCGGGTCTAAGGAGTCACTGGTGGGTCCAGTATACAACCGACACATTTCTTTATGTGTTCATTCATGAGGTGAATGTGGCTCATAAATTCATAACTGGACCTTGTATTGGGGTTCTTTTTTTAGCTTCTCTCCCATTATCACCCTATTGGCCTTTATGTTGTGAATTTCATTATAGGTCTGTCTTTTGTTGTCATGCAAGGAATATATCAAGTTGTGCTCAGGAAGGAAGTGATTTTGAACACACACAGATTTTGTCATCAGTATATATCCCTAAAGTAGTTGACCAGAACCCATGCTCTCAAGGTTTTCTCCCTTACCACACTCATACAGTCTGTTCTTAATCTAGGACCTTGTGTTGAAGTGCATAGTCTGTGGTGCAAATGATATATTACCTATATTTTAAAAAAATATTTTGAATATTCAGAAATATTACCTGAATTTAAGAACAGACATATATATCTGACAGTTTGGCAAAACAAGGACCAACTAAACATTATTCAACATAAACTTTGTCTTTTTTTAAAACATAATTTATTTTCTTTATGGTAAAAATTTGATGCTGTGTTTAATGGCAACTTATTCATGACATTCTGTGTTTAAGCTGAAAGAACTCTACAACACTTTTATATCAGCAATTCAGAGAAACTGCACCTTCAGACAGTATGCTCAAAATTTGTGCTGGGTATTGTACATCCTTCTGAAATCCCTGGACAGATCTACACTACACCCGCACAGTCATCCATATTGCCTGTCCATGTGATCACAAGGTATAGAGATGAAAACTCAGCTGGTGTTCTTTTCTATGAATTTTTTTGCAAGCACAGAACTGTGTCCAGTTAGCGGACAGAGCTGCAGGATCAAAAGTTCCAAGTCCTGTGCCGAGACTGACCTTCCTATCAAAATCCTCATTTCTGTGCCGAGGACTGAGCTGACATTCTGGGAATCCCTCAGGACCAGCGCACAGTGCAGGCCGAGCAGTACGTGACCCCAAAAAAGTTCAAGAGGAAGTACAGATGGTTGGAAAGGAGGAATCGTTTAATATTGATGTCATTTAGCTGGCACTTCTGCATCTGTCGTTTTGTCCTTTTCTCCTCCCTGGTCTGATGGAGGGTTTGCAACACTTAAACGGATCTCCATCACTCCTCTGTCACCAAATTCAATTTCATTCCAAACCTTTCACACACTTTTCATCTGCCTCCAGGCAAAGGCTTTGTGATATGGAGGTAGCAATCAAACTCAAACTGCTCCTCTGAAACTAAAGGAAAACTCCCCTCTTGGCTGAGGTGCCAAAACGTTCGGAGTCTCTCATTGACTACAATGGACTGGATTGTGACCATCCATCTTAATAATCTTCAGCATTTACCAAGATTTTATTTTCTAGCTGGTTGCTTCCGATTACTCTTGAATGCTCATTTATCTAAGCCTCTATTTATGCAGGGCAGACTGTAAATAAGACTGTCTGACTGTTGGTTTCTATAGTCCAGCACACTGAATTGAAATGACTAGGAGGCTAAAAGTGCAGAATGTCAGCTTTGGTTCAAATATAGTTCAACTTCTATATCAGATGAAACGAGTAGAAATCAGTTCTTTTACAGCTTTTTATCTGAAACTGCTTGGTGGTGTCGGTCATAGATATCAGTATCCCCATTGCCAATACGATACAGCCTTTAAATGCCAGCATGGCTGCCGTCAACGCAACACTAATTTTGACATTACTGCCGCATAGCACACCTTCACCTAGTCCTTCAGTTTCAGGGGACTATAAATAATTGGCCAAATGGCTGCTGAGATATGTTTGTCTCACATATAAAGACAACAGACTGTCGCTAGCTTTCTGTCTTGTGCATGAGCTACTCTTGCAATAACACCACGCAGTACCAAGAAGTATCCGATTCTTACTGCTTCTCAACATTCCCTCCTTCTGCCATTCCATCATAAAGCAAAATACACCAGCATAGGGTTCGACATAAGATATGAATCACACCTTAGTGTCTAGAACATAAAGCCAGCATTCACTTCATTAAAACGCTCATAAACAACTGTCATTTTTCTGGGGCAAAAGATGAAAGGAAGACCAACCTGTAGAGAAAAAAGAACAGCTGGTTCATAGCAAACCACCTCATGTGTGCAGTACACGGACAATGATAATATATGGCAGTGGAGCTGGATCGTTTGTCTTTACTCATGATTACTCAGTTGATGAAAAAAAAGAAGCTGGAGGAGAATTTTTTAACTCTCCAGAATCATTGTAACTGTTCCTAGCAGATGTCTGAACAAAAGGTTGATAGCGCTTCACCATGCAGCCGGTCAATAACCTTAAACATACTACTACAGCAACTCCGGACATTCATCTTCAGTGTTACTGCATTTTACTCAAAACCGAAGACTGAATAGTCCCGCAATGGACAGGAACTGAAACTGTCTGCATTACTGGCTTCACTATGGCTCACAGACAGTGCTGGGTTTTATATGATGCCCTGTCTTAGATTTTAATAAACAGGCACTCCATAAAATCCATATCTGAAAACAGGTTTTACAAAGAGAAATGTTCGTGTCCAGGGACAAGTTGTTAAACATTTGGTGCTAAATCGCCACTGCAACCAGTAGTACACCTCCTCTATATGCAGGCCCCAAAAGCTACTTCATTCTCTTTCGACATCCAGAGATCAATCAATACTACAAGCTAAACAAGCAAGCAAATAGTGAAACACTGTTCTTATCGGTTCCTTGTTAAACCAGAACTGATAAAAAACCAGATTACACACATGAGCAGGCTTCCTGTCGCTGGACAATGATGACGAGTGTATTATCGCCGCTGCTTTGAGCTCCGCCTTCACATGGCTTTGAATTGGTTTAAAATCTTCACACTCGATTTGTTCACACCTCACAGAGCGACTTACAAGGTCAATCATATTACAGGTAGACCAGTGCAGTGTTAGGAGTCTTGCCCAAGGATTCTTATTGGTGTAGCACAGCATAGTCACCCAGACCAGGATTCAAACCCCAGTCTCCCACATGCGGTGGTGGCGCCCTGGCGGGCAGTGGTGTTATCCGCTGAGCTACACCAACCACACTTCTGTATTCATCCAAGAGGCTTGTTTAACACCATTACTTTAATACCATTACCATACCAATACTTATACTAGTATTCCTATACCAGTATTGTACATACAATATATATGTCATCTCTGTCCAAAGAAAAACATGTATCTCCAAATTAGCAACTTTACAGGAGAGGCCAAAACCCAATTTAATTCTAATATAAGTCAATGGAAACCAGACTTTTTTTAAGTGATCTTTGGGCCATTTCTGTTGGTCCATTCATCATGAAATTCACACACAGTATAAACAGCAGCTCATGCGATCAAATGATACATAAAAGTGAAAATCGTCAAAAATGGAGATACATGTTTTTCATTGGACAGCGACGATATACACTATATATAAAAGTATTGGATTTTGATGATAATAGACCAGAGCCATCAACTGCAAGAGGTCTTCAGGTGGTCATAGATACCCCAGAAATAAAGTAGACATTCTGCACTTCAACCCTACAGTCAATGATTCAACACAAATCTGATGAACAACATCGTCCCTTTACTTCTGCACTGAATCGAATGAAACTGAAATTGAAGATTTTGTTGCATCTTATGAGGGTTCAGTTAAGTTCAGTTCAGCGTAGTTCACTGCTACAGTTTCGATAACTGAGCAATAAAGAAAACTCACGCTGCACACTTTAAAATGTTGTTGAAGAGCATTTTTCACTATCATAACTGTGTCTCACAGAGCACGCCGCATTTCACCATGGGAAAAAAAGCATGCTTTTCATTCTAATTGCCTTTCCATTTAAATGTGACAAAATGAATCATTTAAAACATACTGGCAAGAAGGAAAAAGCTCTTTGTCAAATTAGAGCCATGATTCATCAAATGTTGTGACCTTAGAAGACATTTATCAGATGCCTGAGTGAATTCAGAAAGGTCACACGGTTGCTTCTGAGAAATGTAGGACTTCACAGCACTTAATTTGATTCCATAATTGACTTGGGCACTGTTACGGCATATAATAACGTGGGCAGCGTCTAAAGGCACTGAACACGGAACAACAGCAGGATAGCGACAAATCTAGGCGCTGGTATGCCATATTAGCTTCTCCGTTCTGTGCACATATTCTGCATATGCTGTGTTTTCTGTGAATATTTTGAAAAGCTTCTCGCATATAGGAGATCGCATCCTCATGGACCTTGAGTCCGTGTGACTCATTAACAGCCAGTATATTTTGACATTTGAAGTTCGAGGATGTGGCACAGGAATAGCTCAAAGAGCCCAGTCAGCCGATTCAGTTCAGTGGAGGAGAACATACAATGTAATTTTGCTTGTCACCAGGGAGGAATAAGGCCATGCTACAAAGTGAATCACTCCACTAACATGGAGTCTTGTACTCTCTAAATGTAGACAACAGCAAGAATAAGAATTTCAAAAATTTCAAAAAGGCAAAATAGATACGGGTACAAAATCATGCTCAGTAAATAATGCACTTTATGTAATCTGAAAACCATAACATGAGTAATTGCACTTGGCAGTACATGGCTCTCTAATTATCTCTATAGCTGCCTAAGATGCTTTGTGATTTCAGTTATGGTTATGTCTACACTGATCCCCCAAAAAGGCATTACCAACTGGCCATTTTCATTTCAGGAGCAATGATCCTTCCAGGTGCTGATATGACTAATGTGCTCCCTATCTCCCTATCCTTGTCAGGAGAACACACAATGCCTTACAATTAGGCTGTATTTGAAATGGCATAGTATATACTACTTACTAGTATACTTACTAGATACTAGTATACAGGGGGAGCTGTCTTTATGGTGTACTACATCCCATCATGCACCACGGCCTCACGAGCTCTCAGCCTGCTTCAGCCAGAGAAAATGGCGGCAGGTAACGCTGGGGAGCAAAACGCAGCCCACTCCAAGCATAAATGTCAGTGTAGTGATTATAGTGGGGTATGTGTTCATCAGAGTTAGCCTCAGAAAGTTAAAACATACAGGTCTGAAGATGAATAAATGATGAACTCGCTTTAGAGGTTCAGTTTTAGAGTGAAATAGCTGAGGGTAGCTAACAGCTAGGCTAAACGTAGTTCAGGTGAACTGAGCAGCGTTAGCAGCAGCTAGCTCTAAACAGTGGATACAGTAATAACAGCTCTGAGGTAAATGTGCGGTAACTGGTCATGTACTGCTTACTTACACACAGGGCGAGGTATGCGGTACATAGTAGTGTGCAGTATAGTAGTGTACCATTTCAAATATGGCCTGAGTCATTTTATTTCCAGTTACGTCAGTCTCTGATAGGTATAGAGCATATCGTTGCTGTCTTAAGAACAACATGTATCTCCATTTTTGTCAATTTTACTTTCATGCATCATTTGAACACAGCAGCTGCTGTTTACATGAATGTTTCATTATGAATGAACCAACAGAAATTAGCCAATTAGATGTCTCTCCTGTAAAGTTGCCATTTTGGAGATACTTGTTTTTCTTTGGACAGCAACGATATATAGAAACAATAACGTCAAACTGTGTTTTTAAACCAGAAAGAGTGGAATTACATATGGTTAGTAACAGAGTATTCAGGAATACATTAAGTAAGCAAATCTGACCCTAAAGACAAATGTACGTATTCGATTCATAATTGTCATTAATGAAAACCAAATGAGCTTAAATCCATGTTCTGGGTTTTTCTTAAGCAGGTCAATCTTGCTCTTCTTGGCACACAATATACACATACAAAGTTTGTCCAATGTCATTGCAATGTCCAGCAAGACACTCATGTGTTTTGGACAAATATCCCTCTCTAGATGTAAACTCAGTGGTCCTGAACTTGGATATGCAGCATCCTTACCAATCACCAGACTGATGGGGCTCCTCCTCCACAAATAGCCTTAAAAAGATGATGTACCTCCACATTTTGTTTCACCCTGTTCAATCAGAAGAACTTCCTGAGAGAGGACTAACGACAAACAAAAGCTAACCTGCAAGCAAGACTAGAGCTAGAATAGGCAGGAATATCCACGTGTCTGTTAGCTTGGGCAACCAGCCACAACACACCAGCATTCCCAGGAAGCACATCCAGCAGAAATGTCAGAGGTTTGATACAACACTCAATTCAAGCGATACACGGGGTTAACTAGTAGGTTCCAACATGACGCTAAAACTCATAAGTTGCTAATAAATATATTACTGGGTCAATTCCAGCAGAAAATGCAGGCCTGGAAAATGTCTTGTAACAAATCTAGTTTGAAATAGCACCCACTCATACAGTTTGGTATGACTGTGTGCCTCCACACACTCCACACCTCAGCTTTCGGGTTTTGAACCTACGTCTGTTTGAGAAACTCCATCTTTGACAGTGGGATGTTATACACGTCGCCCAACTGTGCCACTAAGACCTGATGTTTACAGGGATTTTTATTATATTCTGCAGAAACAGCTTATAATTACTTTGGGATAGCTAATAATTCTATTTTGTAGAACTATTTAAGAACATTTAAAAGCATTGTCTAGTGATATTATATTAATAATAAACATTAGCATTATTATTGTGGGTATTGTCATAATTATTAACAAAAATAATAATTATTATTTTTTTTAATTTGACTGAATCGTTGATTTTATTAATATTATTGCAGCACTGATGGGAAGTTATATGATTATAATATTAATAAATATAAGTAGCCTGGATAACACATCAATTACGTAACAGTGATTCTCATATTACAAGGTTTGTGAAGCTTTGCAAGTTTCCTATTCTGTTATCAGACCGAACACATTTGGAAACATGGTAGTTAGAACTGTGGTGGGTGAAGCCAACATGGTTCAAACTACTGTGGTTGGTGTAGCTCAGCGGATAACACCACTACCCGCCAAATAGCCACCACCACACGTGGGAGACTGGGGTTCAAATCCCGGTCAGGGTGATGCTGTGCTACACCAATAAGAGTCCTTGGGCAAGACTCCTAACCCTACATTGGCCCACCTGTAATGTGATTAACCTTGTAAGTTGCTCTGGATAAGGGCGTCAGCTAAATGCCAGAAATGTAAATGTACTGTGGTACATCAGTTTTGGGATATAGTCGTACTTCAGATGTTGGTTTAACGATGCATCATACCATGCTAGTTTAATGCTAGGCTTTGTCGTTGTACTGCAAACCCTCCCTAGGTAAACACGGTTGTTTAATTAAACTAATATCCACTGACCTGTAGAATAACAGATACTTAATATTGTACTCCCTGTATTGTTTTACTATCAAATGAAAAACTGATTTTGTACATTTGACTTCTGGAATCGACTCCATTGCTTTGCTCCATTTGGAACCAGAATGGAAAGAGATAGTGTTGTCATGTAATCTCTAGATGCTGTTTGTTGTCATTAAGGGCAGCTTCCTATAAAATTTTAAGAAAGCATTGGGAGATTAAGTCTATCAAACACTTTACACATGAAAATCTAATACCTGCACCACAGTCAGCACACTTCAAGGAAAATGTGCATAAATATGCAAAAAATGTATAGGCCAAAAAATAGAGGTCATGTCATTTGTATATGAGGCACCTTTGGAAAAGCATTACTGATACCTTTTCACTGTTAACTGTGAGAATCTAGGAGAAGGTTGTTTAAGATTTCTCCCTGAGGGAATTCCGTATTCTGCTCTCGGGTGCAGGAAGCTCTTTGAAGCCGCTGTGGAAACTCACAGTAAGGGTGCGAACAGAAAATACAGTATGCACTGCCTAGGACACATCCATCACAAAGATGATACACAGTGTCCTTCACTGCAAAGCTGCTTAAATAAGACATGAATCTCGCATCTGCATTTTCAATTACGCGTCGAGCGCACAAGGTACTGATGCAAAAAAAAATCAGGTCAGGTTTGAGCAGGACCGGATCAGACTGAAATAAGTGCTAATTAAAAATTCAAGATGAAACTGCGGTGTCGCTTCATCTCTACGGGATACTGTTTGCATCAAGCAAACCGAGTCTCTGCAAAAAGACAGCTGACCCTCCACTAATCTGCATAGTCCCTATGGTCCCTCCACCACTGCAAACACCTACAGCTCACAAGAGTACTGATTTCAAGCAGCAGCCTAATGGCTAATCCCGCTTCCCACACACATAGAGACCTACCAGAAAAGAGGAGTTTTATCAAGGCTAGACTTAATGGACTTCTCTTCTAACATGATTAATAGCACTTCCCGAAAACTGAGCAGAAACCACTCAAGGTGAGTTGAGGCTAATTCCTCGCCGAGATGCAGAGAAGAACAGTGAACGAGTCCTCTAAGCCTCAGGTTAGTTCCATTTGTTCTCGTAATGCTTCATTCCATCAATCACAGGGGTGGAAAACTGCATCAGCGAGTTGTGACGCATCAGCCTGAAGTCTGAATTTTAACTAAAGCAGCTATAATTTCTTTTTTGCCATTTGCATATAGCCACTGTCCGAACAGAAACACACATCTCAGGTTTTTATCCTGTCCATCATCTGAACCCAGCAACGGCTCTTTACACTGCCTGAAATGATGAATGAGGCAACAGAAATGGGGGTTATCAGAGCAGTGCTGCTGCTGGAGCTGTAAAACACCTCAGTGTCACTGCTGAATTGAGAATAGTTCACCAGCTTAAACTATCCAGCCAACAGCGTCCTGTGGGCAGCGTCCTGTGACCACTGATAAAGAACTAGGGGATGACCAACACAAACTGTGCAGCAGCAGAAGAGCTATCGTCTCTGACTGTACATCTACAAGGTGGACCAGCAAGATGGGAGTGTCTAATAGAGTGGACAGTGAGTGGACACAGTATTTAAACACTCCAGCAGCACTGCTGTTTCTGATCCACTCGCACCAGCACAATACACACTAACGCACCACCAGTTGTGGTCAGTGCTGAGAATGATCCACCACGGTGGTTTAAACTTTATGGCTGATGGAGAAGTTATAAATGGGGAAGTTAAGAATGTCTTTGCTTTCTCCTGTAAAGTTACTATTTTGCATATACTTGCTTTTCTCTGGACAGCAGTGATTTATTGACGATATATAAAATATATATACTATGATATTTCCTTCTGCACTGAATTCTGAATTGTGCACAAATGAAAAAAAGCTCAAAGAGAAGCCTGAGATTTCATTATGCACTGAATTGCTAGAGCTCAAGTGCTGCACAGCACATTAACATAAGCTTTCGAGCTGCTTGACTATCAGAAGGACAATCCACTGGAATAACCTCCTCCAACACACTTTAGGCAAGCTCGGGCTTTAGCCACAAACCAGCCCGCATGGAGTGTACATATTTGCAGTTCCTTTTCACTCCTGACAAAGACTTGGCAATGAAAAGGTAATCCTTCCATGGGGAAGCCCACGTTGTGAATAATCATTCGATTGGGCTTGGTACAGGTCCGTGCTGTGTCTGTGTTCCTGTAGCTGTACATCACCGGTACTGGCTGTGTCCATTTCTAAGCAGAGTGAAGTTTGGTGCAGAAAAGACTGGAGTGTTACATAAGAGTGTTAAACTCTGCAGCTAAAACTATGCAGGCAAAATGTAGGCCACAAGCACAGACAATTCCAGACCCAGTGAAAAACATAACGCGTGTGGTGTAGTCCTTTACTGTAGTTGTAACAGTACCCATGTATGTTTTACATTCCACCTTCAGGCTCAGGAGTCGCTTCTATTTCAATATTTGATGTGAATTCACTTTGCAGAGCTCCCTTTAACTATGCACTGCACTGACTGATACAAATCAATCAATCAATACAATAAATCATCAATATATTCCTGGTTTCAGCTCCAGAAGAATCATTACATCACTCAGGAATTTAAAAGTGTTTTTTTTTTCACGCACTGCCATTTATACTGGCATAATCCTATTAGTATTTTAGTCTGCTTTGGTTAAGGTCCATGTACTGACACTCGGTAGCAGGTGCGCACATCAGCAATTCCTTCATGGAATGGGTATTCTCTTTTGCAGATATCGAGTACCAGTGCCAGCATCAGCAATTGGTACAATGCTACTGATCTAGTAGTGAGAGTTACACTGGTTGAAATTCTCAAGTCCCTCTGTTCTCCCATCCATTGAGTTGCAGTTAAGGTAAAGTGGGGCTCCTGGAATTAGCTCAACCAACAGCTTCAGGTGATTTTGTGGTCTTTTGCCTTAACCACACCACAAGACATAACCCTCGTCAACTTCTTAGATATTACTGAGTGAATGCCTTGCAATCTGTTCCTAGCGACAGAAACGACTGCTGGTCATAGATAAAAGGTCTAATGTAAGGGAAGTACAAGAAACAGATGGGTGCTCACACGCACACGCCTTTACCTCATTAGGTTAAGAAAGTCATATTGTGATTTGCCTGTATGTTTTGGACTGAGTTCAGCTGTTTAATATGAACGTTACTGAAGCCGAAGCACAGAATATTCCACTGTTAATCTACAAAATAAGTTCTGACACATTTACAAGGTTTTATTCTTAATAAAATAAACACATAAACCAAGACATAAACTGAAACCATCTTGTTTGACCACATCGCCTATGGTGAACTGATATCTGATTAATGCGTGAGTGTATCAGCTCCCATACAGATCCAGTAAATTGATGGTTGCATTCCCATTACATTAAGGTAAGTGGGCTTGTTACAAACAACCACAATCACTAATGGAGTGGTTATCGTTTGATCAGACATGCTGAAAGAATATACTTTACAAAACGAAAGCCAAATAACACTACGCCAATTTCAACACAATGGAATTGAATATCATCATAAAGGAATTTTAAAAACAACAGAGGTTCTATATTTATCGGGCTGTGCACCACTGGGAAGGTACTCTTACTGATATGTGTTCATCACTGACTGTAAAAATCTAGAAGAAGGCGTGTTAGAGTCCCAGAGGGAATTGCAAATGCTAACAACTACGGGAATCCGCAACTAAATAAGAGGATTCACAGTAGTCTTCACCTTTTACTACGCACGCTAATGCATTATTCAAAAGGGGGTTGCTGTGCATTCGGTGTAACCAAAAGTCATCATATTGAATTGCAAAAACGTTGAAAACACTGGGAGCTGAATTTACAGAGCTAAGTAGAGCAGAGTTTACCCCACGGAATGTGATTATGTTCTTAATGAGGCAAAAAAGAAACCTTTACAGCATTTTGGTAAACATGCCATTGCCATGAGCACTACTCCTCCAAAAATCCAGACACTAAAACCATCCATGTGAAAACAGGGGAAGTAGTCTTTCATTCTTTTATTAACTAGTCCCATTTGCCACTCGCCCTGACAGAGCTTACATAATGTGAAATCTTTATACCGCAGGGTTGGGGGACAGCAGTCAAATATCCCTGCCCTGACTCATATGCACCTACAACCCTCTTTTTTTTTAAACCAGAGACTATAACTTCTTGGATCTGGCTATCGTAAGAGCACCCACTTTAACAATCAGGACCAAACCAAACTACATATCTATATTTAAAATAAGCTCCTCCAAAATCCTTACTTCTAACGATGTTCCAATCATTAGCAGCTGATGGTGCTGCACCTGATTCTAGTTTTAGGTAGCACTAAATGTGGGGTGTCCTCATCTTTTCCTTACAAGAAAACTGTATTTCTGGTTATTATGATTGACAGATGATTTTTAAAGACATGTTTGTGTGTTTAGTTATGTTGCCTCTCAGTATTGCTCATATAAAGATCAAATTTCCAGATTTACATTTATGGCATTTAGCTGACGCTCTTATCCAGAGCGACTTACAAGGGTATTCATATCACAGGTAGGCATAGGTAGTGTTAGGAGTCTTGCCCAAGAACTCCTATTGGTGTAACACAGCATAGTCACCCAGATCGGGGTTTGAACCCCAGCCTCCCACACATGGTGGTGGCTCCTTGGTGGGTAATGGTGTTGTCCGCTGAGCTACACCAACCCTGATTTTGTCCAGATGTTTACATGTGTTTAAAAAACTAAGCTGTTCATTTGGTATATGGAATTGTTGCAGCTGTCTGGCTCTGGCTTTTTGTGCACTGAAACAGGAAAACACTGAAGTAGTGTTGTATGAAATAAAAAATGAAAAGTATTTGTAAATATGAAATATATGTTTAGCTCCTTATGACTGCGGTCTAACTGATCTAAATGTGGAAACTGGAGTCACAGCATCATCATTTCATATGGCTTGACTTAAGACTTGCTTGACGTATTTCAGGACTTAACTTAATTGCTTGAATTTTCCCACAGTGGCTTGGGACTTGCTTGATACTTTAAGGTTAAGACTTGAGACTTACTTGTGACTTGCATATGTGTGACTTACTCCCACCTCTGCTATACCGCAAAAAAAATATTTATATGGATATACTGTTTTATTGCATTATATGTATATATGTATTATTTATGGATAGTTACTGATCTAGTCGTGTGTTCCACTGGTTGATATTCTCTTGTAACAAAGTGCAAGTCCCTCTGTTCTCCCACCCAGTGACTTGCAGTTAGTCTAGTTTGTTGTCAAAAAAGGAGATGTGAGATTGTAATGAGCTAAAGGGAAAGAAAGAGGGTGGTTCCTGGAATTAGCTGTCATCCTTAAACCTAGCATGCAGACCAGTCCACTTTCTGTGCACACCACCCCTAGTGCCCCTCGCTCAGCCATCAGCTTCAGATAATGTTGTGGTCGTAGCCGTAACCTCACCACAAGGCATTAGGCTCCTCAGCTTCTCATCTGAGTGAATGCCATGTAATCTGTACCAAATAACAGTAGCGTAAAAGCACATTAACTAGTCTTTTATGCATTACCTAGTCCCATATGCCCCTGACAGAGCTTACATAATGTGAAATGTTGTGAAAATGTACCTTTTTATCGCAAAAAATAAATTATTTTCACATCAAATTCCTAATTACTGTCATTATTTCATGGATACTTACTGAATCTCCATGTTTGTCTATGGATAGTCATGCCAAATGCAAATGCCAAAGACAAGAGCAAATACAACACGTTCGCTCTACTAGTTGCATGCTTAGTTATAGGCATATTCTGCTGTCCACTTTTCTGCCTATTTGAATTTTGGTAGCTTGTGTTTTCAAAGAAAGAAGGATACAGCATTAACTATGTCTTCTAAAGGACGTACAGACAGAGCCATAGCAGAGAACAGTCTCATGCAACCGCAAGCATGAAAAGCACTTTAAAGCCCCAAAGAACCACCTTCATCTTGTTCCTCTGGGCCACAACATGCATGTACAAAGCATGTTGTATGAATACCTTCCCAAAGTCTAATAAATATCTGCTGTGTTATATATATGATTATGTGTTATTATCTATGATTATACATTGCTGTATGCTGTATATACCATATATCTCACCATAGTTCCTTTACATGGTAAAATAGGTGGTCCTAATAGTGGGTATGGCTTCTGTAAGCATTTCCTATCCAGTCACAAGGCTAACATGCCTCGGCCCTCTTTTTGTGTCTGAGCAACCTAGCATGCAAAAGCTAACATTTACCAGCTAACGTTATGTCAGCATTCCATGTGTGAGCATTCCCTGGATGCTCATTCAGACTTCCCTAAGGTTGTGACATGGAAACTGGATTTGGAGTTTGTCAGTGTGTCAGGGGCACAACCAGCATCTCTCGTTCACAGAGGACAGCGTCAGTAACTTCACTCAGAGAGCCTTAGCTTGATTACTGAAGCTACATCAGCATCACAACACAACACTAAAGTACTGCTGGAAAACGAAGAAACTTGCCACCATGAACGCCTGTTATCTGGCACCAGAAGTCCTGAGTAATCTAGAAACTCATCATCAGTAGGCTTGTACATATACGGTTGTATGCAGTGTGCAAAATACCCCCTGCTAATTTGGGGGTCCCGTGTTGACTTGCTAATCCAGAGTCAGATGGTTGGTCATATGTCAAAGTGACGCTGATGCTTTAATGGTGACAGATCACATGCTTTAAGCTGTGTGCTTTTGGAATGCTCTTTTCTAGTTAAGGAGGTGCATATTCATCGAGATCTTACTATTCTCCTCCTGTTGTCTTCAGAAATGAGTAACAATCCACTCTTTTCTAACACACTCTTAGAAGTTTTTAGACTTTTTCATTTTCGCACTATGCAGCTGAAGTGCACCCATGAAAAAAAAAAAAAGTATTTTCTGTCGTAATACAAACAAAATCAGCTTACTTGGAGGTGAATGTTTTTAGATGTCCATCCATCAGAGTCAGTGATGGAGGGCTATCAATCATGCCTGTTCACTGGTACAACAACCAAACCCAGACAGTTCACAGAAAATTGTGCAGAGTGTTTTATTATATTTCTCTCTTTTCTTAGACTTTCCTAGATGTTCAACACCCGTAACAAGTTTAGCATTAGACAAACATTTCCAGTATTTCATTAAGCAGCTTTAACAAAATCACTTCCTCAGTCAGACTGTAAGAATCATTTCAATCATCAATCTTTATAACTATGTAAACGTATAACCTTACAACTACATAACCTTATAATTTTATAACTATGGAAACTTATAACCTTATAACTACATAACCTTATAACTTTATAACTATGTAAACGTATAACCTTATAACTACATAACCTTATAACTTTATAACTATGGAAAAATATAACCTTATAACTACATAACCTTATAACTTTATAACTATGTAAACGTATAACCTTACAACTACATAACCTTATAATTTTATAACTATGGAAACGTATAACCTTACAACTACATAACCTTATAATTTTATAACTATGTAAACGTATAACCTTACAACTACATAACCTTATAATTTTATAACTATGTAAAATTATAACCTTACAACTACATAACCTTATAACATTATAACTATGTAAAATTATAACCTTACAACTACATAACCTTATAACTTTATAACTATGTAAACGTATAACCTTATAACTACATCACCTTATAACTTTATAACTATGGAAACTTATAACCTTATAACTACATAACTATATAGCCTTATAACTATGTAAACGTATAACCTTACAACTACATAACCTTATAACTTTATAACTATGTAAACGTATAACCTTATAACTACATAACCTTATAACTTTATAACTATGTAAACGTATAACCTTATAACTACATAACCTTATAATTTTATAACTATGTAAAATTATAACCTTACAACTACATAACCTTATAACTTTATAACTATGTAAACGTATAACCTTATAACTACATAACCTTATAATTTTATAACTATGTAAAATTATAACCTTACAACTACATAACCTTATAACTTTATAACTATGTAAACGTATAACCTTATAACTACATCACCTTATAACTTTATAACTATGTAAACGTATAACCTTATAACTACATAACCTTATAACTTTATAACTATGGAAAAGTATAACCTTATAACTACATAACCTTATAACTTTATAACTATGTAAACGTATAACCTTACAACTACATAACCTTATAACTTTATAACTATGTAAACGTATAACCTTATAACTACATAACCTTATAACTTTATAACTATGGAAACGTATAACCTTACAACTACATAACCTTGTAACTTTATAACTATGGAAACGTATAACCTTATAACTATGGAAACGTATAACCTTATAACTACATAATCTTATAACGTTATAACTATGTAACCTTATAACTTTATAACTGTTTTTATAATGTGCCCTACATGTGGCATACATTTTACATTTGATGTTATTTTTCAAAATATTTTGCAAAATTCCAAATAAATAGAAACTGGCATAGGTAAAAATGCCACGTTTAAGTTTGTTCTCTCTAGTAGATTTGTGAACTTGGTTTCACTCTAAAAATCAGCATGTAATTTTACCAGGGTTGTTTAAACGTTCAAACAAACATACAACTATACATAATACAAAAGTCCTTCACTTGTAGGCGATGCTCTATATTGCTTTTTCATATTCATATTGCCTGATGTTTAATGTAAAGATGCTGCGAGTACAGGAACATTCATAATTTGGTGTCTGCTGAGCTGGTGCTTACTGAAAGATAAAGTGATTTTATTACAGGAGGGGTTTTTTTTGCAGTCTCCAGCTCAGCTAAGACACAAGAGTGCTTAGGAGGATCCCTGGAGGGGATGATGCTTTGGCCATAAGCAGTTCAGATTTCCTCGCTCTAACTAATCCAACAAAATGTAATCATCAATTACAGAAGCCGAAAAACAAACCATCCATCACCAGCTTTAATCGTGTGAGATGTGATTCCTGATGTTTCATCTTTCACAAGTTACTGCAGGGTGCTGTTCATAAGGCTACAGAAGGCTACATGATTCCTACGTATGCCAGCATACAACTCATGACAACAGTCATATCCCCACATGAATGTTTAGATTTCACTATAATGTGGCAATTTTTATAAAAATGACCTATAGTGACTATTGGATGTATGAAGGGTTACGTAGGTTGTCATCACAGACTGTAGGTGTTATGTAGCCTTATGAACAGCACTCTGCAATAAGTGTTACCAAAAAACATTAATTCTTCAAGAGTTGAATGCACCACTAAATTATGAATGCATAAACACTGAACACTGAATGCATAAACGGTTCTTCACATGGTCATGTGGTTTGTCTCTATGTTGGGAAACAGTTGGTTTTTGGTATTTGGTTCTTTAAAAAAAAAGAAACTTTAAAAATGCTTTGTTTGTTTTTGGTAATTGTGTACTGTTTTAATCATTTAAAAACAGAAATCTTATTATAATAAAAAGTATTGACACTTGTGTGTTAGCCCACTTGCCCACACAGTATGAGTTTCAAAAAGGACCCCCAAAAAATTCAGGCAAATAAGCAATAAAGACATTGGATGTTGACTGGTGCACCTCCACTATGAGGTACTGGCGAACAGCAACAGTTGTGCTAGCCATATGCTTGCGTGGGCGAGCTCGGAGGGTGAAACGGGTCTGGAGAAGACAAAAATTACCAATGAAATATGTGGCATCATTATGTGATACCATTCTGGCTGTACTATTATTGCAGCCTATTAAGTCAACTCTATTTCTACCAATACAAATGAGCCGTCTTATAACCTCCCCCAACATTATTCCGTCCTGTTGAGCAGGTCACAGAATTGAGAGGCAGACTTTCGTGCCTAAACTTGGTTCGGCGCTACCAGTCTCTCTTTCTCTGATACGCTGAGCAGTTCCTTGATTTACAATTGTGCTGCAATTACTCTTATTCCCGAAATAATTTGACTGATTCTAATGCCATCTCAAGTGTCATTCTAATTTGATTAAACAGGGGAAGAAAGGGAGGGGTATTCAAAATGTGCTCCACTCTTCCAGTGATGAGTGGCAAAGCCATTAGGGCGATAATGATGTGAGATTAAATTATAACTGTAATGTCTGGAAGGGCAAACAGTGAGGCATGAGAGAAGAATAAAAGATGTGACTACAATCGTGGCCTTATTTACAGGTCACGTCATAATTGCTGTTACATGCATTACAAGTGAGGATGAGAGGCGTATCATTATGTCTGGATCTGAAGGCCTGTGCTTCACCTACACTTCTGTACGCCTCATAGCCCAAGCTTTCCTGGACTGGCACCAGCTGTGTGGAAATGATTATACTGTTATTATACTTATTATTATCAGAAGTAAAATCTGCCTTCATGGTAGATCTGCTGATGACTCAATTCGTTTCTTAATCCTGTCTCTACTGCTACGTCATCAATGAATCACTTAGTGCTCATCAGACCCAGCTGAGAACGTTCTGCATGTGGTCCTGATATTCTGATAAGCACATGTGATTTGACATTAGTCTGCTCCGCCACTGAAGCTGAACACATTAGCACGACCCAGAAGAAAAAAGGAGCGGAACGGGCTCTACGTATGCAGGGGGTGGACGACTCCGCTGTGCTCCTGACTCATTAACAGACGTCTTAAAGACATTAAGACTCTTATTCTTTTTACTGCTAGAAGAATATCTAGGGAGTCCTGGAGCGGCCGGCTGAACAAACGGATGAAACAATAGAACAAACGAAAAGACAGATGAGCACACAAACAAATAAACAGCGGGAATGTTAAAAAAAAGTAGGAAGGAACAAACAGAGGGATGCCAGGCAAAGAGACGAGTTAGCTTGACAGCTTAGTTGCGCTTGCTAGGTTAGCTTTCGCTTGGTTGTTAACTTTTGCTTAGAAAGATTCTTGTCCTTGTACACATTTCCAGCCACATCTGCCTTGTAATTGGTGATAGGACTGCTTACATAAGTGATACCAAAGATTTGAAATGCACAGTTTATATCAAGGGGGAATTTGGCAGTTTGGCTCTCATTGGAAAGTTATTCATTGGACATACTCTGCATATCATCGCTGTCCAATGAAAAACATGTATCTCCACTTTTGTCCATTTTTACTTTTATGCATCATTAGAACACAGCAGCTGCTGTTTACACTGAGTGAGAATCTCATGATGAATGGGCCAACCAAAGTGGCCCAAAACTGCTTGGAAAGATGTCTGCTTCCATTGACTTGCATTAAAGTTAAATGAGGTTTTTGGCCTCTCCTGTAAAGTTGCCATTTTGGAGATACTTGTTTTTCTTTGGACAGTGACGATATGTATACTGGGTGCCCACAGGAGCCAGATGAACCGACTTGCAAGGAAAAGATGGACATATGTTCCCTGGGTCTTTATAACAGACTAAGAATATTATAATTATTTTTAATTCAGCACATCATGTATGGCACACTGCACCCAATTATAAAGGAGCAACTGCTCACACAGACTCGTGCATCCTCTAGTTCCAATAGAGAGAACAGGGAGAAACTACTCAAGCTTAGTCACCTGAGGGACACTTGCCTGAATCTCTATTTAATTATATAAGCAGTACAGACTATAACCACAACATGCACAGAAAAGCACGCTGTGATGTCATTTACTGTGATAATACCATATTGTCCTACCTAAGAAACAAAACTCCCAGATGGATCAAATTTAGAATTTTTGAAATACATTTGGAATTTTTTGGAAACCATGCCAATCTTAACTGAGAGGCAAAACCCTATGGCCGAGAGGGGATGACATAAGGTGCAGCTTTCACCACCAAGCTGTTTTCCACAATAAAAAGAGGACTAGGTCTTTGCAGACATGATGACAGACTCAGAATTCAAAAAGACTTATGTCTACACCCAGTCAGAATTATAATAAGTTGCAATAGGAGAATTTGCTCTTCAGGAAGTCAAATTGCTGTTTAGATTCTTAAATGATAAAAACAGTACACAAATTAAATGCATATCAACATCAACAGTATGAGATAACTCTTTACTAATCACATGAGCAATGTGCCGTGAACCATTTCAGCTGTACAGAGTCATGCAAAATGTCCTTTTTACTTTTTTTCAGATACAAGAAATATCTCCAATAAGCTGAACAGAAAGGCAAGGCAAGATTAGCATATAGCACCTTTTATACACTGCTGTCATTCAAAGTGCTTTTATTAATGACATAATATAAAAAGATAATAAAAAAATTGAACATGTAGAAGAATAGAAATAAAACATGATTAAACCAATATTTATTAAAAAATGAAACGTTAAAAATCACAGTGTTTTAAACTGAGGTACACGCTGCTGAAACAGGGATATTTTCAGCTTGGATTGAAACGTGTCTAGTGTTGGGACTGCTTCACCAGTTTTTACCTTAGGCAGGACCAACTGAGTAGTTGACAGAGAACCAAAGATATTCCACAGGGCCCTTAAAGGTGACAATGGGGACCGGATAAAATGAAGCATAACTATTTCAATTAGCATAAATTAATTAGATAGCCCTAAGGCATTGAAATATTACACAGTGACATAACCTGAAAAATAATAATGGTCCTTTTCACTCCAGTCACGAGAGCAGCATCTCTTTCACCTCTATTTCTATTTCAGAAAATAATACTTGCCCCTTTTTTTACTTGCAGCTGGCACGGTTTTACAGCTTGATGGATCTGTCAGAAGGAATTAGTCATAAAAATCTATATCAGTGTGATGACTAATGTTTATAGACGCGTTTGATTAACTATGGAAAAATGGCCAAAGTTAATGAGAGGCATCACTGTGGCACACAAGCAGGAGAAACGTCTTTCTGTCCCCAGTAAGCAGGAAGTACAGCTTGAAATACATGTCCATAATCGATGGGGTCCTACTTTTTACACTGGGTTTCATCAGGTTAAGACATCGTTCCTCATAAATCTGTCAGCTCTGGTTCAAATGGCACATTTGGAGCTCTCACAGCCCATCTCCAGCAACTAATCACTTAAACTGCACATAAGGCCGAATAACTGTGCCATTCTTGAGAGGTACAGGATTTAGTGCATTCCATTCCTCACTCCAAGGATATCTCAATTTGCATGGGATTCAAAGGGGGTTAACAGAATGTCTCACTGGTCATCCATTTCTGAGAATCTGGTAATGGCCCTCTTCAGCATGAAACTTAAATCTGCTGCCAGTGGAGCTGTGTGTTTGTTAATGTATATGTTTGCCACATTCAAATGTATCAGCATGGTGAATCTCAGCTTTCTGTTTATTAATGTCTGTATGACTGTTTTAAAGATGCACAAGGCTTTCTTTATCGCTGGAGATTTCAGCCATAAAAGGAGACCAGTGTGTGAATTATGTTGGTTATTAATGATGTAGTAGTGATTCCAGTTCAAGTAACAGAATTCCTCTTACCACCATGACTGCTGCCACTGTTAAAATAAAATAAAAAAATAAAATAAACGCCTGATTTACAGGCATTCGCACTAAACCTCCCACTGAAACTTTACAGGATATGACCCTACCTCAGATGAAAATTTATGAGGAAGAGAAGTTTGGATTTTTCCTTGTGTGTGGCGATGCATAAGCAATTCATCTCGGTTTGTACACCATTGGGAGCATTATACCAGGAACAGTCTACACGAATTCATCCCGATTTTGACACAACTTTGATGTATCTGACACATTTACAGCATTGGGCCCAAATATGAAGCATGAAACAGGCCATGTAATGTGACATAATCTAAGTTCAGTGATGTGGTCTGGGACCCCCCCCCCAACACCCCAACGAAAAGTCTAGCATGACAGAAATGTTTGGTGTTTTCCTACCTAGTCTGACATCTCTAGTAGATGGACGAAGTGCTCTGTGCCACACATATGTAAACATGGCACAGAGAAAGAGGGTTTCTGCAGTTGCAGCTGTCTGGTGGAAAGGTTTGTTGAGCTGTAGACCGTGGTGGCCGAAGTACACAAGCCATGTAGCTGAGTTAAAGTAGAGAACCAAAGGTAAAATATTCCTCCAGTAACTGTAGAAGTTCCTCCCTTTAGACCTCCACTTGGGCAGAAGCACAAACGCATTTGCCTTTAAAATGTACTTTAAGTGTGGAGAGTAAAAGTAGCATGGTTTATTATGGCTCTCATGTCCTATTATCATTTCTGGAACATGACTCTAGTGTCACTCTCCGTCTACCAATCTTTTAATAGAAGGTCTTTAATTAGTCTGACACTGATGTCTATTCAAATCATCATAAGCACAAGACACTGAAGGAGAACAGTTTTCATTAGCTAGAACCAAGCTCTGTCCAACAGGTCAAAACAAAGTGATCACTGTACTCTGAATGCTGGGGTCACTTTGCGCTTCTTTTATTTGGACATCCTCTATTTTTATGCCCACATAAGCCAAAAGGAAGGAGAGATTTGGCCATAATGTAGTGAATAGTAGACTATGAAATGTAGTGGAGTCCCCCAGAATGGAAACACCTCAGTACAGGTACTCCAACTTACTGTACAGTAACACATTACACTCACTATTGTCCACCATGGGCCGTGGCAAGAATATTCCTGCCTTTTTGGAATTTCCCCAAGGGAGAAGCATGTCCAAAAAGATCAATGTTGGTGAGGAATGGTGTTTATAGTGCCTGTTTACCCTGGTAGCTACATTTATGTAATGCTCTTTCCGTGCTACGTGTTACATTAAGATCTACATGAAGGACAGACAGCCCACACTGTCCTCTTTGTGACACGCAGGAACGGGTCCACTATAGTTTCTCTTTCTTTTCTTTTGTCTCATGCTAGCATCACATTACTGCAGCCATGACTGATCATTTTTTGACCCTCCCCTATGAACTCGAAACAGCGAAACACAAATGACAACTGGCCAGCATCAAATGAATAGTGTTGCTAATCTAGACAGGGCAACACTGGAGCTAATCTGACACAGTAGGCATTATAAAGGATATACATTACAGAAGCACATCCTATCTCAATTTGGGATGTTTTTGTTAAATCTTAAACTGCTTTACTGACAATCAACCATCATGACCGAGACCTAGAAACTAGCCATACACATAATAATAAAAAAAAAAAGCAAGACAACTACTGTTCCCAATGTTAAAATATTGTGAGAGAGCTACATGCGGTTTTTTGGTTTCCATTTCCCATTGTTTTCATTAGTGCAAGCCATGCTACCTTATTCCTTCACACCTCATTTCAGTCACACATTCAACTCAGTCTCTTCATTGCTCACAATAGTGTGCTGCAATATTTGATTTAATCTTATTTGAGCGTTAATACACAAAGGTAATAGTCTGTTTAGAATATACAGTTTTATAGTCATTTGTTATATTTAAATATTTTTTAGGCAATGTGTATATATGTATATTATTGTTTTATTTTTTATTTTTTGCTTCTGTCTCTCTCTCAATTTTTGCACTTTATGTATTTTAGCCATATGTTTAATTATTTGGAGTGTAAAGTGCCGTCGGATTGCTGCTTAATTTCGTTGTACACTGTGCAATGACAATAAAGGCATCTTATCTTAATAAAAGTATTTGGGAAAATTGGTCTGGTTAGGGTGTTTCTGTAATGCTGTTTTCTCATGTGCAGTTAAAGAATAAGGATTGTGAACTTACAAACAGTTGTTCTGTTATAGCTCCTGTTCTAAATTCAGTCCTAAATGAAGTTGTCAGGATGGCTAAATGTATATGATTTTATTTCAGGCAGAACGCACCATACATGTGCCTGAAAGGTGGCGCAAAAGGCTTAGTACATCTGTATCTCTGTGCCCTAATATAATATGGGTTCTGCTAAACAGTCAATACAGTGTCAGCCTTTTTATCCAGACAATTCTACAACATGGACTGGTTTGCGATTAAGGGGCCTGAAAGACCACAGAGTGATTCACTACCGTCTTGAAGCGTAGGCTTCACACAACCAGTCAGGCTCACTCTGTTTAATTCCATGGAGAAATTCTCCCGAATCCAGAAGTGGTTGTGCGTTTCATGACGCCATGGATTGCTGGAATGACCACAGCAAGGCCAGCCCCCTGTTTTACGCATTCCACTCTACTGAAGCAGACAGAGCGTCTCTTTAATCTTTGATGAGCTCCGAGCCACTAGGAGTGGCAGAGCACTCAATCTAACTTGACAACTCTCTAAAACATGGTCCCCCAGAGCCCTGGGTGGAATCACAAGCTGGGGCATAGAGACAGAGCGACGCTGCAGGTCACAAATCAGCTCAACCATTACTTTAATATCCTCAGCTATAACAATGCTGAATGACAATTCTCCAAAAGCGCTTTTGGGGTTGACAACTAATAGCATGCCCTGAAGCGGGAGCACAGACTGTGAATATTAAGTGAACAGGTGCCTTAATGAATCAGATCACCGACAAATACCACAGTGCTGGTCTTTAAACCCCGATGTCCCTAAATGGAAGTTAAGAGGTTCCCTGTTTCTGGAGTACTGCAAATTTGACTACTAATTAGGCATGTGCGGGCATGCCAGGCAAAACTGGGGCATCCCAAACCATCCATAATTACGTAGTTAATTACATTAATATGTGAAATGACATTTCTGGGGGAAGAGTCATTTTATCAGGGGGACAAATGTTAGAAGTGTGCCAGAAACAGTTATGCTGTATCCCACTGAAATCCACATTAACAGTCTGTCAATCTGGAGGGTGCAAAGTTAATCCAATAACAGCTGTTTCACATAAAACGTGTGGCAACTAGGAACTGAGCATTCTGTACAGCAACGTCCGCGTCGGGACAGAAAACCACTTTTAATTCATGCGCATTAAAGATTAATGCTGAATATATCAATAATATCACAATGTAAAAACAAATCATTTTCAAATGAACAGCCAGGCTTTATAGATATCACCATACACATACATAAGATGCATATCGTCGCTGTCCAATGAAAAACATGTATCTCCATTTTTGGCCATTTTGACTTTTATGTATCATTTGAAAACAGCAGCTTCCGTTTACACTTTGTGAGTTTTGCATTATGAATGGACCAACTGAAATGGCCCAAAAGTGCTTGATAAGACGTCTGGTTCCATTGACTTACATTAAAATCGAATGAGGTTTTTGGCCTCTCCTGTAAAGTTGCCATTTTGGAGATACTTGTTTTTCTTTGGACAGCGACGATATTAAGGATTATATGATCTCCCTGATACAAAGTCGATCATACATATAACACATATGAGATACATATATGAGGATGGATGGTTTAATGTGCAGGTAATAATCTGCCGTGCTATGAAAAAGAGAAAGAGGAATGTAAAGGAAGAACACCCATATACACCCAGAAAAGAGCAGATCGTGGTACCTCATGCATTTCAACTTGTGAAATGTAGTGTACGGTAACAGTGTATTACATCACACTCACTCACACCTACAACCGTGTGAAAGAGACAGACCCTCATTCATGCCATTTCATTTCCCAGACAAAACAGCCACTAAAGACAAATCACTCCTTTTACAGCAACAAGAACAAAGTAGCACTTCTCTAAGAACATATTCGTGTCCACCCTTCGACTTTATTACAGCTTCAGGAGAACCGCAACTTCTCCACTTCTCACCCCGGTAGCATTAAACACTTTCAGTGTTCACTGTTTCAGCTTCTGTTTTCTTTTCTTAGCCAGGGTTTCTTGACAGCTACACACCCTTTCAGACCCATAGCATTCGACTGTCCTCTTACAGTGGAGGAATTGACAGAGACACCAGTAAATGTTTTCAGATTTCTATTGAATTTCTATTGAGAGGGTTGGAGTAGAGATGGTTAAGACCTACAGGTATCTCGGGCTGCACCTGGATGATAGGTTGGACTGGTCAGCCAACACCTCTACAGAAAGAGGCAGAGCCGGCTCCACTTTCTGAGGAGGCTGGGGTTCTTTAACATTTGTAAGAAGCTCCTGCAGATGTTCTAGCAGACTGTGGTGTGCAGCTGTCTCTTTTATGCTGTGGTGTGCTGGGGAGGAAGCATTAAGAAGAGAGACAAGATGCGACTGGACAAGCTGGTCAGGCGAGAAGGGTCAGTTGTTGGTGTGGAGCTGGACTCTGTGGTGAAGGTGGCAGAGGGAAGGACACTACACAAACTGCTGTCTATTATGGATGATTATGGGCACCCACTGCACACCATCATCATGGACAGAAGGAGCAAGTTCAGTGGCAGGCTGCTGTCACAGAGCTGCTCCACAAACAGACTCAGGAGATCCTTTGTCCCGAGAGCCATCAGGCTCTTCAACTCATCCCAGCGGGGCCGGAGGAGGGAAGAGGACAGAGGAGGACTGAGTCTCTTATGTTTATTTATCTGCACTATATGACACTTTACAGTATATCCTGTACATTCGCAGTCCTGGACTATCTAGACACTTTACTGTATATACTGTACATCTGCACTCCTGGACTCTCTAGACACTTTACTGTATATACTGTACATCTGCACTCCTGGACTCTCTATACACTTTACTGTATATACTGTACATCCGCACTCCCGGACTCTCTAGACACTTTACTGTATATACTGTACATCTGCACTCCTCGACTCTCTAGACACTTTACTGTATATACTGTACATCCGCACTCCTGGACTCTCTAGACACTTTACTGTATATACTGTACATTTGCACTCCTCGACTCTCTAGACACTTTACTGTATATCCTGTACATCTGCACTCCTCGACTCTCTAGACACTTTACTGTATATACTGTACATCCACAGTCCTGGACTCTCTAGACACTTTACTGTCTATAATGTACATCTGCACTGCTGGACTCTCTAGACACTTTACTGTATATACTGTACATCCACAGTCCTGGACTCTCTAGACACTTTACTGTCTATAATGTACATCTGCACTGCTGGACTCTCTAGACACTTTACTGTATATACTGTACATCCACAGTCCTGGACTCTCTAGACACTTTACTGTCTATACTGTACATCTGCACTGCTGGACTATCTAGACACTTTACTGTATATACTGTACATCTGCACTGCTGGACTATCTAGACACTTTACTGTATATACTGTACATCTGCACTCCTCGACTCTCTAGACACTTTACTGTATATACTGTACATCCACAGTCCTGGACTCTCTAGACACTTTACTGTATATACTGTACATCCACAGTCCTGGACTCTCTAGACACTTTACTGTCTATACTGTACATCTGCACTGCTGGACTCTCTAGACACTTTACTGTATATACTGTACATCCACAGTCCTGGACTCTCTAGACACTTTACTGTCTATACTGTACATCTGCACTCCTGGACTCTCCAGACACTTTACTGTATATACTGTACATCCACAGTCCTGGACTCTCTAGACACTTTACTGTATATACTGTACATTTGCACTCCTGGACTCTCCAGACACTTTACTGTATATACTGTACATCTGCACTGCTGGACTATCTAGACACTTTACTGTATATACTGTACATTTGCACTCCTGGACTCTCCAGACACTTTACTGTCTATACTGTACATCTGCACTCCTGGACTCTCTAGACACTTTACTGTATATCCGGTACATCTGCACTCCTGGACTCTCTAGACACTTTGCTGTCTATACTGTACATCTTCACTCCAGGACTCTCTAGACACTTTACTGTATATCCTGTACATCTGCACTCCTCGACTCTCTAGACACTTTACTGTATATCATGTACATCCCCAGTCCTGGACTCTCTAGACACTTTACTGTCTATACTGTACATCTGCACTCCTGGGCTCTCTAGACACTTTACTGTATATACTGTACATTCGCACTCCTGAACTCTTTAGACACTTTACTGTATATACTGTGCATCTGCACTCCTGGACTCTCTAGACACTTTACTGTATATCCTGTACATTCGCACTCCTGGACTCTCTAGACACTTTACTGTATATACTGTACATCCGCACTCCCGGACTCTCTAGACACTTTACTGTATATACTGTACATCCGCACTCCTGGACTCTCTAGACACTTTACTGTATATACTGTACATCCGCACTCCTGGACTCTCTAGACACTTTACTGTATATACTGTACATCCACAGTCCTGGACTCTCTAGACACTTTACTGTATATACTGTACATTTGCACTCCTGGACTCTCTAGGCACTTTACTGTATATACTGTACATCTGCACTCCTGGACTCTCTAGACACTTTACTGTATATACTGTACATTTGCACTCCTGGACTCTCTAGACACTTTACTTAAATACCAGTATACGCACAGGTTTATTATCTTTTTCATTATGGTCATTATCTACTGATATCTGTGCCCCTTTCACATTTCTTATTACTGCGCTTCCTGTTTATCTCCAGCTTTTCACCGTTTTTCAACGGTTTTGTCTACATTTACATCTGTATATATTTCTTCCCTTATTGTAATAACAGACATATTTATCTATAGTGTACTGGAATATATATAGTTTATAGTTTAATAGTTAATCATTTTGCTGAGCCGGAACCTACCCATTTAGGTTCATTGTGTACAACCACGTTGTTTTGGGTTACTGTGCTGTATTATGAAAACAGCTACTGGCTGCTAAATTTCCTTTGGGATCAAGTATCTATCTATCTATCTATCTATCTATCTATCTATCTATCTAGATTTGAAGCAAGAGTCAAGCCCGATTTTCCCCTCTCTCTCAAGGATGAAAGCTTTATTAGTGTTTATCTGAGGGATACACTTTTCCTATGAGAGCTTGCATGGCTGTGACCCTCTCTTCTTATTTACATTTACGGCATTTAGCTGATGCTCTCACCCAGACCATAACTAATGCAGTGTTAGGAGTCTTGCTCAAGGACTCTTATTGGTGTAGCACAGAATAGTAACCCAGACCAGGAATCAAACCTCGTCTCCTACGTCATGGGGTCGAGGCTCCCTAGCGGGTAGTGGTGTTATTCTCTGAGCTACTCCTCTTACACTTCTCTTAATGCTTTTATAATTATAAATATATACATATGTATAAGAATTTCTAACAGGATATTAAATAAATTATGGAGATCTCTGACTATTCCTGTACCGTAGGACCATGTCAGACACCTCTGGGCTCTGTAGTTAACACCTCTAGGCTCTGTTAATAATAAGATGGTAAACCCCTTGTGACCTTAACATCTCAGTATTTTACGCTGAGTTCTATTTCTGCCTCCTAGATTGCCTCTCAATATGGTGAAGTGTCACAAAAACATGGGACATGGCATGAAACCCAAAGCAAAAGATAACAAGCAGCTCATGAGCAGTGAGCAGATTAATCAAAGAATACGTCCATTACACACAAAACGCATGACATGATCACCTGTTTACCTGCCCATCATTAATGTTTTCATATGTTGCTTATTGAATATAACGTGCAACATGTTACATCAACAGATCCTGCATTCTGATATCAGCTCTACACCTCTTTTCAGGTTTGCCATCAACAGCCATCAGCCTGAACACTTTACCCCAACAGCCTCCCACACCCACATGAAGCTCTGCATTTTCACAGCTTCACATTAATTCTGTACTCCAGCCAGTACATCAGTCACAATCAGCTGGTCAGTCACAAGGCCCGTGCTCACTGCTCGACTGCCGAACAGTCTTAAAGTGTACCATCTGCATAAACACTTTAATCATAATAAAGCAGCTCTCAGTGCAGGTCCTCCTTGAATAAGGATGGAGCTAAACCACCAATATTAATTACATGCAGATCTTTCTAGAAGCAATGACTTAAACAAACCCTGAAAAAATCTGGTATCGAAGTCACTCACATCAAAGACCACATTTCAGGTCAACTGAGTTCTTCAGCATATATGGATATATACTCCACTGGCCAAACGACATGCTTTGCTGATTTCACTGCCAAAGCTTCAGCCAGATAATAAATTCAATAACTGTCCGGTCTTGGTTTACTTTGCTTTTTCCCAGGAATAAATTAAACCTAGAGATTAGCTGCTTTACAAATAACACCAGCATTACCATTGACATTTTCATATGTCTCCAATCTTGCATTTGCTAATGTAACCATCAAAACATGAAACTAGTAATTTACTGCTACTGGTACTTTCTATCGAAGGTGCTGAAGGAACCTCCAAATGTGAAAATGAATAGATTTATGAATGCACATCTCAAGCATTTAATAACCAATGCGTCACAGTGTTTCCCACATGTCTGAAATGATTCTGGGGGAAACCTTCGGGAGGGGTGGTCTTCTAATAAACCCTGCTGAATTGTGTATTCTGGTAGGTTTGGCAGGTTTGGAGTAATAAAGAAGTGGTGTTTTATCGTACGGCCCTGAACCACAGAAAAGTTAAAAGAAGCAGCTCATGTTGTGTTTCATTTTATGTGAAGTGTGTCTTTGTTTATTAATAGTAATATAACACATTTTGGAAATGGTTTAAATGGAACAAATTGGAGAAAGGACGGAGAATGTGTTGTATGTAGTTCTCTATAGAACCAAAATGGTTCTAAATGGTCTTATGGTGCCATATGGGAAAAAGGCTCTATAAAACACATTCAACTCTTTCAGTCTGAAAAACCATTCTGTCATGCAAAGAACCATGATCATAAGCATGAAATGGTTTTATATAGAACTCATGGTTCTAAAGAGGCCCCTGGCCTGTACTAAAGATCTCTTGAAAGAACATGTGTAAGTATGTATGCGTGTGAAGTTCCTTCAAGAAAATGACATGTATGCTCATGTTTAGCTTTACGGTTGTCCATCAGAATTAGTGACAACATGACTTCACCTTGTTTGTTTGAGTAAAAAACTGCATATTTTAATTTTGCACTGCGTTGCGTTCTCCATGGTAAGACGCTTCCTGTAAAAGCACATTGTATTATTGCTGTGTCGTAATGTTAATGCTTCCTGAAGATGTATCCTAGTGTTTGGTTGAATGTGCTTTCCATTTGTGTTATCTGAAATTCATAACCTGGATCATATGAAGCTATGGATATGCATGTATTCATACTTGCACTTCACTTGTGTGCATTTCGTCAAGTTCCTAAGGAAACACCTGATATCACCTAATTGAACTGAATGGAATCACAAGTTTGCTTTAGACTAACAGCACTTTCCTGATGACTTGCATTCTGAGCGAGCCTCATTCGAGCGCACTCGTGATTACTATTAACACTTCAGGAGGGAGTAGCACTCAAAGTGAAGAAGCTTTAATACTGTGAAGCATCAAGTAACTCCCACTTGAACAAAAGCTTCTGCATGCTATTATGAGCCTGCCACAGACACTCGGCGCACGCTGAGATTAAACGGGAGGTGCCTTTTTCACTGAGCTTCACTTGGACTCTTCATTACAAACATTGTCAGAGTGATTGACTCTGACCTACACAAACTAGAAGAGGACAATGGGAGTCTACAAAGGTATCCTCTACTCTGGCCACTGGCTCTTTCTAATTGGGTGTCTCAGCAAGGCGGAATCAAGCAAACATCGCTCCCTGAACTAATGTGGTATGACTGTGAAGACACATTGTAGACCCCCAAGGAATACTGATAATACTGGTAATAATTCTACTGGTGGCAATAGGATGATGTCTTGTTCATAATTACATAAATGCTCGGCCATGGAATCCACCTTCCCATTTCAGAAATGAAGAGTTAGTGGCTTGCTTCAAGAGGAAGAATTCACTGCCTTGTCCTGCAGGGTAAGCCCAACCAGTTCACTCCTCTAATTCTGTAATACACTACTGTACCTCATCCATAGTGGCACAAACTCATAGGTATGGGAACATTAACACTAATTCTCATTCTCATGGACGGATACCAACATCCAATATCACCTATATCATGTGGCATACGCCTAGTGTACTGTTTGCCATGCTAATGAATAAACAGATCAGGGAATCTGGTAATGACAAATGTCACTTTTAATATTCTGCCCTGGCATATTCCCACCAGGAATGCACTATACAATTACAACCACAAATATAATTACAACTTCAGGAGTTGAACAATGAAACTGAAACACCTGGTTTTAGACCACAATCATTTATTAGTATGGTGTAGGGCCTCCTTTTGCGGCCAATACAGCATCAGTTGGTCTTGGGAATGACATATACTGCGTCCTGCACAGTGGTCAGAGGGATTTTAAGCCATTCTTCTTGCAGGATAGTGGCCAGGTCACTATGTGATGCTGGTGGAGGTTCGCCCTTCTTGGTGGTATGCTGACATTACCCTGGATACCGTGGCTCTTGATACATCACAAAGACTTGCTGTCTTGGTCACAGATGCGCCAGCAAGACCTGCGCCAACAGTTTGTCCTCTTTTGAACTCTGGTATGTCCCATAATGTTGTGTGCATTGCAGTATTTTGAGCAGAACTGTGCTCTTACCTGCTAACTGAACCTTCACACTCTGCTCTTACTGGTGCAATGTGCAATTAATGAAGATTGGCCACCAGGCTGGTCCAATTTAGCCATGAGAACTCTAAAATGACAGGTGTTTCAGTTTCATTGTCCAACCCCTGTACTTCCTCAATATGGATGGAGAGACACGGGCTAATAAAGCCACAGTCTGTATAGGCCCACTTTCCAGACTGGCTGCACAGAATTGTCAAGAATGGACTTTAACGTTGTGATAAACCAACTGTCTTTACAGGCTGTAGAGAGACTACATTGTCCTACCATGTACAACATTACCAGGTGTTTATGTTTCAATGCACAGTGTGGCACAAGTCAGCAAGGCTGCTCATTTTCTCAGCATTTGAGCTCAGTACTTGTTCTGAATGAAAAGGCTTCAATGGAAATTGTCCCCAGACAGATCCATCCATAAGGGCTGTGTTTCACATAGCATGCCAATCAGGCTGAGCATTTTCATACAGAGCGAGCATATAATTCACGGACTTGGTCCGTACATGATTGTCTCGTACAGTGTGAGTCACCAAAGGACAAGATTTCTAAAATTGCACAGTGAATGTCTGGCTTTTGATGACATTCAACTACAGCTCAACCAGCCAAACAAAAGACTCCAGCAAGACGTAAAAGCTCCTCAGATGCATTAGCCTCGGTTGCTGTCGCTGTGCTACAGACTGCTGCGGAAAAAAAGCCAGAAGAGGAACAGAACTATCAAACGTACTTTGCGTATAGCTGTACATAGGCACTTTACTCTGTAGCATACCTAACAAACGCAGTTGTTTATAATCAGTACAGTTTCAATGATTCTTAGGTACAGTGGCCTTATTTACCCTAACAACTACTCAGTCCCTAGTAGGTTACTGAGTGTGGTACTGGAATGGGTATATACACTGAACAAAATGGTACTGATGCATCCCTATGCAAAAGGTACAGCTCAGTACTAAATCTAGGTATTACATACAGATATTTATTAGAATTACAATATTTATTAGAATAATGTATTCCTGGTGTCAATATGTTAATATATTAATATGCATATGTTGTTTTATAAAATCTTTCCCATTTATTTATTTATTTTTCAGATTTCTTTGTTTCTTTATTTTGATTTCTCCTTAATTAGACTGTGCAAAAGTGCATTTAATACAGAATACAGAAATGGCGCCTTGCATTCGTTTTATTTAAACTGATTCAGTAAAGAAAGGCATGTTCAGGACATATATGACATGCGTGCATTACATTCATTTTTAATGACTAATGACTCTCCATTAGGAATCCCTTCCACACCAACAGAACAAGACGTGTATTCATTCACTTTTCAGGTTGGGACTGTATGGACTTAAAGACCTAAAACATACCCTTCACAAATACAGTAATGCAGAGTATATGTGATGCTCCTCCCAACAACTATTTACTGGAAATAAAATTAACAACTAACCTAACACTGTGCAGGAGCTGGATACGGAAGGGCAAACAGAAGCTTTAGAATTTCACCATACAATAGCTCTCACTGAAGGACAAGTCTGAACATATTTTGCAGACTGTATAAAACACACTTACATGTTTGTGTTTGTATCTGGAATCTATTGTTATTCGTAGCTCAAAAAAAAAAATCTATCTTGACGGAATGACGATGTGCATTTTCTGTCTTTGAATTGTGGTAACTAAATCAAAATCGGGCAAAGTTCACGGTAGCTAGCCGCTATCCTGGCCTGAACACTTACCAGGAGTTGTATTCTGTTAGCTGACAAAAAAGGCAGCTCCATTTAGCTAGCGACTCTATCATCATTAGACAGCAAATGGCAGGCTGTGTTTCCTGTAGTTGCATGGAACTCAGTTTTATCAGGTTATCATTATTTTGGACTTTTATATCCATTACTCTGTCTAGCTTCGGCTAGTGCATGGATCTGACTGCCCACTGAATAACCAATTTGTAATTTGTGCTGTTAAGCATGATGCTTCACTGAAAAGTCAAGCGACTGACCGTAGCACTCCTGCTAGTGCAAAAACTATTCTTGCTCCACATGTCTGTGAGAATCATTGATCTCAGACATGATCTGATGGTATTGCTGGGAATCTTATGTAAACTCACTGGCTTTCTTCCAGAGGACACAAAGAGGGGCGTGTACGGCATACAGCTCGAGAAGGTACAGCCATCATAACAACTAAGAATACAGTCCGCACTAACTTCCATACCGCAGCCTACTGATCTAATTAGACATGCCCCTGACCAGTGCTGTAAGAACCTGCAGGGCAGGTGGAGCATTCACTCCAGGACCTCTAAAGTGGGCAGGGGGAACCCATGGTGACCGGCTCCTCTAACGTCTTATTTGGACCTATTATATCGCTACTTACACCACTGTACCCATTACTCACGGGCAGCAATAATAACATAAGAATATACTTCAGCCACTGGCCTACAGGGCTGAGAAATTATATTAGCAATTTATATATTATACCAGCAAGTAAACAAGAAAATGGCATTATCATTTATTAACTGAACGTGTTTTTCACATCAGTTCACCCAAATATGGTGTTGTCTTTTTTACACACACACAGTGGCAGTTCAAACACACATCTATACACATATCTATGTTTTTCATATTTATAAAATTCACTGATCTACAAGATTGTGCAGACATGTTTGAAATTTGTGTCAATTAAGAATACTGTGCAGATTAGGCCTGAAGGATCTGGGAAGTGTTTCTGATTGTGATTTTTCTGATTAGTGCTGCGACTGCATTTTGAACTGTCCTTTTATTTGGTGAGTAGGACCAGAGCATCCCCTCTCCTCAGCTGTGGTTGTGATGTCACAGCATAATAGCTGTTTGGCTGTATCTGATTGGTCTAACTTATCTACAGACAGTTTACAAGCTCTGATATTATGTTAATGTTCCTTATATAAGACATGGTTTTGATAAAATGGCCTGCGATTTGGAAACTACTATTTTGATATTAAATATCTGAGTCCTAGTGAAGATGTGCTTTATTTATACTCCCATCTAAAATGCACATTAGTTCACATTTCTGAAGAAATTATACTTTCATGTGGAACCGGAAAGTAGATGTAAAATAAATGGGAAGTTGTTTTTCCCAAACTGAATATCAAAAATGAGACAAATACAGAGTAAATGGGATCCCAAATTATTGTGCGAGACCTGGCAAACCACTAGGGCTGTAAGAAGGCATCGACACACTTCCACAATATTACGCTTTGTGACTGTATTGATTTTTAAAAACACAGTATTGATTTTTTCGATTGGCGGCAGACAGTGGCTCATTCATTCTGTGTTATGCTTAAGCCCCTGATTGCTAGATAGCAGTGTTGTAATCCATCTTTAGCCATTAGACTCTTCTACTCCAACATAAACAAGCAGTATACATGTCAATACATGGAATCGTAACCCCCCCACATGATAAATATTGTATCATCAGGTTCTTACCAATACGCAGCTCTAAAGAGCAGTATTTCTGAAACTGGGTCCTGGAGCCACCTGCCCTGCACATTTTAGTGTATTCTCTGCTTTAACACACCCCCTGCAACTCTGTGACAGCTTGTTAATGAGCTGGTTAGTTGAATGAGGAGCGTTGGGAGCTAGGAAGGCACTAAAATGTGCAGGGCAGAGTGCCTCCAGGACCAGGGTTGAGAATAGACCACCACACTGCTATAGACCACCAAAATTGTCCTCACCAGATTAACAGAACTGAAAGCTTTTATTTTTGTGAGGGAGAATCAAGCTCCACTCCTGCTTCAGATCTGAAAAAATCCACAGATGTATTTCTCTGTAATCCCAGTGCTGTGTAATCCCACAACTCAACACTACAGGTCTGAAAGGACGCGTAGCTGCTGTAGAGAAAGGAAAAGAGACAAAACGAAGAATACTGCCAAAACAAACACACAGAGGTTGGGCTGGCCACCCCAGAGCCCTGACCTCAACGTCAACAAATGAGTTTCATCACGGCAGGAAATCACAGCAACCAACTTGTAAGACTGAGCTTTAGAGATGTGGAAACATATCTCAGTGGTAAAGGCAAATGATGGACACACTCACTACATAGTATCACTAAATTAGTTATTTAGCGCGTTAGTAAATAGCTGACACCTATGTTTTAATTGATTTCTAAAGCAAATATAAATTTAAAAACCATGTTTATATATATATATATATATATATATATATGCATGTATGTTCTTCAAGGTTGTTGTTGAAAAAAGACAAAAAGACACATTACTATGGGTGAATTAACAGTAAGACAGGTGCAAAATGTGCAAGAGCAGCAACACATGCATCAGAATGTTGGAATACTAGAGCTGAGGTGCAAACAGCAGTTAGCTTACGCAGTAGAGCCAAATACGGCTTAGTGTAAGTGTACATACAGGAACGTACAGTATGTTGAGACAGCCAGGTGTGCAGTTAGGTTAAGTATGTGGTTGTAAACAGGGGATGAATACATAGAGTGCAGTGCAGACGTTATCCACTATTATTCTAAAACAGGGAAGAATAGAAAAAAGCAATACAGAGAAATCTTTGGTGACTAGACATCTAAACTTTTAAACTGGTACTGCATAAGTATAGGAAACCCCTTTTTGATGAGACGATGAGAGGAACGGACAAAGAACATGTATCCTTCCGTGTGCAGTCGTTAAGTGAAATCTCATGATGCCCCATAGAACAAAATGTCTACAGGGACATAAATGAATAGATCAAGAGCATATGACTTCTTGGCTAAAGCTAGCTTTGTTTGATTGCTAGTGTAGGATTTGAGTGAAACCTCATTACTTTGAACCCTGAAGTTAGATTGCTGCAGCCCTGCCACCACTATAACAGGCTGCTTGCAGAAAATGGCATGTCATATCATTCGCTGCATAAAAGTAGCTGTAGCTTTTACAACGCCTCTGAGGGCTGCTCTCCAAAGATAAAGCAACACACTGTCACAGCCATTCATCCCCGAGAGTAATATACAGCAACTAAGACATCTTACTCAGAAGGATGAAAACTGGACGGTGTGCTATCGCTGTTAAACTGACCCGGAGCTTGCCTCTGCTTTGTTTGGTTTATTTGGGGCCTTTATTGTAACAGTGAACATGAAATGAGCAACTGTCTTCACTATAAATGTTGACTGATCGACGCACGACTCATTAATGAGGATGAACAAGAAATTTCCCAGAAATGCCGGAATGCCATCCATGCATGGAAATGAGCGAAGGCCCAATATCGGTGCGAGAGGGACACCCTGACACATTAATTATGTGTCCAAGCGGCGGGCTTTATCTCGCCGAGGACAACTCAAGGTGGAAAAACAACCCCTGATTTATGATCAATAGACGATTTATGTGTATGATTAATAAACACAGGTTTTAAAGGGGGAATTCATGTGACTTTCCCTCATCTCTGCATAATCAAAACTTTAACAGCATTACGGTGGTTTAACGTGTAATATTCCACTCTAGAGCCCCGACTCCTCAGAAATGTGGATCATGGTGTTGATAGGAAGCAGGCATTTTGAATATCAGTAAAAGCTCGCTCACAGGAAGTTAGTACATGACACTGGGGCTGAAGGATTTGGGAAGAATGTCTCATTGTGATTTTTCTGATCAGTGTTGTGACTGTGATTTAAACCGCGATTGCTGTCAAGGAAGTCCAGACCGGTTATTTGGTCGGTACAAAAGGAGCATCCCCTTTTCCAAGTTAGCTGTGGTTGTGATGCCATAGCATATAGTCGTTTGGTTGGCTCTCATTGGTCTAACTCATCTACAGACAGTTCACATGCTCTGATATTAAGTTAACATTCACCATATAAGATACGGTTTTGATAAAATTGCTATAATTAAAACTGCAGCTCTTGCAATTTGAATATTGCACACTTTCAACGACATGCCATGGTTACATGAATACACTGCCTGGTGCCCAAGACATTATTTCATGAAGAGAAAGGGATTTGGTCTTAAACCGTACAGTATTTTTTAGGAAAATGTTTATCAGCTTTATCACTATTACACCATAATAGATGCCATATATTAAACATATGGTTCACATACATGTTCCCTGGTCATTATGGATAGCACATAGAATGTCTCTGCATTGTAGACACTGTGGACGCTATCTCCACCACTGTAAAGACACTGGGGGTGGTCATATGTTCCCAACAACACAGTACTTCACATCACACCAATTATTATCCCAGAAATGCAGAAACTTCATGACACAGGCCAGGATCAGGAGCAATCCCTGCTCCAATTCTGCCTTTATCAAGAAGGCTTGATCATCAGAGGGCTCTGTTAGCCTTAATCACTGTCCATTTACTAGACCATGCCTTGTTGTTTCCAAATGAAGCTCACATTTGCTGATCAAACTGACTACCAGCACATGAGCTCACTTCCATCACATATGCTCATTTTTCTTCAGACACAGTTCATCCCCCCATGGACAACAACGTACAATGTCCACCGTAAGAGACATCAAAAGCACTGCAGCAGGAACGCAGTGTTCCACAGTTAAGTGAAATCTCATGACACTCCACGGCTTTCCAAACCCTCTCCAGTGACAGCTTCAACAAGGAGCTTACATCATATTCTGATGTTGTGGTAATGCACACTGCTAGGCATCCACCCGACAATAACATAGAGAGATGCAATCCAAGTGCTACTCCTCACACCTTTGAAGTAGATCAGTTCTGCATGATCTACTTCTGACCACAGAGACCGCACAGTGCACTCGTGCCAAATCCCATGGAACTGCGACAAGACATGGACTGCACAAGATCAGAGAGGGTGCATCTACATTTCCACCCGACACGGTTCTCCACCTTTCCAACCCAGCAGCTCTACAAGAGCCCACCAGGCTGAGAGTGACCCTGCAAAGCCCACTCTGATGCACCGGGCAACTTCAATGCAAATGGAGCAGAAACTGCGCTTCTGAGCTTCCAGAAATAAAGCTGAGCTTAACTTTTTTAAGTTTATCCAGAAGAGATGTTTTATTCGGGATTCTGTCCATCTCACCTGGCAGTACTTCATCTGTCTAGAGCTCTGCGTACAGCCTGTCATCCCATTTAAATGGCCCAAGCTTAAAAGCTAAAGGACGGATTATAAAGTAATAGTATTATTGGCTACTCCAGCAAGTGCCGGCAGCAGACTCTAAACTTCACCCTGGGGCGCCTTGTAGAGATCTGAGACGCAGCAGCGCATCTTTGACCGCCAAACAAAGTGCACTCGACCAAGCAACCCCGCCACAGCATCCCTCTCGTTGTGAATGATAAACCGTCCCCTTACCGTCTGAATCCCTGGAAAGAGGACGGCCAAGACATCCGCGATTTCTTCAGACCAGGTCGGTGACCTGTATCCACGGCGTAGGTTCGGTCCATTTTGGCTCGCTTTTCGGGCTTTCTGGTCTCTCTCTCTCTGTGTCCGTGTGTGGGAGAGCAGCCCCCGCTCGCTGTTTCACTCGTTGTGCTTCTCCGCTCCGAGCCGGTAGGTGTGCTCAAGTGGGCGAGGCGGTTGCCGGTGCTGTGTGAACGTTGAGGAGCGCTCGCATTTTCCGCCCAGTGTGGCCGGAGCTGCCGCCAGTGCAGGAGGCGCTGTTTGTTTGGCACCCGTATTCGAACAAGCTCCGCCTCCTGCTCCAGGATTGGTCATTAGTATACTCACAAGCAGACTCTAGTCGAATCAGTGAGCACGACCACGTAGCCGATCCCGGGGCAATATGCAAATCAACCTAATAGCCAATCCTAGAGCAATATGCAAATCAACCATCTACATGGGGAGGATGCACGACCAGCCAATCCTGGTGGAATATGCAAATGAACGCACCGCTTGAGAGAATGAACTACTATATCCTGGCCGAGTCGTGCCGGAATATAGGTGGGAAATAAATAATCGGCACGATGGAGCTTGCAACATCGTTTTGAGCTCATTAGGAAGAAGGCTCCTGTCTGTATTTGCGTGGAGCTGAATTAATTTCTCCTGTCGTTTTAAACGCAGATCCAGTTTGCTAAAAACAGTGTGCAGTAGAATAAAAGCAGATGTTCCGACGAGTCGAAGCTCTTCTGTAAAAATGACCTGCCAAGTGCCATTAATGCACACTTATTTAATCCGGTTGTGCTGCATTCAAAACAGCTGTAAATTAGCTGATAAGTGCAGCTATAAGTCCTGCATTAATGCGCCTAGACACCGAACAACACTGTGCTGCGAATGGGCTGTTGCACCTCTCACATGGACCACAGAGTGCACTGACAGGTGAAGCAAGGGCTTTGTATAAACCAGCCCCAAACCATGATACTCCCTCCACCATGCTATGTTTGTGTATGTACTGTAAAATTCCACTTTTGTATTAGCTGTCCACACATTGTCCCAGAAGCATTGTGGAACATCCAGATGGTCTTGGGCAAATTTAGGATGGGCAGTAATTATTTATTTATTTATTTATTTATTTATTTATTTACTTATTTATTTATGGTTAACATGAACATAATTCTTGTTCAGTGCTTTTTCTTTTCTAATAGTGGACACATGAACAAAGATTGTTGGCAGAGTCTTCTGCAGGTCTCTGGCTGTTGACCTTGGCATCTTTCTCACCTCTTTCAGGATTGTCTTTTGTGCTCTTAGAGTGATCTTAACAGGACGCCCACTCCTAGAGAAAAAAGCAACAGTCCGGAATATTCTCCATTTGTTGACAATCTATCTGACCGTAGATCGATGTATGCTCAGGTCTTCAGCAATGCTTTGCGTTTAAAAGATGCTTGCATCACGGCATGCTTCTAGTTCTCCTTAACACTGCTAATTCTGAACACAGCATTGTACAGGCACAGATCTCCGTACTCACTGTCTAGCTCATTTGAGTCAAAGTGAAATCACTACATTCTCATATTGTTCTAGGTAAATACTCCATCCAACCACTTCATTAAGTACACCTTCTTGTATCCAGACTCTCTGTCCAAATAATAAGCTCCCCTTAGCACATGCGTGCATCTTGTAGTTCTACAACTCCAGACTTTAGTCCATCTTACGCTGTGTACTTGTTTAGCCCCCTTCCACCCTGTTCCTCATTGGTCAAGACCCCCACAGGACCAGCAGGTATTATGTGCTTGGTAGACCACTCTCAGTACTGATGTGACACTGATGTGGTGTGTTAGTGTGTGTTGCGCTGGTGTGAGTGGATCAGACACAGCAATGAGTCCACTCATGTCCACTCTATTAGACACTCCTAGCTTGTTGGTCCACCTTGGTGACTCACAGTCCTGCGGTGACAATGACGTGTTTAAGAACTCCAGCAGCACTGCTGTACAGTACCCAATCCACCACCACATCAGTGTCACAGTAGTGCTGAAAATGATTCACTATTTGCTCTGTGGTGGTCCTGTGAGGGTCCTAGGCCTTGAAAAACAAGGTGAAAAGGGGCTTTTGAAATGTTGACTTTTCAGCTGTTGCTAGTCAGCAAGCCCCCCAGTTCACTGTCCTGCCAGTCCAAGATCATCAGTTTCAACATAGCCCATGGTTCCAAGGCCACCCAGGAGACTGTTTGTATGTGGTTGTGTTTTTTAATACTTGCTATCAGCCTGAGCTAAAGATAAAGAGGATAGCCACAGTCACCTCCCTTACATAATCCAGCATAATGAGCGGAGAGCACAATATTGATCATTGTTATTGATCATTGGCTGAAAGTAAAGGGGTAAGACAGGTAACAAAGGTCAGCTGTAATGATGCTGATTGACCAGATTGATTATATAATGCCATGCCAAAATGGAAGTGCTGGGATCAGCAGTATTGATACTGAAAGCAGCCCAAAGCCCTGGCAGGAGTTTTCACCAGCTGTGGGAACTGTGGCCCAGAATTAGCCACAGCTTTGATGAAGTCAGCGATTTGCCCAAGATGAATGTGTCATCACTCGTGAAGAATTCAGCAAGAGTTAAGCTCTCCTGCTGAACGGATAATAAATAAACCAGGTTTAGAGGCATTCAAAATAAAGTATGTTGGAAGACCACCCTGGAAGCATCCCAAACCTCATCCTGGTGTTTAGCTGAGATTGAAAAAGAAGAAAGATTTGAGAAGGCAGAGTTATTCTCTTTAACATGAGGCTGAAGCAGAGGATCTGAGGTTCTGCATGCACTCTGATTCATTATTCCTTCCTGGCATTAAGTCGGTTGGACATATGATCAGTTTTTTTTGTTTTTTTTTGGACAGCAATAACATGGTTCTATATACCACCCAAAATTATTCTGCTATGCAACAGTAGAACCCTTTTGGTAGTACGGTATCTCACAAAAGTGAGTACACCCCTCACATTTTTTGTGAATATTTTATAATATCTGTTCATGGGACAACACTGAAGATACGACACTTTGATGCAATGTAAAGTAGTCACTGTACAGCTCGTATAACAGTGTGAATTTGCTGTCCCCTCAAAATAACAACACACAGCCATTAATGTCTAAACCGCTGGCAACAAAAGGGAATTGTGCCCAATTAGCCATTTTCCATCCTGGGTGTCATGTGACTCGTTAGTGTCACAAGGTCTCAGGTGTGAATGGGGAACAGGTGTGTTAAATTTGGTGTTATTGCTCTCACCCCCTTTATACTGGTCACTGGCAGTTCAACATGGCCATCCTAGGCTATAGGAAGAACCAACACCCTGAAACTGAGCTGCAGCACGGTGGCCAAGACCATGCAGCACTTTAACAGGGCACTCAGAACAGGCCTCGCCATGGTCCACCAAAGAAGTTGAGTGCACGTGCCCAGCGCCATATCCAGAGGTTGTCTTTTGAAAATAGACGTAGGAGTGCTGCCTGCATTGCTGCATGGGTTAAAGGGGTGGGAGGTCAGCCTGACAGTGCTCAGACCATACGCCACACACTTTATTAAATTAGTCTGCATGACTGTCGCCCCAGAAGGAAGACTCTACTAAAGATGATGCACAAGAAAGCCTGCAACCTGTTCACTGAAGACAAGCAGACAAGGACATGGATTACTGGAACCCTGTCCTGTGGTCTGATGAGACCAAGGTAAACTTATTTGGTTCAGATGGTGTCAAGCGTCTGCAGCGGCAACCAGGTAAAGAGTACAGGCAAGTGTGTCTTGCCTACAATCAAGCATGGTGGTGGGAGTGTCGTGGTTTGGGGCTGCATGAGTGCTGCTGGCTGTGAGGAGCTACAGTTCATTGAGGAAAGCATGAATGCCAACCTGTACTGTGACATGATGAAGCAGAGCATGACGCCTCCCTTCAGAAACTCACAGGGCAATATATCAACATGATAACGACTCCAGACCCATGTGCTGGACTGGCCAAGCATGTCTCCAGACCTAAATCCTATTGAGCATCTGTGGGGCATCCTCAAATGGAAGGTGAAGGAGCGCAAGGTCTCTAACCTCCACCAGCTCAGTGATGTCGTCATGGAGGAGTTTAAGAGAATCCAGTGGCAACCTGTGATGCTCTAGTGAACTCCATGCCCAAGAGAGTAAGGCAGCTCTGGAAAATAATGGTGGTCACACAAAATATTGTTACTTTGGGTACAATTTGGCCATTATCACTTAGGGGTGTACTCACTTTCACTTCCAGCGGTTTAGACATTAATGCTGTGTATTGAGTTATTTTGAGGGCACAGCAAATTCACACTTAAAGTGTCATATCTCTACTGTTGTCCAATGAAAAGATATAATAAAAAAATTACAAAAATATGTGGGGTGTACTCACTGTTGTGAGATACTGTATATATAATAGTTCCATATAAAACCATATACAGTACGTTCTCCATCAGTCTGAAGAATCATTTTACCATGCAGAGAACATGCAGAGAAGTTAAGCATGCAATAGGTTCTTTAGGTTTTCATGGTTCTATATACACTCAACATCAATAAATAAATACACGCAGATCGTTACGACAACTGCCCTTAACACCACCTCAACACTGCCAAAGGCTGCAATGGTGTTGTGT
The DNA here is from genome assembly GCA_024036415.1 of Prochilodus magdalenae. Taxonomy (NCBI): domain Eukaryota; kingdom Metazoa; phylum Chordata; class Actinopteri; order Characiformes; family Prochilodontidae; genus Prochilodus; species Prochilodus magdalenae. Next base: position 1,208,453 of record JAMWET010001089.1, on the reverse strand, counting down.
CAGACTGTCATGGAGTGACTGGTGGTGACGACCAACAAATGTGTGTGTGGGGGCACTGTGGTCAGCACTAGAATGAAAGGTTTGTTGTCATGCATCTCACGTCCAGAAGGCCTGGTGTCACTCCACCTCCACCATAACCACAAAACCCACAGTAACTGCGTCAGAATATTCAAGCTGCATGGGATGGATTATCACAGGACACCATTAGGAACCTCCAGAACTTCATGCTGAGACACATGCATGTGCATTAGCAAACATGGCGGCCGGAAACCATACTGAGAGACACTGCTTCTGTATGTGTAGCTCAATAAATATTACCCATATCAGACTAAACTTATCATCATTTCTTGTTCCTGGTAACCTTTATCTTCCTTTCCAACAGCATTACAATCAGACACTTCCTTCTGGGTGCAACAATTCTTTAGATGATGAGTGTAGGCATTGTCGTTATGAAACATGATATAAATTTTCATAGCTACGTGAATGACATATGACATGAGTTATATGTTTCCCTTCCTTTTGAAAATCAAGATTCAGGCTTATATGCTGTGTATCAGGCATTTCTCAATGGAAGTCTAGAATGGAAGTTGTCTACAACTAAACTGAGAAACACTTTGAGAACTTTATGATATACCAAACTTGATTTACCTCTCAGTTAATAAAGGAGCTTTTTACTCATTTGAGAAATATCATAAAAGTGGGTCCATTTTAAAGTGATACAGGAAATGCATGTTTATGCGTTGGTTACAAACAGAGTTGATTGCTAAAATGTTGTTCTTACTGGGCTGCATTAGAACAATAATCCGTGCTCTAGGACTAGTATTATTTTTTTTTTATCTTTATTGTATTATAAGACTTTGTATATGTGTACATATTAAAAATTTCTCTCTTGTTGTAAATTATTATTGTTTATTCTAAATGGTTGCTACTGTAAAAACTGCAATTTCCCCCTGGGATTAATAAAGTATTTCTGATTCTGATTTCTGATTCTGAACAGCACGTATCCCAGCAAAAACACAACATAGCTGCATAACTCCTGCATCTGATACTGGCTACCTGTTTCTGTTAGGATGTTGCGTCTAGTATTTACAAGTTCTGCTATTAGTTATTAAGGCCCTAAAAAGCTAACACAAGATCTCAGAGCTAACACACAAACACAAGATCTCAGATCTGCAGATATTGGATGTAGGCATATACCTTCTATAGAACACGGAGAATGTGGGGAGACCTCCTCGGTTATTCTGCGGATGTGTCTCTTTAACCTATAGGGTTTAATAAGTTCTACTTCTCTTTTGGTATTTATCCTTTTAATTTCATCTGTGTCCTTGTCATTTTAAAAGTCATAGTTTTGTTTATAACTGTTTTATCTGTCTGTAAAACACTTTCAGCTGCCACCTGTACACAAAGTTTTCTCAACATATAAAGATATTAATAAAGATATTAAAATATGATTCAGTAAGTACATCTCCCCTGTATCTACACTCACTGGCCAACTCATCAGAGACATTAATGGGGACACACTCCATAGGTGTATGACGTTGAACACAAGGATGTGTGTGTGTGTTAGGATGTGTGTGCGTGTGTGCATGTTAGGGTGTGTGTGTGTGTGTGTTAGGATGTGTGTGCGTGTGTGTGCATGTTAGGGTGCGTGTGTGTGTGTGTGTGTTTAGGTGTGTGTGTGTTAGGATGTGTGTGCGTGTTAAGGTGTGTATGTGTGTGTGTTTAGGTGTGTGTGCGTGTGTGTGTTAGGATGTGTGTGCGTGTTTGTGTGTGTGTGTGTGTGTGTGTGTGTGTTAGGATGTGTGTGTGTGTGTTTAGGTGTGTGTGTGCATGTGTGTGTGTGTTAGAGTGTGTGTGTGTGTGTGTGTGTGTGTGTGTGTGTGTGTGTGTGTGTGTGTGTGTGTTAGGATGTGTGTGTGTGTGTGTGTGGGTGTTATGTTGTTACTCTCTGTGCACTGTGAACTAATGTAACCAATGACACATTTGTGAACATACTTGGCAAATAACGTATGTATGATGCACATGTGATGCGGACATGTACACAGTAAAACACACAATGACCTTATCTCCCTAATGTGTTTAACTGGTTATGATCTAACCTGTAGCAGAGCCATCACCATTTAAGACGAGAAGTTAGAATATGCCATTAGGGGAGTAATCCTTTTTATTCTCTTGTTGTGTCTCTGCTGTGCTGAGAATACAAAGTATCCTTGCATGGTGTGTGTTTCTCACAAATGCTGAATGTGTAGGTTACAAGGTGAGTTTACTGGGAACTGGTCCACACTGCTTAGAAAACTGAATTTATCCAGGAGCAGGGCTCCAACTCAGAGTGCCTTCAAGTACAGAGGCCCTAATGTTATCAAATACACTGTGACGGAAGCTACATCCAGGGTATGCTGGTTTCTACAGGAACAACACAGAAACACAGTACTATTTGTGTGTCCAAGCCAGCTTGATGCGGTAAAAAGACTTGGAGGACATTTGAACTTTAATGGAAGGTAGAATTCTGTCAGCCAATACCGCTAGATTGAACCCTCTAATCAGCTGTTAGAGTAGGACTGCTAAAACACAATATGGCAGACCAGCCTAAAAATACATTTTAGGGCGGGTATGAAGCAGCTTTTCAGAGAATAGCTGCAGGAGGACATTGATTGTGAGCAGTGGGGAGCCTCTGATTTTTTTTTTCTTTTTTTACTGTGTAAAACACATTCAACAGAAGAAAAAAGTAGAGAGAGCAAGAAAGAGAGAAATGTAATAGAATACATGGAATATGGCTCGCGGTTTTTAAAAGCAATTAAAGCTGAATCAAGCTATTAGGCCCCAGTTTCCCCAAAGCACCATGCTGCAGTGATCATCCTCCTAACTGTTACAGGCTGTGTTCAAACTGATTCCTCATGAGAAAGCCTGATCAAAGTGATTTGGTCCATTGTATCCAGTTTTAATAAGATACCAGTTTTGCTATTAGTTCTGTCATTACTGCTGGCAGGCTACAAAGCTTCAATGAGCTAAAAGTTATCTGATAAGATGTAAGACATGTCAAAGTAGTTTTAGGAACCGTGTCTGACTGAGGTCTATTGAAATTTCTAGTGTTTAGAAATTGATTCCCATCAAAATCAAAGACCACCTGTTTATTAATTGGATTTCCAGATCCTTCATTTTACAGGGTCTGGGAAAAAGCAGAAACATAACAACTCCACTTCCAGTGCTCTAGTGCAAATGTCCTCTCCTTTTCTCAGTCAAGGCCGCTCGACAGCTACAGCTCCTTTCAGATCCATGGTGGCGAGTCTCTATGTGGGAATGTTGTTCCACATTCTCAAGATTCAATCTTAGAAGTAGCCTTTTCTGCTTCTCACAATCCCGATTCATTCCAAACACATTCAAAACTGCCCAGGTCTGGGGTGGGGTGGTCAGTTCCTGTTCTGGAGAAATCTGCAGCTTCCTCGCTTGATCTGTAAATCTATTTCCTTATCCTTTCAGATCAGTGGTACTAAGTTGTGGAGTCTTCTCAAAGTGGAGTCAGATTTCCTCCTCCCAGTTAGAAATGAAAGCTCTGAGTGCTGTTTATCTGAAGCTGTCAGTTTTGGTGGTCTACCAGGTCTGATTTCTCGCCTTTTAAACGCCAGTTTTGGACTTTCCACTTCCTTCTGCAAGTGGTTTATCTCATATCTAATCTCCTCAGAAACCTCTCCTTCAGCCATTTTAGATGCACTGAGTGAATGTCAGTGTCTGTTTGAAGGGGAACATAATGCCACTGAGAACAGCTTTTCTTGGCAGCTGTAGCTGGATGGTTTTAAGATTGGAGGAACGGAAGAGTAAAAGCACCAGGAGGTGCACAACAGTTAGGTGTGGATATTAGGTGCTCATAGATTAGCATTGCTAATGTACTGGTAATGGAATACTAAACTGCTATTGTCCAGTACCTTGAACAGATACACTTCTTTAAAAATGAATCAAAATGTAATTCTTCTTGTTTTTAATTATATACAGTAAACAATATAAAGGAATTGTATTTGCATTTTGCCTCAGATACTGTACGCAATGGTGTACATGTTACGAATATTTAAAATAACATTTAATACATTGATTTTGGTCAGACAGCGGAGCACTTTCAGCAACAGACTCATACAGCGCTGCTGTAGCAAAGAAAGGTACAGGAGGTCGTTTGTACCAACAGCGATCACATTGTACAGCTCCTCCTCACTGTGCCGGGACATTATTGGACACCGAACAGTTCAGCCTAACTGAGCACCAGCTGGACATTACACATTACACTGTTCCATACTCATACCACTGTGCACTGCCACTTTGTCTATGCCTATAAGATTGCATGTTTATTAATAATACCTATCTATCGATCGATCTATCTATCCATCCATCTATCTACCTATCTATCTATCTATCTATCTATCTATCTATCTATCTATCTATCTATATAAATAATCTGATCAATCGTACATACACTATCTATCTATATATATAATCTGATCAATTGTACCTAATACTATCTATCTATCTATCTATCTATCTATCTATCTATCTATCTATCTATCTATCTATCTATCTATCTATCTGTCTGTCTGTCTATCTATCTATATAAATAACCTGATCAATCGTAAATGTTTGCTTGAAAAAAAAAAACATTCACATGCACAGGTTCTTATTCATCTACTTCCAATCAAGAAGGCCATTATTCAACCACATGAGCCATGTGTCCTTAAAACCCCGGTTCAATTCCTCAACTGTTCCATAGCTCAGGGGCAGACAGGGTAAGTGAGGACAATGGGCTAAACAACAAAACAATTCAGGTTTCCTTAGTAATCTACCTGATTGCTTACTCGGTTGCTTTCCACTTAATACTTTTTAAAAAGAACACAAGTTCATAAAACAGATAAACCACCTCGATTACCTCAACAGCTGAAAATAGAATTTGTTACTATTAACTTTTACAGCAGGTGATGCAGCATCCGCAGTACACCCAGCCCTCCACACTGTCTCTGAAGGACACTGAACTCCTGCTGAGGACACAGGCACTCATACCATGTCCTCAAGCACACTCACCAAACTGGAGAGTGTCCTAACCTAAACTTGAACCTCAGTTAGCAAGATATTGGGTATTATCACTCATGTTCAAATGCTCTTAAAAAGTTTAGGAAGGAAAAATTACTTACCTGCTTACATTATACTGATACACGTTTAATTAAAGCTCTTGTATTTTTACTGAGCTGTAAATTAATGCTACACTATGTAAGATTTAGGGATTTGGAGGCCTCTCTGGTGGAAATCTGTAATTGCAACATGCAACATTTTGTAAGGTAATTTGAAACGTCTTTCCTGAGCAGATGAATCTGCAGATGCAGTGAAACTGTATTCAGAGAGAACTCAAATCTTGGTAAAGGACGTGTCTCCTGAGGACACAAGCGAACTATCATATCTTCATCAGTAAAAATTAATTTATCATTTGATATTACATTTACAGCATTTAGCTGACACTCTTATCCAGAGCGACTTACAGGGTTAATCATATTACAGGTAGGCCAGTGTAGTGTTAGGAGTCTTGCCCAAGGACTCTTATTGGTGTAGCCTAGTGTAGTCACCCAGACCAGGATTCAAACCCCAGTCTCCTGCATGTGGTGGTGGTTCCCTGGCAGGTAGTGGTGTTACCTGCTGAGCTACACCAACCATTTGAGACATAAACATGAAGTTAAACCTCCTTTTTGAATCTGTTTATTTGAAGTTACTATGTTTTTGGATTTAAAAAAAATCCACCTTTACCATTCAACTCTTTCACTTGTACATAATTACTTCCTGCTTTGCAGGGTGACTTGCAGCAGCAAATGCACACCATTTTATTTCTCCCGATGCAGTAATGCTATTTATTTCTTTTTATAAACGTTAAATATGGTATTGTGTAAGAGAGAGGTATGCAAATACATACTGAACTGCAATTTGCTGAGTTAATTACACTTGCCTTTAGCCATTGGCTAAATGGCCCCATGTCCTAAATCGCTACTATGACACATGGGTTTGGGTTTCATATGATCTTAAAATTGTCACACGCCTGCCAAGCCTTGCACAGGCTATACCACCTGTGAACTACACTTCCCAGAACCCCTTGGATTATGACGTGACCTCTCACTCACAGCCAGCAGCCAATCGCAGAGCAGCCTCATCAGAGTATTGAGTGTTTTCACCTGGTGCTAGCTCTTTATAAGCTGTTCTGTTTTACAACTCCTTGCAAAGTGACGGTTCTGTTTTTGCAGTACTTACCAAGCCTTATTATCCCTATTTGCCGTTTCCCTTGCTCAGTTTTTTGACTTCGTCTCTGGTTTTCCCCTACGCTTGTATTGTTTGCCGGTTCCTGACTTCCTGCGTGTTTTGACTCTGCTTTTGTCTGTGCTCTCTTCTAATAAAACTTTTAAGCCTCCCCGAATGTCCTGGTCTGCCCGACCCTGACAGAAACATTCAGTTTTACACAAACTAAAATTTGTGTGGCACTGTGTAGGAGAGTTTTTCCATAACCCAGATGATGCACTTTGTGAATTGAAATACAGGCAGCTACCATGCTATAAAATGCCGAGACCAAGTGGGGTTTCTGTTCAATTGAACACAATCTGTGGTATTTTTTCCTCATTCTGAATGTATGGTGTACTGGACATACCCACCTTGTTGTGTTGCTACAGAACTCGACCTTTGTGTTGATTGACATAAGCAAAAAGGAATATGGAAGCTACCAAGATTCCATATTTATTGACAGAAATGTATTGATAGAAAGTTCTCTTTCACACTCTTATCAGCCAGAAGATAGGAATCACACTCTATATAGAAATACAAGACTAGACTGTAAATTTGTAAAGCTCAGTTCTGGTTCCAGAGCAAGGCTGAGCCGCGACTAGCTCAAACCCAGCTTGAAGAATGCTGAAAGCAATACAGCCAAATACTTTTTTATCCACATCAACCAAGCTGACAAAGTGCCCCATCGGGTCTATTTGTGCATGTGCCTGCAGAGCTTTTCCAGTGAAGTGATCTTCAATAATCGTTTGGCTGGAAGTTCACAAGCGTTTTACCCTCATCTCAACCACATCTGTCTTCTACTACCACACACTTCCCAGAAAGAAACTACAAGCTCTAAAGCAATCCATTTGTGCTCACCTGCTGGTGTCAGCTGAGGTGATGGCAATGAGTGGTGGGATGCGGAGAGCCAGAGTGGTGGGTCTGGGCATCTGCTCAGTCTCTTTGCGCTCCCAGTCATTCTGTTCGGCCTGCCGGAAGGCCAGAGGGGGCAGCTGTAGGTTTCTGGAGGACAGCCTGCGGACCTGAATGGACTCAGTGCCTGGAGGAGGACCAGCAGCTGCTTCTGGACTTTCCTGATATCCATCAGACCCCTTTGACAAAGAAAACACAAAAAAAAAACAGTTCCAGGATGACTCGGTGTGTCACAGCAGCATGTAGAATAAAAACAACTATTCAAAAACAAGCGGCTTTAATTTTGAACTTTAGGCAGTAAGAGCTACGCATTTAGCAGTCCGTATTCCCTTGGTTCAAAAAACGCCTGGTTGTGGTTACACTAGTGATTCACCTAATATTTACCTAACAGATTAGTACTGAGAGAATTTGAACTAGAGGCGGAGGAGAGACACGCAGCTCAGGCACGCTGGCATGTGCAAATTCACAGCGTCAAGAGAATGAAAGCATTCTGGGAAGATACATTTTTAACTGGGCTTTAAAGATGGAAATATAGGGTGAAGAGTGGGTAGAGGAAGGTAAGTAGTACCAGACAGTGGTGGCAGCATATTGGGAGCCATATGTGGTCATTAAGCAGGCTTAAACCATATATATTTTGTAATATATTATATAAACAATGTAATAAACTACCTCATACTAAGCAGCTTACAACTCTATCGTTTTTACAGAGGTAGGGAAAGGCAGCATAAGGACTCTCAAGGACTTTTATTGGTGCAGTGTAGGTTGCTAGTCTTGGTGGGGGATGGAACCCTAGTCTGCAATGTGAAGAACAGAGTGTTGGCCACTACACTTACATATAGTTGACAGTATATAAATCTGTTAATAAAAGACTTTATGTCATTAATATTAATATGCAAATTACACAACTACAAGGTCTTATAGATGAAAACTGTGTACTTGTAATAGCCAAGTGCATTTTCTGTGGGAAAAAGACCCAAAACTTATATATATATATATTTATATATATGGCCTGACAAAATTGCTGTCAGGTCAGCTACTGTCAACCATACGGGCAGTGTTTTCCTGTCTACCGTTTGGGTCTTCAGGCTTCAGGTTTTCTCTTTTAGCTTCTATGCACAGCTCACTTTTCCTACATAATAGGTTCAAGACAGCTTCAGTCAGATTATCCTGGCTTTAAATGAGAAGTGGGCCTGGATATGCTCAAGGTTCCATTTGTTCAATATCATTAAAGTTCAATATTGTTCTTGTCCTGCTTTCAAATCCAAGAAAGACACCTCTGTGGTAAAGAACCACAGGCCTGGATATTTCTGTAGAGTCGCATCATTATATCATGATTACATATGAAGATCTTTCCAAGTGCCAGTCTGTGTTATATATATATCTGGACTACCGAACCTTCTGTTGGTAATCATGATCCAAGTGAGCAAAAGTGTCCATCAAGTCTGCATCTCCACCATCAATAGCAAAGTTAACAAATGATAAAATCACATCTTTTCACTTGTTTTAAAGGAATTTTGTATAAGGGACTTCCTGACACGTCATCCACATCTTTCTCAAGTCCTGCTTCTCTTATTATATGTTCCTCATACATGCTGAACAAATAGGGTGACAGTGGGCCGCTGTGTTCCACTCCTTCGCTGATGTGTCACCCGCTTTCTGTCATGACTGCAGCTGTCTGAGCAGTGTTTCGGTACCTTGTTAGAACACTGAGGCGCTCTGCTCTAGTAATCTTCTTGAGGATCTTCCATATGAGACACAGTGGCTGTAAGCAGTGGCTAAAATCCCAGCCTACAGGAAATTCTCCTCAGCATTGGGCAGGGGAAGGCATCCTCCAAATCTGGCCCAACCGTGCAACCCATCCCTACACCCAGAAACTTGTCCAGTCCATGCCAAATCCAATTATTCGTGCTTATGGAGATATCAGACACTATTAGGTATGTTTCAGTCAGGGGTGAACTAAATAGGTCGATGGAAATTCCCTGTTTTTAAAAATTCCTGAAATTTCCAAACTTGACCTCCACGAGTCATTCAAAGGTCATTCACCTTTGTGGGACAGAAAATCCAAGGTTAGATGGCTGGCTTAGAACAAAATCCTAATTCATGAAACAGACCCCTGACAAAGAGACAAGACAACACAGAGACTTGACAAGACTGGGAAACACTGACTGAGAAGGGAGAACTAAGGAGGAAGCAGGGTGGAGAGAAGACAAAGCTGCAGTAAAGCCATCGGCAAACAAGGGAGTTGGGACAGGATAAGTATACAGAGGGAGGTGGAGTCTGACTGGGGAAACCGTGACAGAGTTTTTAACATACTGTTTAATTACTGTCAATCAAAAAGATATAAAAATGTCAGTTGTATTTATAGGTGCTTAAACAGGATCTAGGTTACATGCAGGCTATAATTCATTTATAACGGACTAAGATGTTATCTTATCATGTTTCACAGCTAATGAGAGTCTCGTCATGTCTGACAGCTAATAATAAAAGTAGGATCAAAAGCAAAAGCTTGATCCCCAGACTCGATCCCAGTTTAAGTCAATTAACCTCCTTTACGACAGAAAGAACACATCAAGAGACAAGAAGCCGGATTTTAATTTCACCAGCTCTTTCTATTTTCACACAAATCAAGGTTCAAATGTTTAAACTCAGCCTGAGCATGACCTCCAAAGAACATACCTTCTTATCAAGATGATGTGTTTACTCTGCAATGAAAAGCTAATTATCATTATCAGCTGGCATCAACTTATCACTGCAGTCTCGCATTGCCTCGCTGCAGCACAGTGTATGTAGCTTTACTGAACAGCCACAATCACATTCAGTCCAGCAATGCTGTCAAATACAGACTTTGCCATTATGCATAGAACATGCAAGTATACCAGGAGTCAACACTGCCTATTACCCCGTGGCCACAGCATTTCACATTTTGACCACTAAAATGCAGAGCTTGTGGCCGAAGTGGTAATTTGCCATTGAATATTATTTATTTTTAAAATGTATCAAATACACCAGACGAATGTTCACATTTACACATTCACAGATTTTCTAATACTCACTCTGCTGCGTGGGATCCAGAGCTTTTTCGGTCAGCCACAGAACTGTCTGAACTCTGTTACATCTGTGATAGCTAACGTGATAGCAAGTGATAACTTCCTAGCAGTGCTCCAAGCTTGTCTTAGTAGCCTGTACAATGGATGGGCTGTTACAATATGGGTTCACTGTGAGTGTCACCACAGAGAATAATAAAGAAGGAGGTGTTGTCATGTTGTCATGTATTGAGATCAATGTCTACAAATTCTTTACTTTGGCCACAATATTCAAAACATTCAGCACACACTAACACACCACCACTATGTTAGTGTCACTGCAGTGACCCACCATCCACATAATACCTGCTCTGTTTGGTAAGTGGAGCTGATAAAATGGACAGTTAATGTAGATACAATTAGGTGTACCTAATAAAGTGGCTGATGGATGTATATTCACATTTTTATTGTGTATATATTTTATTATAAGCAAAATAATAACAGAATTTTCCATACACTATACTGAAGCATCCCTGGTAACAAGATAGGTCATCATAAGTGGGTATAAAAGTGGGTATAAAATTATGTAAGATGAAAGCCATGCATCGGTTGTAAGTGAAATCCCTGAGAGTTCTCGGGGCCTGAACTCATTTCAGGTGGTCTGAAAGACAAAGGAAATGTGTGCTGAGGTTAGATGAGTCCAGGTTTCGACTTGTTTGCCAAAGCCAAAAGAACACATCCATACTTTTATCAGTGTAAGGTGCAAAAGTCAACATCAGTAAAAGTATGAGGGGCACCAGTGCCATGGCATGAATGTAGTCCTGATCCCTGACATGCTGCCCCCGGGAAGTACACCTTATTTCAACAATAAGACAATGCCAGGCCTCATTCTGTACCTGCTACAACAACACAGTTTCATAGACACAGAGTGTGTGTGCTTGACTGGGGTGCCTGCGGTGCAGATCTGCTTCCAATTGGAATCCTGGTGCATCATGAAGCAAAATGGGCAGACTGCAACAATTCGCTTCTTCAGTCCCCAAACCATTAGCAAGTGTAATTCAATAGAATGGTGAAATCACACAGTGGTAGACATGCCTGCGTCCCAATCTTTTTGAATCTGTTGCCTGATATTTACTAAACACAAATATACAGTATCGGTCAGTGAAAAGTTTGTGCATTTAAGAGAACGAACAAATGACTGATTCTAGTTTTATCGCATCTTACTAAACTCCCCTGCTTTGCCAGAAAGGGAGTTTACAAGGGAGGGGGTGGTCTCCTTTCTAATCGTCCAACCAAAACTATGGCGTTTAGAAGACCACCTACTAATAAAGTGAAGCTGTGGTGGTAGAGAAGTTGCAGGATGTGCAGAGATATACAGTTTTACCATTTGCAAAAGCTGAAGCCTACGGCCGCAACTTAATGTGGGGATTTACTTGGCCTACTGTGTGTTTACTCTTCTAGAACTTGTGCCATGAGGGACAGGGATGTTTGTGAAGCACTTCACTTAGACTTATTCCCACAGGGGTGCTTTAATGCCACAGAGAGATGTGGAAACGCCACGTGGAAAAGCAGAGGAACTGAACTGTTGAGCCAAGCACCTCCTAAGCTGCCATTTCATTTTGGTAAACAGTCAATCAAGACAAACTCCAAACTAATGACGCGCACTGTTAATTTGAAAATCTAAAGCTGTCGGTTACACCAGTGAAACAACGATAGCTACAAAAACCATTTCAGCCGGAAAATATGCTTTCACCACCCATATTCACTAGTGGTGTAATTACGAGTTGGATTTCATCTAATTGCGTCCTACGTTCATCGTATAAAGACGCAAAATAAACGTACCCAAAATGTCCATCACTTTGCTATTGTATCTCTTACTTTCCCTGTTTTTCATTTCGCAATGAGGCTCTAATGCACAATTCATTATTTATATGATTAGCCTGAGTCATCCTGTGAAAGCTTGGGGACATGCTGAAAGCAGAGTCCCCGACATAATGCACTAAGGGGGTCATTTATAGTCAGAGCACACTCGCTCACCCAGGGAACATAAAATGTGGCCATGTGGATACACAGGAAAGGAAATTAGAGAAGGAAGCACGGTGGGTTGGCGGTGGCTTGAATGAACCCATACAGTATTATATAAACACTTACAACATGACAGAACGGAATCTTTGATTAGGCCGGTGCGAGAGCCGCATGGGGGGCTGTATATTGGAAAGAGGTTTCTGTAAAAAGTTTTCCTCCACAGTGTTTTCCGTACTGAACAAAACTCATCTTCTTATGCAGGCGTAATGACCTGAGACTGGGGTCATTATCAATTTTAGCAGACCCATTTGACAAAGTAGAACTGCAAAATATGTAGGTTTGTGATCGTCTTGTTCCAGTTAATGACCAAAAATGACTCAAATGTCTTAATGGCTCTGAGGTACAGCACCATCTACAGGATTACATATCAAACAGGGAATTTCAGTTTCTTCATTTCTGCATAATTAATCATAATTAAATAAGTGTTTTAGGGGATTTGATGTGATAAGCAAAAAGTCTGAACTCTTCTTAATGGTCCCTCACTTAAATCTCTTAGATGAATTGGTTATGAATACGTCGCCTGATGCCTGAGACATTGTTCTATCACAGCTTCTAAAAGGTTTTGGCCAAAAACATACAGTATATTTTAATGTCCCTAATAGCAGAACATTTCAGGCAGGGCATCTGAAGAAAATGCAGTACTCAAATAGAACTTCTTTTGTAGATTTTAACACCAGTATCAACCTATTCCGATATCAGTAACCAATACCAATATCAATTTCACATATAAACCTCAAAAGTCACATAAAAAAATCTAATTTAATGTGCTGACCCAATAAGCATTTTATGCTCCCTGAACAAATTACTTGAAAAAATAAAGGTATAAATTGTTCATTTTAGTTAACTAAAAAAAATTAATTACGCATTTATTTCTGCCTGATGAGAAAGTCTGTTATGCTGAACTGATCTGATGCTACATAAACAAATCTTTTCTCATTCAATATTTAAAATGTCTGGACAGAAACTGGAAGCATTTCAGGCTCTTCAAGTGATGCCACCCTAAACAGAGAGCCAAGAAATTCCCAAGTAACGTTGTGCAATGGAAAGAGTCTCACCTGGAGAGGACATATACTGAGTGAAAATAAAAAGAATTAACTATATATATATATATATATATATATATATATATATATATATATATATATATATATACATACATATGTATATAAATATAGATTTAATGTTGTTTACGATAGCACAGGTGCTATACTAAAATACTTGTTAAGAGAAGCATAAGCTGAATGAACCTTCACGTTAAGTCAACTCAAAATATGTTTTTAAAGCATAGATATACTGATTATATTGTAAAAGAAAAACAGTAAGTACATAACTGATCTATATATTGATCTGTGTTGCAGACATCACAATCCCTGCTTCCTATCACCACCACTGTAAGGAAAATCAGTAGATTTCTCTACGATGCGTTTTTTTTATAGCAACACCATAAAACGTTCCCCTAATCTTAGAATCAAAGTCAACTTAGATGTAGACTAAACCTAGATGTAGACTAATAAGAGGAAACATAGTTCTTGCCTCTCTCCACTGGCTCCTCGTATACCTAATTCCAGATCCATTTTAATCCCTTCTATTAATTGTTTTTAAAGCTCTTAATAGCCTGGCCATTTCTTATATCGCTGACCTACTCTTCTTTAACTCTGGCCCAAGAGCACTCAGAACTGCCAATCAATCGCTTATAGCTATTCCAGGCTGTCTCGGTCAAAGCTCAGGGGAGACTTTGCTCTGCCAACTGCACAGCATTAAATTTACCCCCACCATGTCAGCTTTTAAATCTCGAACCTCATCTCTGCTCTCAGCATTCAAAGGTGTTTAAAGCCAATCTGACATCAAAACAGACTTTTTACACTGATAGCTCATGTGGTCTGACCACACTACATATGATTCACAACATAATCTCATTTATGGCATCAATCTCTGATTGACATCTCAAGACTATTTTCCACCACTAAATGACTTCCAAGTTTTGATTATGCTACCAAGTGGCCTAATTCTGGTTGACTGAAGCTCTATTAATGCTTTTGATGATAACGAGTCAAATCAGAGGTGTGGGTGTTGAGTAGATTGAAACTGTTTAATCAAGGTCGATATTTCCCAAGTGACCTCTGCTTTAAGGTAAGTGGGGAACGTTTGCGTGTGAACTGAAGAGTTGTTAACCGCTGTTTGGGCAAAGCTGGTGTAAGGACACTTGTTAAGTGGTCGTTTTGTTACAGGCTAAACGTCTTTAAGAAAGCGCCACAGGTTCGGTTCATGTTCGATCACAAATCCAGTCCACCCCAGTCCGTTTAATACAATGGCTGCTGCGTACATCCAATAATCACTAGCTCTACGCCAATAAACATAATGCACTTCGACATGACTAAACTCAGTAATCTCTCTCAGTAAAGCTACTCGTCAGCTGAACTTCCAGCATGACTGCTTGACCTCCCGAGTCCCAGAATGCACTAGCATCCTCCTGTTTCTGCAGTGGCCACCCAGTTATGATGGGACAGACTCCTCAGGCTCTGGTGTCTGATTTTAAGTAAACATGCATGTCTGCCATCTTCACTAGAACCCATCTGACCATATTACTAGGCCTCTGAGCTTTTCAGGGTATTCAGGTTCTCCATCATTCTCTGAAAAATCAAGAAAACATGCCAAGAGCTTCCATAAGTTGCTTTTGGTCACTTCCATATGATCCACCCACATCTATTTTCACCTATGGTAAAAAATGAGATGTAACATTATCACCTTGTTTTGACGTTGTGTTGGCATGCTCCAGCATATTTATTGTTAGCCTAGTGCTGACTGTACTATCTGTTTATGGCTAGCCGTAAGTTTTGCACATGTTTTGCACAAGTCACGATGGGGAGTAGGAATATCGTGGATAGGAAATTCTTTTCCCTTGGTGGCCATCTTTGCAACGCTGCTCAGCAGTTATTTCCAGCTATACCTGACCAGACTCCTTTCCCTTTAAATGGGGAAAAACCAAAACCATATTATAAAATCTCAACAACATAAATGGTTTGTAGTGGCCAGGAAGCCTCATCAGCGGCTCTACTTTCTCTGCAAGCTTAGAAAAGCTAGAGCCCCCACCACCATCATGTGCACCTACTACAGAGGAGCCATCCTGACCAGCTGTATCACTGCGTGAAAGCATCCTGCCTCAGGACCCTTCAGCGCACCGTGAGAGCAGCTGAGAAGATTGTCCGCACCTTGTCTGTGTATCCCCTCCCTTCAGGGCTTATACAGCTCCTGCCTCACGAGTAAAGCCCTCCGTTTGAGAGGAGATCCTACCCGCCCACTACGTAGCTTTTTCAATCTGCTGCCATCAGGGAGGAGACTGCAGAGTCTAGGAGCTAGGACCAGCAGACTGAGGGACAGCTCTGTCCACCAGGCTGTCAGGATGCTGAACTCTCTCCCTGCTCTACCCCCCCTCCCACTTCTGCCCCCTGCACACACACACAAACGCAACCTAAATCTTACTTCTGCTAGTGCACGTCACATTATCAACCAGGATGTCTTCAATACATTACTGTTCCATTATGTTTATCTCAGGGCCCTTATTTTATTTTATCGTATGACCTGTGTTTGTCTATTTTATGTTTAGTGTTTAATATATTCAGTATACTCTTGTTCTTGTTTTAGTGGTAATCGATTTATCGTTAAATGTTTATGTGCTGTAACTTGGGTCAGAGAGTAATGCGATTTCAATCATCTGTATGTCTTGTACATATTGAAGTATTGACTTGACTAGTGTTCAGCTCAATAACACACAAGCGTGATTTCCAGCCTGATCTGACTACAGCAGAACTCCACAATGAGAAGGGCTTTCCCTTCCAACACAAAAGAGGTTTTCCCATTCATATTTAACCCGGTGACCCATCTCTTTATTTTTAGGGTCTCTGGTTCAATAAACCACAACACAGGTTGGATTTCTGGAAGTTCTGATTGTAGAGAAAGTCAGATGACCAGTGTTGCAGTAGCACATTGACAGAATCGAATGTGACCCTTGGTGTTATTATTAGCCTGCTAAGCCAGTGCTATTATATTCTGCTCCAATAGGCTCTTTTTAACAGATCTCCACTTTTCACAAGTCATTTCATTTCTGGTTTAACATTGAACAGATGATGATTTGACTCTTCATCAAAAAAACAACATAGCTACCCCCAGGGGGAGTGTCAGATTGCAATTCTATTTAGAAGGAGGATAAATGTTACCAGAAACAATAAATGACGGCGGTGGAGTGACAACATGCCTTCTGGACCTGTAGATCACGGTGCTGATCAAAAGTGGGACTCATCACTAAAGACGACCTGCTGCCATTCTGAGTCACTCCATGATAGTCTGGCATGACACCATTGCAGTGGTGTTGATGTGGCGTTAAGGGCAGTCTTCATAACGGCCTGCATGCATATAGTCCTGCATCGTGCAGTCGTCTGCCAATGATGCTGGCACTAACAGGATGACTCATGGAGGACATCACTGCTCACTGAATGTCATAGGGGACATGTGGCTGTTGGGTCACTCTGCGTGTCGGACAATTTGTCGGTTCTTTCTCTTCATGGTTCAAGTAGGTCTCCGAAATCCTTTATGTCGTTGAGGCTTGCCTTCTTCTCTTCTTTGATCATAAACCTTTATGTTCCTAATGACTGTTAAGGTGAACAGGAATGCTCCCATGTTATTTATAGTTTCCTAAAATAATAGCACCTAAAATATTTAGCAATTTGTTATTTAAAGCAGATTAATGTTTTTTGAATTATTTAAATTATGATTCTGGGGGGGTTTCAAGGAAATAGGAAACCCTTAAAACGTAATAGCCAGATGTTCAAGCTGCTTTTCCTTTCTTTAAAGTCTTTTCAGCACACTGTAATTTCACCACACCTTGCACACAAAACCAGATGCATTAGAAAGAAACAACTGCCTAGGGGTTCCTAGCGTTATTTGCAAATCCGTGTATTACCCCACAGTCCGCAGGGTAAACAACCTCAATATGAATGCAGTTCAATTATCCCATCATGCTCATAACTGCACCTGCACAATGACACCTGGGACACTGAGAAATCTGAATTTGCTGAGGAATGAAAGCTTCTATCAAGGCAGGGCATACTATAAGAAACTATCCAAATGTCTGTGTGCCACAGTAGGTACTAGCAACAACTCCAGCAAATGTGCAAATGGAAGTTTAATGTATACCAGTCTCAGCGGCAACTGGATGAACCTGTTGTATAAGCGGCACAACAGATGGCTGGAACAGAACGTGCCGAGAGAGACTTGCCCTTTTTCACACTATGTTCATTACGTCTGAGTGCAACAGGTGATAATGTGTATGACTAGGTCATGTTAATGAAATGGATGACATCAGAAGAAGCAGTGAATATTCTCAATTTATTGAAATAGAACAAGGATAACACAGACAGCACAAGTGACACAGGCACAAATAGATGTGCTATTCTATGCTGAAGTGATTAGATGGAGACACTGTGGACTAGATCTACGTGTGAGAGCAGGTGCAGTCCAAAATTAAACATGCGCAAGATATGGACTGCATTACAATCTTAAAACTTTCATGCAACTTTAGCTTGGCCAAGCCTACATAAAACTAAACAGCACTCGGGTGACATGACCGTGCTGTAACTTACTTCAATAAATCAAACTGTAGCTGCTTTAATGGAGGACTGAAAAGGGGATCCCTCCCCTGACTGACTCAGGGCTGGTAGGTCTTCATTTGGTCGCTTCCCAGAGCCATGACAACAAATCTGAGTTTCTCAGTGCTAACATATTTGCAAACAGCTGTGTTAACTATCCATCTTGCGGTAACGGCTGTTTACACTGCTGCTTGTGACCCAGTCTTTTATTCTTTAGCCTACTGTCCTCAGGACTGATGTGATTTAGCCAACATTAGACTGATTTTCTCCTGACTTGGCAACCCCTGTTTTTTACAGAGAACGCTGATTCATTCGGGATCCAGAAAGTAAAATAATAATAGAACGGGAACCTGTATGTGTTGGGTCTGTCAAGATGCATGTAAATGGTGCAGGCATCTATTTGTATAAAAGTTTCATCATGTAAAACCAGCCTAAGGCTACGCAGAGGACTGCAAACTAGGATGCCTAGTAGCTGTACTGTCACAAGGTTTAAAAGGAGCAGTGAAATGGCAGAGCCATTAATAAAAGAGACAGACAAAAGAGATAATGAAAGTTCAACGATGAAGAGATAGCTCTGTTGATAGGAAAAGTTTTCCCCTCCAAAGCATTACACAAGGATGTGATTCAGTAACATCAGCTGCAAGCTCACAGGCATATAACAGCCACGCGTCGTCTCACATGCAGGACTCTGACTTTCAGATCACAAGTACTGATATTTAGTTTTATGATATCTTTGGGGCTTATGCCTCTGTGTAGTCAAATTGTCTATTCCTATCATTAAACACAGTCTCTAATGTCATGTTGTGGACCCATGGCCTGTAGGCATATTTTGAGACCCTGACTGTATTTGTGATTCCTTCATTACAGTTCTGTTTGGAACTATCATCGTGAGATTGTGAGTTCATTCCCCAGTGATTCCACAGCCATCCATTTAAATGCTTTCACTTTCTTAGGGTGGGTAGTTAGCTGACATAACAAGACTGGCAATGAGTATTGCCGTCCGAGTGTGTCAAGCTGATGTCATATTAGTAGCAGTTAGGAAAGGTGTGGAGGCTACCTTCATGAGCCTTAGAAGAAGCATATTGTCGCTGCCCAAAGGAAAACACGGAACTCCATTTCAGTCCATTTTTACCTTTATGCTTTATCTGAACACAACAACTCGTTTACACTGTTTGAAGATTTCATGATGAATGGACCAACAGAAATGGCCCTAGAAATATTCACTTAGAAAAAAGTCTGGTTCCAGTGAATTACATCACAATTTAACTAGGTTACTGGCTTCTCCTCTAAAGTTGCCATTTTGGAGATCGTAGTTTTTCACTGGACAGTGACGAAATGTTAGCCTTTACCCTCCTGGCTTGGTAGCTTCATGTGGTGTGGGCACTAGTTATGACTAAAGTGGGGTTAGGAAGTAAATATTTCTCTCAGAAAACTTTAAGACACTAATGTTCCTCTGACAATGTGGCAAATAAATGAATTCAAGTCTGGGACAGTCACTCAAACCCCATTAAGAAAGCTACCTCTCATAGAATCAGGCTCATTAACCGTGTTTGTCCAGCAGTGGTGGTATACATAGCAAAGATTTCATACCCGACGGATGACTAACAAGTGCTTTCATAACAGTTCTGGTTATGTGGACATGTTCAAGGCAATGACTAAGCCTAAATCTGTGGAATATTTAAAATATCTGAAATGACTTCAACATAAGAAGTGTATAAAAGCAGCAGTTAGTTTAATGTGGCCCTCAAGTGGCGCCGTAAAGAACACATTTACATTTTAATTACATCAAGTAAGCACTGGTAAAGCATTTCAAAATTCATGACCCAATTAGAATAAAACTGAGTGAAGGAACAAAGCCAAGAGAAAAAGTAGACTCCTCAAAAGAACATCTAAAGGAGATACATCTCAATAACATCGCATTTCTACAAACTCAAACCATAATTTGGTATTTGGAAATAAACAGCACTCTGATTCTTCATCTGAAGCCACTAGACAGCGGCTTTATTGGAAATGCCTATAGTGAAGCATCGTGGTTTACAGCGACTTAGCTTGTTTGAAAAGTTTCGACATAAAATCAAGTCAAATTACACAAGGATTTATATCTCCAGGCATTACACTTTGCTCTCTAAAGGCGGTTTTAGTGAACAGAGTTTTTTCTCTGCGGAGCATTTGTATTGTTCTGGGAGCTTAGCTCTGGGCATTGTAATAAATGATGTAGTAAATGTTCAAGTGTGAAGAAAGAAAAGGCACTATTATCAGCATTATTACACTACAAATGTAGCATACAATCTGCAATTTGTCTTGTCAGTTGTAAAATAGAAACGTATGGGTAAAAGAGAGGGCTTTAAGTAATCCATTTCTCATATGCAACACTGGAGGACCTCAAACAAGGCCCATAAAGGTTTACACCCCATGTAAGAGTTCGCTCGAGAGAACAACATTAACGAAGATACAGGTCACATTTGAGTAAAATCCATTGGGCTTGTGCAAAATAATATTTTGCCTGTGGTCCATGAAGGTGAATCAATAACACCTATATGTGTTCTGGCTTTTGTGTGTACATTTGCACAATTAAACAACATGATGAATATGATTATGGCGCTGACAGTTAATGACCCTACCCTAGTTTTTTAATTAAAGCTACATGGTTGTGATGTAACAATACAAATATTTACATCCATAATTATTGATATGCTGTCTTTTTATTTGCCCATCAACAACAACATACTGGAGTAGGAATGAAATACGGTTAACTGAAAAGTCAACTCAAGCTGAATGAACGGTAGATGAACCTATTTTATGCATAAGAATTCTATTTTTAGCACCTAAACACAAAAAACAAACAGTCATAAATTTAACTTATTCATTTTTCATACTCTGTTGCAAAAGCCTGGCAGTCAATGACTGGCTGAAGTCTAAACCCAGTAAACATTCGAACAGCTTGATCCATTGAAACAACGCTGAAATGACGTACCTGACTATATATATAAACCTAGCAATGCTCTGCCCTTACTGCCATAGTCTTCAGTTTCTGTTATGTTCTGTTTGTTCTTGGAGAGTTTAAAAATGCATGCTTAACTTGATGAGCAATGGTCTGCAATGGTCTGACAGACTTGACCATTGTAGAACATCCCCCTTCATCACCTTAAAAAAAACCTTGGTTTGATTTTATAGTATTTTCAGATCCATTTCCAGTGTAAAGCACCTTCCAGTGAGTCCTGAAGCATTTGGCTGAATTTGAACAGATGTTATAGCCCACCATACTCCAGCCAGTTTATTAACCATGTGACTGCTTTTGCCAGTAGATACATCATCAAGGAATCATCAAGAAATCAGTTACACTGGTAGCCATACTTAACACTGCATCCACTATGCTTTACAAAGGAGGATGTATGCTTTGGATGATAACGAGTCCATTCCTTGCTCCATCCTCCTTCACCCTTATTCTGGTTCAAGTTTATTATTGTTTCATCTGTCCATAAGATGTTGTTCTAGACTGTAAGGGTTCTCTTATTTGGTCTCTTTGTTTTTAGGCTTAGCAACTATATATAATACTTGGTAAACCCTCAGTCTGATTGGGTCTTCTCTTGACTGACACAGATATTTCTACCTCTTGGATGGTGTTCTTAATTTGGCCAACTGTTGTGAAGAACTTTCCGGTGTATCTGAGCTCGCTAGTGTGTTCTTTCATTTTAAGAATCTACTAAATAGTCTGTCATTCCGAATATTCTTTGCTATCTATGATGAGTATGTTTTGATGTTTTGGTCTAATGGTTGTTTGCTTTACTGACATTGAGAGGTCTTTGGACTTATGAGAGTATAAGAGTCAACAGCAACAGCTTCCAAACGCAATAGCCTATTATCTGTTGTGAGTGAAATAATGAGGATATTATGTACAATTAATAAAAAGCAATTTACAATTACATGAAGATTGTTCTTTGTAGGTGCCCAAACAGATTTGACAGGTTTGACAGTACATTCTTTAGTTGAAACATGCAACCGCTATTGCATTCAAACAAAGGAGAACACAAGAGTTTCTTGTTCTGGTTCACGTGAAAACGTTGAGAATAATATTAGTACATATTATCTTGTAACTTATGAACTACAAAAATGAGCTAATTAAGCTAACTTTATTCGCCAGTGTAGCTATAACAAAAAAAAATCTTTTTGATCAAATAAGGTAATAACGTTAATCTTTATTATTATTGTCTAAATGCCTCATTTACACTTCCTTTTTTATGTCTATGTCTAAACACTTTTAGTTTGTAATCGAAAAGATGTTTTTTTACAGTTGTGTTACCCTGTTTCTTAGTCCATTTCTGGACCCAGGTGCCAGAAATATAAATTATAAAATAAAATGTATTCCTTGGGGCCTTGACTATACTTAAGTTTCTTTTGTCAAAGTTCTAACAGTGGCATCATAGTAAGATCACAAAATGAAACCCTGGTGAATCCGCAGCTGTCTGTGGTTAGGGGCCCTGGAGAGCAAAATTGCGTTTCCTCTTTCTGGATGGGTAGGATGGTGCACCCTTTCGCCCCATCACTCCCCCGTGATGCTGGCCAGCATGAACATCTGTTAGCTGACATAAATAAATTGGTAATTAGTATTGCCGTCCGAGTGTGTTGAGCTAACGTCACATTAGCGGCAGTTTATAGCCATTTACCCTTCTCTCTTGAAAACCCTATCGATTAATGATCCATACTGTTCATTGGGTAAATGTGACAGCCCACCTGTTTCACAATGCTCTGCGGGACATAACACACTGACATAATAGCTTCACATATTGATTTAGCAAACCAATTACTGGGCATAGAAGTCTCCTTCCTGTGTAAGTGTGAAATAAATCAGGTTTCTTTACAAAACACCTCAATACCTGCTGTCAGAGCATGTACCAGTTACAGCCTGAGCTGCTTTGTACAGATATATCTGTAGCTATATATTGCAGCCCATCTCCTGCGACTTTGTTATCTACAGTTGACACGTATGATCGCCCGGAGTCACCTGATAAATGTGGCAACATGTCCTTAAGGTCAGTTGTCTTCTAATCAATTTTTAGCTATGAATCTTTTCACATACTCGACCATACACATAATTTGCTTTTGAATCACAATCCCTACGCTAGCATATGAATAAGAGATGATACATAATTGAAGTGAGCGAAATGAAAGCACTGCTGCACCTGCTGCACTGTTGGTGGTTATTGTTGCTTTGAGCTAGGGCATTCTAAGTGGCAGACTCAGCTAAGTTGAATTTATGGGAGCTCTTAAGTAGGTCATCCTCATCTTCTCTCTCAGCTATGAAACAGTACGAGCAGAGCTTTGTTTATCCTTGGGGAGAAGGCAGGCAGGAGTATTGGTTTGTTTCCCTTTCACTGTTTGGTCAGCTTAAAATGAGAATTCCCACTCGGAACAACTGGAAAAAAGCACAAAGCTTAGTTTGGAATTAGGGCTTAGGAAAAATGAAAATGTAGTGACCGAGGGTTAAATATTTAGGTATCAGATAATATTGTCTGACATGATTTGATTGCATTGTCATTGTGGCATCTGTGATTTGTCAAAACGAGTGTTGAGTTTCAAACATCATATTTCCATAAATGAAATAAAGAGGAAGTCTTAAACAAAATGCGCTGAAGCTATCAGATGTCCAAAAAAAGTTCAAAAAACACGGTAATAAAAAATTTGATTATAGATTTTCTTTAGTATTAGTATTCGTTGAAAACTTGATTTAAATTGTTGCTGTGCAAAGAAAAACAATTATCTCCAAAAACTTTAGAGGAGAAGGCAAAAACCTTCTGAACCTGAACAGATATTTTATACAAAGCCTTTTAGACCATTTATATTATAAGGTCTGGGAATAAATAGGAGACCACTCCAGTTTCTACTTAAATCAGCATCTCCACATGTACAGCAGGTTCTTAGTGAGAACATAAGGTTGGGTTCCTAGTAAGGAACAGAACTGGCAGATACAGTGAGCGTCTGGTTCATAAGAACAAGGTCAAGCAGCAAACACACAGGACAACACAGCTACAGACTGGCAGAGGGCCAAAACCAGTCTCTACTGACCTTAATGAGCACCACCTCATTCCAATGTCCCTTAACCACCGTAAGATGACCTCAAGTAACCAACAGAAAGACTGGCGAGCGGTGGCTGGGGTGAAACGCACAGCAAGCATGGTTCTACAAACAGGCGTCTGGAGGTCATTAGTGATTTTCTAAATAAACAGATCTAATACGATATCTGATCTGGAGTTTGGGAGACATGTTTCCAGTAGTGTAGAGAATCAGAACAGAACTGCTCATTTTGGTCAAACACAAACCCAGAACCTGTACAACTAGAGGAACTGATCATTTTGAGGTGGACTCTTAAATTTTCCCGAAGCTGTATTTATAGCTCATGTATTCATGTATTTAGATGTATTTATGGACATGAGTTGTCTTCTATGAAAATGTGCTTTAAGATGCAAATGACATCATTTACATGTTTACCAAACTGACTAGTTGATTGTTTTGCCGTTCTAATAGATGAAAAGTCTCCATGTGTGATTGATATACAAGGCTAAGATCATTAAACCCTCAGAGGTGAATATAATTGGTTCTGTTTAATTGAATTTAGTGTAATGCAGTATCACTGAATAAAATGTACAGCTAGCGTTAGGGTTAAATTAATTTATTATGGTTATCTGAATTCTTTTTGTGGTTTGTGGTTAATCTAGTTAATTGCATTTGTCCTATTGGCCTATATCTGACATTACATCTTGTGGATGCAAAAATCATATAAACTGTATATGAAATTCAGATGAATGAAGGGTTAACATCAAAATAAGATAGATAT
Organism: Prochilodus magdalenae; assembly: GCA_024036415.1. Lineage (NCBI taxonomy): Eukaryota > Metazoa > Chordata > Actinopteri > Characiformes > Prochilodontidae > Prochilodus > Prochilodus magdalenae. The sequence goes on along the minus strand of JAMWET010001089.1, from coordinate 1,183,668 downwards.
GCTTTTTCCGTTTTCTTCCCTGATGTTCATTCAGAGCAGTGGCTGCATATATCACCTGCTCTGCTAGTATACCCTCTCACTCTCATACTGTTATATTAGAATATTTTTTTTCTATTTTGCTATTGCTTTTGTTTGTTTCTCTCCTGCAAGCACTGTCCGGTGTAGATGTCTGAAGGTCCTGGTATTGTCACGTCAGCGGTATGTTTGTAGGTTTGTAAATGATTCTTTAGATGTACTTCTGTCTGCAAGTGTGGTATTTTATCTTTGTTAGTCCTATTTAAAAATGATTCTGGAGCAGTCAGTTCCAAAAATTCAAAAAAGACAATACAGCCCAAAGACATTTAAACAGACCAAAGACAGAATAAACCATCATTTTGTCTCTGCATAACGTCTCTCGTATATCGTCGCTGTCCAATGAAAAACATGTATCTCCACTTTTGTCCATTTTTACTTTTATGCATCATTTGAACACATCAGCTGCTGTTTACACTGAGTGAGAATCTCATGATGAATGGATCAACCGAAGTGGCCCAAAACTGTTTGGAAAGATGTCTGGTTCCACTGACTTGCATTAAAGTTAAATGAGGTTTTTGGCCTCTCCTGTAAAGTTGCCATTTTGGAGATACTTGTTTTTCTTTGGACAGCGACGATATGGAGAAGATGGGTTTCTAATGCAGCTTAATGAAACACTCAATATCCACATTAAAAAATCTATTAAGTATTAAGTCACCAAGGTTTCTGTAAAAGCAGGAAGACTTCAAACCACAGTAACACAGAGAGTCCTATTGCTAACTGCTCTAATATCACAAGACAGATGAATAAGACCAATGAGCTAGAACAGAGTAGACCAGAGAAGAGCAGAAACGTCAATGGACAATGTCAGGGTTTTTTTAGGTCATAAATTCTGCCCAATTAGTTGTGCCCTTTAACTCTGAGCCAAGTATAAACGCACCCTTAATGCAACACTATGTAGGATTATGGATTTGGAAACCTCTCTGGTGGAAATGTCCATTCAGCATGCAAAGGATGATTTTGTACCATCAGTTGTGCTTTGGACTCCCACATGCAGATGAATCGGACTTTTCTGAGCATGTTAAAGCGAACTCAAATGAAGGATATGCAGTGTAAGGATGCTGAGGGTATGATCTAAGACTGTAATCAGCATATCTTCATATAAGTTAAGTTATATAATGTTTGCAGATTCTAAACATCAAGTCAACCTTTGTTTTGAGCCTGTGTGCTTAACATTAATACGCAAAGCGGCATAATGTCAGCCAAAAACATCTGTGAAATCCATATCCGGTACTTCTGACTTTTCATTAGTATATTCATTTGTTTATTAGTTCATTCATTCATCACGTAAGCTGCTTATCTTTCTAGTTAGTGACAGGGATGCTATCCCAGGTAGCCTATCCCAGCCCTCACTAAGTAGAAGGTAGGAAACACCCTGGACAGGACACCTAGGGGACAATTTAGTGTCTCTAACTGTCATGACTGTGACTTTAGACTGTGTGAGAAAACCTGAGCACCTGGAGGAACCCACAAAGACATGGGTAGAGCGTGCAATCTTTACCCAGAAAGCATTTGGGTCTCCTAACTAGGGAACAAAACCTCAGGCTTCTACATGACAATTTCATCTCTACCGGGCGACTCACTGCATTATCTTAAAGGAAAGGATACAGTCATATACAGAGTGTGCAAGTCTAATTTGGCTTTCCATGGAAGCATAACATTACTGACCACCAGACAATAAAACTGCTGGTGTCAATTCTGAAGCAGTAAAACAGCAAGCATAGAAACAGCTAGCAAAGAAGAAGCTGAAGCTGGACGGCTGTAATTAGCTTAAACTGTAACTCACAACTCTGCTTATCCTGCTACAGCAATCAGTTATTCAGCAATTCATTTTCATGATTAACTAAATATACCCCTATCTCACTGCATCCCTGCACCTCCATGTTCACTTGTCAAAGCATTTTCTTTTTTGCTCAACTGAACAATATGAAGACATCAGGGTCATAAAAAGCATGGACGAATTGAGAGCTCTATGCTGATGGTGCTGCGAGTGGGTGAAGGGTTCACAGTAAGAGCCGCTGTGCCGAGCCTGCCCTTCCCTGACAAGGCGAAACAACTGTGTGGCATTTCAACAGATGCCTGCTGCGACTGCCCGGCCTAAGCCTATTACTGCAGCAGCTCCACTACCCTTTGAAACACGTCTCGTCCAGGCATCCGTCAAAGCCGCAGCCTAATGCTCTGCAGCAGTGACAAAGCAATGCTTGTGACAGCCAAAGGGAACATAAGTACGTCAAAATAAAAGTGACAGCATTAAGATTAGATATGCCCCTGCCAGGGCTGCAGGAAGGAGATTTAGCATAATGGAGTCATTCCAATGAGCTAATAAAGGTGATGGAATAAGTTAAAAATCGTTTAATTCAGAGGTGCAGTGTGCAAGATGACGCAATCAATATGTAAGACTAGAGTACTTATATCACATTTCATAATTAACTAATATCACTAACAGAACAGAAAGACATGGCAGTTTTGATGGCATATGAAAAACGTCAGCCCTGCCCTTGTATTTGTTTCTGCCTTTGTTTACCGTCTCTCATGTCCCTGCCAAGTATTTTTGTTTTGTCTCAGTCTTGGCTCGACTCTTGTCCTACCCTGTTTTCCTCTCTTGTCCTGCCCTGTCTTCACCTGTTACTGGCCCCAACACCTAACCTCACTTAGTGTTTTCAGGTGTCCCTTGTCATTAGTGTTTGTACATATCCCCTTTTGTTTCTTTAGTTCTCCAGCCAGTATTGTGTCTGTAGTCTTCACGTTCCTGTTTCTCTAATTCCCTTCTTTTTTGGACTTCTTTGTCTCTTCTAGGTTGCCAGTCCCCTTGTTTTCTTCAATTTCTATTTGTGTTAGTTATTTTGAGTGTATTTCATGTTTTTACATGGATTACCCTGACCTCCGTGTTCCTGCCTGCTCACACATGTATGCAGTCTCCTCATCTGCCTTGCCAGCCCCATTGTTACATAATGCTGGCCTGCGTAAGGATACAGTGAGTGTATGACGTGTCATCATGGGTTATCACCTCCTGTCTTGTTTAAGGAGATATTGCCTAGTGGTAAGCAGGAGTTGTCCCCCTTCACTACACTTAGGAACATTATCACGGCCAATGATGGCAGTTTACTTGCGGCTGGATTCCCCAATGTTAGGGAATCTAGAAGAGGCTACCTACAATATAGGAAACTTGGAGTTACCCCCTAAGAATCTCTTGGACATTCTATTTACAGCTCCTCTAACGCAGTGCCTCTCTTTACCAGAATTATCATGTGTGGTCTCCAGAGTGCCCAGACTGCGTAGTTTACATTGGCCCCAACAGTGATGCTTGCCTCCGAGGACATCCAAACAATACGCCTGTCTCCAAGGACATTGCAACGTCACCCGGAGTTCTGAAGAGCACTGGTGCTTTCCGTGGCTCACAGCCTACGGAACCCCCGGCACACCCGCTGTGCATCACTTTTGGACAACCCTTTCTTCAGAGCCTCCGGACTCTCTGGCTGACAATGCCACCACGCCTCCCGACCTTACAGCCACAGAGCCTCTGGATCCAAAGGTCCCTTCAGCTGCTTAACCTGTCCCTGCAGCAGATATTTCAAGATGTTCAGAACAATCTCAGCTCTCCCTATAATGAGAAACCACTGAAGTAACTACAGCATTTTAACTGAAAGAAGAGAAAGGGTTTCCAATGCGCATCCTGAAGTCCTTAGTGATTTCCAGAGTGTCTAATGGTCAGTTTCACACAAAAAGTGGACACAGTGGATAAATCCACCAATTAATAACACATGGTGAAAGGCAGATGATGCATATCTCAGCCCCTCCTCACAGCCTCATAACTCCCAATATACGATCATGTAATGATCAAACAGTGTTGCAAAATGACTGAGCATCAGGAACCACACCTAAACTGAAAACAAGCAGAGAATAAAGAATGAACTGTGTAGCCATCAACTCCTAAACTCCATGCACCCAAAGTTTTTGTGCTAAAAGACTATCACAGAGAAGTGCCTCTAAAATTTAATACACAATCATTCAGACAAATCAGAACCAAAACAAATATAGAACTCTTTGACAGTACAGCTTGACATGTTTGGATCCCAATCACACCTGACCCAAGTAATGAAGTGAGAGCATCATGTTATGGAGCTGCTTCTCTGCAAGTGATACTGGAGCATTACACGTCATCAAACCATGCGATACTGGAGCATTACACGTCATCCTCTAATAAAGAAAATGAATTAAAGAAAGAAGATTAGCTTTTCCACAAGACTGCAAACCCAAACATACAGTCAAATAACTCAAGAATGTGTTTGCATGGCCTAGCCAACCTCCTGACTTAAATCTAAAAACATTATAGATGATGCTTTGTAGGTTTCAGACTTGAAAGCTGTTTGCCAAAAGGAATGAGCCTAAATTGAACCACGATGGTACAAAAGGCAAATTACTTACTGTAGTTGTCTCACAGGTGTCAGTGGCAGCAAAGTATAACTGTAATTAATTTTTGTATTTGAAATCTTTTGTAGCAATTCTGAAGTGTTTTTCATCATCAAATGTGTGGAAATGAGCTTGTAGGCATCAAACTGACACACAGGTGCACCATTACACTGCTTCGTCACAAAAGAAAAAGCTTTGAATAACCTACACCATCAAAGCGGTCACACTTCCACCGCATAAACAGGCTGTGCCCTTTTCATTAAACAGAAATGCACTGGAAAGGCAAAGGGCCTTTTAACAGAGACATGCGAGAAAATAGCTGATTAGAAAAAGCAATGGCACCCTGCTCTAATGCTCCACGCGTTCAGAAAAACGAGCTTTGCACAGAAAGTTGCGAGGAACGGCGCAATCAAGCATGCAGAGGAAACACCATCAAGATTGCTAATGAGTCACAATTGCTGTTTGCACACTCAACCTTCCGCCCTTGAAAATAGACTGTCACAAACGAAGGTTCTTGAGCATGCTGACGAAGACTCTTCCCCCATTTTCCCAAAATGGCAACATTTCAGCCCTCTAATTACAACAGGATTTAAAGGCGGTCCTGCGTTAATATATTCATTGCCTTTGCTGGTGGTGCTATGTGCCCTCATTTACTGGCATTACAAACATTGATTTGGAATTACACTGCTGGACATCAGAGATACTAATGTGGTCTGACAGGCCACCAGAGAGTGCACAGTGAGCTAGCGTGGTGAGAGTGAGCTGTGTGTGTTGAACTTGCGCCCTCTGTCACATCGAGCTCTGCAGCACCACAGCTATGTACGCTGAGCATGGTCCTTCAAAACCTACATTCAAAATACAAACAGCACAGTTTAATCAAGCAAAGAGCTTCAAAACTGAATTATGCACTTCATTGTAATAAATTACCATTTATAAGCAGAGTAGTCAAAAAAAAGTTTCCTTCCTTATTTTTGAGTTCATGACCCCTTAAAGCTGTCATATTAATATTCCCACTTGGATGTACAAAATGTCCATTTCAATGTTAAAAGCTATCTGCTGTGGCTCCCAGTACCGTCCTGGCCAAGAGGTATTACTCACATACAGCTACTACACATGGAATAACATGGCTGAAACAATAAACAATATGTTGTTGCTTCTATTCAAGTTTTGAAATGTAAGATCATATTTGCATTCGATTCCAACATAAGCATTCCTGAACTCTGAATTAAGTAATATATTGACTTTCTAAGTTAAAGAACACGAATGCTGCACTTACATGTGTGTCTGCACCTTGTAACATTGAGCAGCAGACAGAGGCATCAAGCCATGTAAGCGTCGGCATGGTGGCAGCAGCACTAGTGAAAATGATGATTTGATTATCAGTGGATAGCTTTAACATTGTAGAGTGTAGAGTGTAAGGTGGAGAAGGAGAGTCATCTGGAATTCAACAATGAGACGTTTGGTGTCCATGGGCCCCCACAAAAAACACCATCTGGTTTATTTTTGCACTGTGACCAAAGCCTAAAACTGGGACAATTAGCGTTGCGCTCACTGCAACTGTCGGAAAACTGCAGAATAGTGCCACCTACGGATGACAGAATTTTGTGTTGCAAGACACAGTAAATACAAAGATGTGCATGAGCAGTATCTGTAGGTCAGAATATATACTCCTCATCAATAGTTGCACCTAGAAGGAATCAACCGACAGAGCCAAGATGAACTGTTTATCACGTGTCTCATGTCCAGAAGGCCTAGTGTCCCTTCACCTCCACCCCTACCACACAATCAGCAGGAGCTGTGTGAGAATATTTATGCTGCATGGGACAGATTATCACAGGACACCATTAAGAACCTCTACAACTCCATTCCGAGATGTTGTCGTGTTGCATTAGCAAACATGGCGGCCCTACGTCATACTGTGTAGCTCAGTAAATACTGCCCATATCAGTCTAAATGTATCATCGTTTATTGTCCCTGGTAACCTTTATCTTAGATCATTAGCTTAATTAAGTATCATTTTTGTTCCAATTTAAAGGACTTGTGTGGTATACTGCATTTCTGCACCTCTCTTTACAGGCCCAAAAAACTAGATTTTTTAACCTCAATAACGCTCCCCCTAAACTCTCCATCACACTGTTCAAACACTGCAAACTCCTGCCTCACAGCTGATTTGGGAAAGAATTATGAGCAGCTGCTGCAGTTATGAATCCTTGATCGGCAGTATTATTTGCTGCTAGCTTCAGGGCAAGGATACTCTGCTGCTGCAAAGGATGCAGGCTGAATCCCATGATTCCTGAATACCTAGCATATATACTATTCTTAGCTTATATACTGTATATTTAGATTGTTAACTAGATTTTATATATATATATATATATATATATATATATACATATATATATATATATATATATATATATATATATATATATATATATATATATATATATATATATATGTATATATATATATATTACTGTGGGATTACAGTCCTAACTGTCCATATACATCACTTGCTGAATGCTACAGTAAAATGAAGAAGCAAACACATTTATTTGGATAGAAGAAAAAGGAGAAAGGAGATTTGTCATTCCCTGAGTGCATAATTTGTCCATTTCACTGTAACCCCATTACTGTTAAACCAAATTAGACCCTCATCAACACCAGAGTGTTAACATTTTCTCTTCTCAGAACTACAACATCTGTTAAGGGTAAATAGGAAGGCGGGCAACGTGAAACAAAATGGTAACTCTACAAATGGCTGTAATAGCTGCTAACATGGTAACTAATACATCTTTGTTATATATATATATATATATATATATATATATATATATATATATATATATATATATATATATACATATATATATATATATATATATATATATATATATATATATATATGTATGTATATATATATATATATATACATATATAAGAGTGTTTTAAGAGTTATCTTTACTAAGGGAAATATATTAATTGGGCAGTAGACCTAATTTTTATTCCTTTTGTAATTTACATGCTGGATTGAGGTTATGTTTGTGAATTTTAGATACTTTGATCATCAATCCTTTAGCTCTATCACCTTCTGTTTTTGGAATCAGTTGTAAAGCTACAATAAATTGTAGCTACCTCTTTTATCCTTCCTTTATAATCAGACAAGCAGACACATTCCGGGTCATTCCTAGTAATGTCTTAGCTTTGACATTTACAGAACTATTCCAAGGGTATAAAATAAAGATTCATTTTATGCACATGCAAGACTGATCTAACCTGTTTTGAGGCCAGCAACCCATTCTACACAGATGTATGTTCAAATAATCACTATAAATGCCTATAAATCCCTCATTAACAGACACCAACAGTTTATGAATAACAAGCGTTTTGGAAAGTCTGGCAAAGCTTCATTCAGTTAAGAGATTCCTCTTCAGTTTCAGTGAATACATAAGCTGAGCACTAATTTAAAAGATCACTTTTGATTATTTAAATGTGGTGCAACATAATTAATTCACTATGTATTTCATGACAGCCAATAATTACAGTTATTTATATGGCTGCACAGTATTCAGCTGCTTAATCGGTACTGTAATTTCTTATTACCTAAATAGCAAAAACATGGAATACAGAAAAGACTGAGCATCTTGACCAATCATAGGTGTTCTTTGGGTGCTGGGACGAACCAAAGGCATCCACACAAACCAATGAAAATAAACAATTTTTGTTTTAACGATCTGGCAATTGTTTCTAACTGTGCAGACTTCCAGAAACACAGTACACAGTACTGAATGTGTAACTAGCAATTAGCTTGATAATGATCATAGCTGATTTTGTGGGGATTTTTTTGAGGTTTTTATTTTTTTACAGTTCATTTAATTGTATTTTGCTTCAAATGTCAATTGAATAACTGGACACCTTAACAGACAGACTAGTAGTTCATTCCGTATCCCATTTAATATTCCATATTCTATTTCAAAGTGAGCATCTTGACAAACCACAGAATCAGCATCAACACTGATCACTTTCCATCACCTTATTATCACCTCTTCTGTGGAAAAACTGCAAATAACACAGCTGAGTAGGAGGTAGCGGCCAAGTCTATCTGGTCCTCAGTCTAAAACAAAAATATATCTGGTGCCCTGACTTACTACAGTGCAGGACATGCTGCCACAGGCAATGGTTGGTTATTAAAACACAACAATGGGCCAGTCAGTGACAGTGGTCGGTTGTCTTAATGTCAGGGCCATGAAGGTTCATCAGTTTAACTGAACTGTCTTGTATTAGCAGTGGTGGACGAAGTACACAACCCAGGTACTTGAGTTAAAGTACAGATACCCAGTATTACTACTGTAAAAGTAAAAGTCCTCCTTTAGACTCCACTGGAGTAAAAGTACTAAAATATTAACCTTCAGATGTACTTAAGTTCTAATGCCCTATTATCATTTCTGGAAAAAGACTCTTAATTAACTCATTTTAGGTGAAAAGACTCGTGTCTCTCTTAGTCCACCAGTCTTTAATAAAAATTTCATTAATAAGTCTGACACTGATGTCTAGTCAAATGATCATAAGCACAGAACACTGAAGGCAAACAATTTCCATTAGCTAGAACCATAAAATATCTTTAAAAGCTTAATTACAAGTTTACGTTTAATAAAAAAAAATGTAAAACTATGAACACAAGTTCACAAATGAGTTTTCCTTTACAATACTGCATCTGCAGGTCTCTGTTCATTAACATAAACTAGCCAAAATTAATTTTCTTTAAAAGGAAATATTTTGTACACATTTTGTATAAACGTGCCAGTTACAAGTGCATGCGTACATGTACTATTTACACACAAAGTCAGAAACAGGACAGGTTTTATCTGTTTACTAACCCCATCCTGCTTTACCCACCTTCCTCCAGGTGCTTCCTGGATGGAGTCCAGGCCTGAAATTGACATTTCCATTGATGCTAAGAATCCATGAATAAGCTTGGTTCTTTTTGACATGTTACGTTTTAATGCGCACATAAGCCAAAATGAACTACAAAATTAAGATATTAGAGTTTGAAATGTGGTGGAGTAACATTAATCCAAAGTGGAAATACTTTAAATACAAATACATAAAAAACGTATTACATTTACTTTGTTACTGCCCGCCACTGAGTATTAGTAGATCAAGATAACTGGATCTGTGAAGGTAACTAAACCACTTGAGTTTGGCTTTCTAAAGTCAGCACAGTGCAGGGCTAAAGATACAAAATCAGGGCTGCTAACTAAGTGCTGTTCACTTTTGGCTGACTTTTGGGAAGGCAAGATAACTGTGTCTCCCTTGCATACGCTGGACAGTATTGGGACATGAAATTACATTTTCTGTTACACACCCAACACAACTTACCTAAACACATGACAAAAAAAAAATTACTCACACTCTCTTGTCTGTCCTCCACAGTGCAATCATTCTTTTTCATCATGGGGATTGTTCCAGCTTGCACCACTTTAAAAGTTTAATGTGCTGAAAAAAACCAAAACAGAAAAGACCAACATGTCAAAAAGCAAAAACCTGCTGAACATGTTGGATTTGCTTCAAGAACTATTTAACATGTCCACACAGGTCCTACGCCAAAAAGAATAAGAGAGTAACAGATAAAGGTTAAATCCTGTAATTAAGGCTTCTCCAAACAATGGCGGATATATAACGAATATATCATAATAGTTAGTAACATTTACTCAGAGTAGCAGAAACTACCGGCTTCGGCTAATATTCATGCTCATATGTGGTTAACAATATAGGACTAAATTAGGGCTACATAGACCTACCATACTGACCAAAAGTTATTTTTGGCAGGTGTGTGGCTGTTTAAACAGAAACCTAACTTCTCTTTTAACCAAATAACCAAATATAAAATATTAATATAAAAAGCGACTTACTATTAGTTAAACTGCCGGTATACATTTTATACAGACCCACAAAAATTAATAAATATACATAAACATTTAATTCCTAAAAAGCTCCTAATAGTGATGCTGGTTTGTTTTCCATAAAACAGTGAGAGCAAGAATAAACATTAATGCATGGTTAACGTGTTTTACAGGCTAGTAATTCAGTAATTTAGATGTTTAGGCTGTTTAGCTAAATGGTTCAGTAACTTTTCATATAGGACAAAAGAAGGACACATTGGGCTGCTAACTCTCGCTTATTTAATTGTGAGGTAATCTGATTAGTTCTGGCATCTCGACTCTTAATAATGCCTTTAACTGACTAGGACTAAAATAATTTTACCTTAAATGACCGATACCTTATTTAAATTTATCAAATTAAAATAGATCATTGAACTCTTTAACATTTTGTCATTAACTATTATAACATTACCAAAATTTTGCAACATTTTCTGTGGTGACAATTTTAGCTGATTTTGAGCATAACTCAACAATGTTAAGCAGTTTAGCAAACACAGCTGTACACACATAAAATCATGATATATTCTTTCATTTAAACAACAAAAAGTACCTAATTGCTCAAAATATGTGTTTCAGACAGGAGTGAAGTTTAGACATTGCAACACATTCACTTTAACACAATCACCCAGTGGCAATGAGCGACAGGGATGCAATCTCACTTTCTACTCTAGAATGCAGAGGTGTAGCTAAAATAAAGTTACTCTAATTGGCTTTGCTTGTGTTCAAAACTGTGCTCTATTTAGTATATAGAGATCCATTTTGGGGTTTAACTACGGTGGCCGAGAAAGCCCAACGCACTGCAAGTTAAAAACGCACTGCAAAGTCTCAAAACACAAGCATCAAAATGAGGCCGCTTGCAAACCATTAAATGAATGCGCTGCAAAGTCTCAAATGTGCAGCAAACACTTAAAAACACATGCAAACAGCCTCAAAACACAGCGGAAGTGTTTCCGAGGGACACTGAAAGTGGACGGACCCATTCAAGAGCAGGCTGCGTGGACCTGGACGTAGAGCCGAGACAGCCCCAGTTCCAGCAAAAGTTTTATCTGTTTATTAATGAATGTTCAGTCGGGTTATTGGCCAGTTTCTCGTGTTTACATTTCGTCCCACCTTAAACAATGCACACCGAGTGGCTAAAATGAAGGTTTTACTGTTTATTAATAGATATTCATTTCGTGTTTTACGCAGCCCGCTCTCGAATGGGTCCGTCCACTTTCAGTGTCCCTTGGAAACACTTCTGTTGTGTTTTGAGGCTTTTTGCTTTGTTTTGGAAGTTGTGTTTGAGACTTTGCAGCGCGTTCGGTTAATGGTTTGCAAGTGGTCTCATTTTGATGCTTGTGTTTTCAGATCTTGCAGCGCGTTTGGCTAATGTTGTGCAAGTCGTGTCATTTTGATGCTTGTGTTTTGTGACTTTGTAACGCATTTTTAACTTGCAGTGCGCTGGGCTTTCTCGGCCACCGTATTTAACCCTTTGGTAGCAATATCCGGAAACATAGTGCATAGTGAAGATTCAGTGCATTCAAATAACCCCACCATGCAACCAATGTACCCTATGGATTACAGGAATCCCCTTAATGCACTGCATCTTCTTATTTGTAGATTCACACACAGCTTCTCTGAGGAGGACTACAAAGCTCTCCTCAGTCCTGTTGGATATGTTATACTGAACTGCTGGCATCATGTTTATACTGTTGATGTGATGGAATCTTCTGTCGTACAGCAAGGAGCAAACCTGTGTGGTGTGATATTCGAAACTACCATCAGAAATTCTGTTCCCTATAATGGTGATCTACATAGTCATCCAGATTGTAGGGTACAGTGATTGGGTTACCACACGGCTTGTGTGTTTTGGTATTGACATGAAAAAGTGGGGTGGCATATTTAAAATATTGTGTTTTTTTTTTTTTTTTAAATAAACAGATGAAATCTTTCAGTGTTACTGTAAAAGAAAAACAAACAACACCACAGTAAATGTCACACACTCCCAAACAGTATGAGAGTAGCCTATTGGCTTTGTAACCATACGAACCCCAGTCTGATTTTCTGGTGCCCACCAGGCAATGATGTAATTTCTAGCAGAGCTGAATGACAATCATCCAGTTTACAAGCACCCCCAAAATCATGTAGGCGCCCCCTGGAAATGTACTGTAGCTAGATTCTGACCATGGGGCTACATGATAGGCACCCCATAGTTTTGGGACCCAGTATTCATGTTCAAACAAGTTTGAAGTGGACTGACTCTCCTTATAGTAAACTCTCCAGTCACCAGGCCTATACAACACTACATTAAGACCCCCAAATCATTATGGCCCCAAATATGTATGACATGGTGTTAGGCCCATATTTATAACTCGTCCCATCTTAAATAATATGCTATGATGTCTACCTGTTAAAAATGCATTTTTTTAAATGGAAACCTCAGAGTCACAATATGATTTTTGCATTAGACGGTTTATAATAAAGCAGCTTTCATACTAACAAAGCATGCATACACAGATCTGGAAAATTCATAATAAAGAGTCTAACTACCAGTCACATGATTAATGTATATCGGCCTTTTCCAGTCCTGGCTAATTCTGGTTCAAACAAGCAGACAAATCCAAACATATTCCTGCATAAAGTTAAATAAACTAGCAACACTGGATATTTGGAATGGGATGATGGACTGCTATTATGGAAAAGCAGACATTTAGAAAGCCGTGAAAGGTTCACAACAGGAAAATTATTGTAATTGTCTCTCATGACAAGAAAATCTTGGGTGCAGGGAGGAAAGCATAGTGGGGAAAAAACCCAACTCGTTTAACGTCATGACATGTCACTTAAGTCATAATGACGGATGTTTAAGACTGGAACAAAGCTTGTGATGTCATTTCACATTCATGTAGGCGGGGTGGGAAGGTGTCAAAAATCTGCGACAATGACAAGTCCAGCACTTTTTTCCCAGCCGCATTTTTCCACAGTTGATGGCGATAATAACACACTAAAGATTGAAGGTTTGCCACACTAATTTGTGACTCACCATGGATCTCTTCTGAAGAGACGAGCCAGTACTGTCTTCTGGAGCGCTCACTCAGCCCACCCTAAAGTTGACCCTAAACTCCAAAAGGCTCTCTATATCTCGTAAGAAAGGCAACTGATGATTCGGAGAGCTGATGTTAATAACGCACAATAACTCAGGCTTGTGGCGTCAGGCTGGGATAGTAAGCTGAAAACGAAGCGGCAAGCAGAAATTACGACAGAAGCTGCTGCAGCTCACAATGCAGTGTCAGGATATATGAGGAAGCCAAAGCAACAGGGTTTTCTCACAGCCGGGCTTACATGAAAGTGCTGTCTGACATCATCATTCATCACTCAGGCACATGGCCCTGTCCTTGTAAAGCCTATAATGAATGCCTTTCAAGCTGCTGTCACAGGAGAAAGGAGACCGTGAAACGGACATCGCTAAATATAAGATGTTTGGACAAAGTGGTCCAATAAGTGGCCCAATGATCTAACCTTGTTTGGAGGGGAGGATTTACCTTGAGCATGGTTCTAAGTTAGTGAGAAAACAAAGACAAGAAACAAGCCTAGTCCTGAAATTTGGGTGTCCATTTCTGTCTGCTTGGACACATGAAATGATAAACAACAAGAGCAGTCTAATGAGTATCTGGCTGTCTGAGTATCAGGGCTTGCTTTTTCTTTCTCAGTCCAAAACAGGGGCTAGAATCCACAAAACCATGACCTATTATGACTAGATTCCCTCCATGATTACCTTTAATGTGCACTAGAGAGTGAGAGAACAGTCCGAATGGTCATAAAGTTACAGTAGATGTCATTACAGGGCTTGCAGAGTTATGATCTCATATACAGGATTTTGTTCCATTACCCTCAAGGCAAAGCAATAAAGATTCCTACTTCAGTGCTTTGGCCCACAACTGTGATGACTCAAATCAAATAAACCAATTTAGATCACAAATGCGATGCAAATATGCGATAAAGCCCATAAACCAACAAAGGTTGAGGACCCCCAATTTATCTGCATAATCAGTGTGCGAAATACACCCTGGGGTCCCATGTTGGCTGGCTTCTCCAGGAAAGGCTGGTTGCTAACTCCCTTGCTATAGCGGTGCTGACGCTCAGCTTACTGGTAAAATGTAAAATGTTTGGTTTAATTATTCTTCTACTGGAAATGCTTGTTCCTTGTTTGTTAATCTGCTCTTCCGTGCATTAACTGATATCTTATACCTCTCCTGTTTTGTGGTCGGATTGAGAAACGAGTTCACCAATCTCATGGACTACTGGGTCTGCTCACATTCTGTATTTACAAACATGCTACAGGTATCCAGACATATTACAGCTGCTAGGCTATAAAGGACAAACCTGGGTGCAACCAGTATGCTACAGCGCCACCCCGGGGTGGCCCAATGCTGCATTTCTAGTCAGTTAAATATATTAAAGACAGACGTTCCCGACTGGGGGTGAAGCAGGCTAAACAGTGACCTCTTCCGGAAGCTTCCAGAGCACCATTTCCACCCCCTAACGAACAGCATAATGTAATGATAGCTTCATTTTAGGGACTCCCCAGAATTTTTTTTATTTGGATTATGCAACATTTAGGGGATCCAAGTGGTTGAGATATTCAAGCTCCCACCACACGACCACCAAACCCCTGTATTTTGAACCTTGCATATGATCTAACAGAAGCTCAAAAGCATTTAATGTTTCAAAATGGCTACCAAAATAAAATAAGCCCCTCCTTGAACCATAAGTATATTATTCAGCAAAATAAATTATTATTATGAAATAAATGAGAGTTACGTGGCTATGAGAGTGAGAAAATGACGTGTGAGCCCACATACAGACCCTTGGGGTTTCAGGGGTTTAGATAGTATTTGCAAAGAGCTGCTTTCATGTGAATGAATCAAATATTTGCCAAGTGCCTTCCATCACCGGGATTCCTACAGATGAAGCTCTTCTAATTGGGATGGAAGGATGCCAGAATCCATCTCTTTCCAAGCCAAACATACCAGCCAATGCAGCATCTGTTTGGTCACGTGGAACACTTGGGCACATAGTGCATTCCTCAAACCGAGTGATTAAAGGGTGCTACTGGTTGCAGAGTTCCAAAAGATGCAGGATTAACTTGCATGGAGACCAGGGAATGATTTAAAATCAGAACTTGGAGCATACAATGGAGCATTATAAGCACAGTGGTGCTAATAGGAGCCAGAGGTTGAAATCAGATATGATCAGTGAATCCACATGTCTTCTAAGGGTACACATTCAATGTTGATTTTTATAAAATAGTGGTAAATCTGTGAAAAGAAGATTTCTTTTGGAACTGTTTTGCCTTACAACTCCCTGTGTGTACATCTCAGTCAAGAATATTTCTTAAAACTTAATCATAAATATTAAAACTATCATAAAACGTTGTATTATCCATTTGGCAAAGTACTTGCAGGTACCATTCCAAGGCATTACATACTTTAGACCCCTGTTTCCTATCACCACTGTTGTAAACAATTTTGATTTGCTATTTTTGTCCACAATGCTGCACTTTCCATTAAACAACTGTCATTGTCTTTCATGCATTTAACAAACAATAACAGTGATGTTTTTACTTGCAATCCAATATTACACTACAGCTCACTGACATGAAGAATGATCTCATGGAAAAATGTTACACAGTCAAGAGCTTGTAGTGTGTGCTCAATCTAATTGATTGAACTAGACAGTGTTCATTAGTCTAGTCGCATTATCATCAGTCTATCCCTCTTTGAAGCACCAAGCTGTGTTCAAAGCAGCTACACCGCTGTGGCTCAAAACTGTAATACATGTGATACGTGTCATTCATATGGAAATTGGTGTAATTTGGAATTGTAACTCATTACAGGTTTCAGGAGAAAAAGACACAGCACAACATGTCAAAGCAAACTGGTACAGGAAAATCAATTTAAACAAATCTGTTTATAATACCTCACTCTCAGAAAATGATTTCCCTTTTCATTTCCATGCTTCCTTGCTCCATCCCTCCTTCTTTTGTTCAGCTGAAATACCCTCTGTCATTATCACATTACAAGCCTACCTCCTTTATAGCTTTAGCATGCTTCCAGGCAAATGGACCTAGAGGCCATTCTAGGCCAGCACTGTTACAGCTGGCAGATCTGCAAAAAGCTAGGGGCAAAAAACAGCTCTAATGATCATGAAGTAAACTCCAGTATGCCGTACTATCCAGCTGCAGCAGGAAGAACAAATCCTTCAGCTTATAAACTGCAGCTGGCCTCCACTTCCCTGTTAGATCGAAAACCTGCACCTGCAATTAATCAATTTATTTCTAGTTAAACATACAGTTATTCAAACTGTCCAAGTGTTCCTTTTATTATGATTATGATTATCATATTTTTGTCTTTTATTTTTTTAAAGCATATATTTAACATGTTTAGCAAATACAGAATTAAGCAGAAAGACTTGCTTTTGGTCATCAGAGAAATCTGCAGTGACTGTTTTCCTTGTAGTCTTTAAAGTCTTTTAGGTTGGTTGCACTTTCTGCTTTAATGATCAAAGTGACACCAAACACATTCAGTGATGGTAAGGTCTGGATGCTTTTTGACCAGCAACCATTACATGACCTTTCAGACCCATAGCATTGGGCTGTCTGCTCACAATGAAAGGATGAGCCAACACACCTGTGGATTTCTTTTTAGCTTACATTTATCTGTTAAAGATGAAATCTTTTAAGTAATAAGTAATTAATTTATCTGATGGAGAAGGTTTTGAGGGGTCGGAATCACTAGACTATATGATGTTAGCATGATATTTAAGTCACTGTATGACATCATTGCATTATTTAACATTTTGCAATATGTTGTAATACAATTGCAAATTATATATTTTTCCAGCTGTGGAATATGTACATAAAGCAAACTCTCGTCAACATTGATTTTATCTAATAACAAAGTGCTCAGTCTGTTCATTTCACTTCAGTCATTTTTTTCTATAGCAAAGTGAGATTCACATTTATCGTAATACTCTACTACCAAAAGGTTTGTTCATACTTGCAATTTATAAATCCTGATACTTGATGTCTGAGCATCTATTCAATAGTGCCATTGAAATTATGCTGTATTAATGTTTTTCCCCACCCCTAGTTTTGATGGTCTACCAGGTCTTGCATGGTTGTTAGTCTCATCTTCTCAGTGCTTTTACATTATTTTTTTGAGCTCCGGTTTGGGAAACTCCTGTATTATTTCTCTTGACCTTTTTGCTTATTTGTGCAAGTTGACAATCGGACATCTAAACTCCTCAGAAATATCTCCTTTAGCTATTTCAGATGCACAAGAGAAAGAAGATAGCAATTTAGCTAAGCTGAATTTGGATATGTCTTCCTTTGAAGGGAATCCTAATATCAGTTGGATCCTTTGCTGTCAGCTGTAACTAGTTGGACTTCAGTTCAAAAGGAGGAAGTTAAAGTCTCTGTATTGTGCCCCAAAATGGCGTCATGCCTCCAAGTCTCCCCGGCTTCCCCGCACTTCGGGACTCCACATCCCAGAGGGCCACGTTCGATGACGTCGTGTCTATGCGCCCCCGTTCGGACTCCGTGATACGCTCTAGGTCACCTGAGTTTTAGCCACAGCTGTTAGCAATCACTTACTTCCTGTATTTAAGCCACACACAAACACTCACACTTTGCGAAGCTTTGCCAGACTTAGTTTAGCAATCCTGAGCGGTCCTTTCTCGTGTTGTCTCATTCTGGTTTCCAACTTCCTTCGTTCCTCTACTACTCTTTCGCTTTATCCCTTTTGCTCGTGCTCTGACTCTACGGTTTGTACCTGTGCTTTCTCTCTTTGGTTTTCCCCTTCGGTCTTCCCCTGTAAACCTGTTTGCCCTCGCTGCTTGTTCTACCTGGTTCTGACCTGCGCCTGTCTCTGACTCCGATTTAGCTTCTCCCTTTGTTATGCTGTTTACTGGTGCTTGCTGAGCTTGCCTGTTTGTGAATAAACCCTTCCTGTTTTTTTAATTCTGCAAACGTCGGTTTTGAAGTCTTTTGTTTAACAAATGGACACATTAAATATGGATTAAATTTTATTTACCTGGTGTTGCAGGGTTCTTTATTAGCATTTGTCATATGTATGTTTCATGCTTTTTTCTGACACTGAGAATGAATAACTTGTATTCAGGGGTTGTTTTGACAGGAAATTAAATTAGGGAAAGGGTGGTCTCTGACTTTAACACAGCAATGTAAAAAATGCTTTGAGCTAGTCTCTAAAGTGCATAATCCAATGATAACCATATGAATTAATGAAACACAGACAATGTTCTATTCTGAAGAGTTATCAGTGCTAATTAAACAGTAAAGGAGTTGTCTGTGCTAATTAAGCAGTAGAGGAGTTATCAGTGCTAATTAAGCGGTATTAATACGTAATAGAATTTTAATTATGTGAACACATTCAGAACACAAATAAACCCATATGGAAAGCAGGCTCCAAAACACCATGTTTCTTTGTGATGTCACATCTACATACAGTATCACTGCCTAATGAGCCTAGAGTAGTCAAGCCCTGCTCATTTTAGAATGATGTTCTAAGGAATGCTTCAGCTTGGACTACTTTTCATGAGGCACAACACAGATCAGCCAATCAGAACCAGAAGGCCATTTACATATATCAGTAACTATAATAACTTCATATAAATACTTTATATTTCAGTGTCACGCTTCCGGGTTTCGCTGGCTCCCCCGATCTTCCAAACTCCACTTCCCAGAGTGCATCACCCTATGACGCCACACCCACATGTCTACCAATCATGGTAGTACTAGCACCTGAGTACTAGCACACCTGTTTGCAATCAACCAGCCTGCTTATAAGCATCCCCCCAACACACACACAGAGACACACTCATTGCGTAGTTTCGCCAAAACTGGTTCGCAATTCTGCATGCTTCTTCTGTGTTTATTGGTTCTGGTTCTGACCCCCTTTGTTTCTTGTCGGCTTTCTCGTTCTGATCTACTCTCTGGCTTTCGACCTCCTTTCGTTCTTCTAACTACTCTCCTTGTCATCTCCTTCTGCATTGGTTTTCTCGCTGTCTGGCTACCCTGGTTCTGACCTTAGCCTGTCCCTCGACTCTGATCTTGCCTTCTCCCTTCATGTTTGGTCGTACTACCCACTTGTTTAAAAAAGCTCAACTCACTTTTAGCTTTGCGCTTCTGTCCAAGTTCTTTGTTTCTGACATTCAGTCTTTGTTTAAATCTAAGGAATAAAAATTCTAAAATGTATTGGTCCCCAACCCACACAGTCAGCATCTAAATTTTAGGTGTGAAAATAAAACAACAAGAAAATGTAGGACATTGTGCCTAAACAACCAACTTTGGAATACTTGGAGCAGAATAGAAATGTTGATCATTCATAGGCTATAATAACCAGCCTGCTTCTGAAACCCAGACTACAGATCTGTAACACATGCTATCTTCCCACGAGGCCAAGAAAAATAGACAACATCCTTACTTCCACATGTTTTTCAGGTTAGATGGCCATTTAAAGATAAACTACAGATTTGCTCAGTGCATGCTGATATATGCAACTTTCTAAAGAGATTTGTGGAGATTTGCACAGGCTGCCAGCACCTTGAGGCTAATCTTGAGATCTTCTTGTTCACAGTGCTTTGGGTTTATCAGCAATCTAACAGACACAATGAACAATAAACTTGTACTGAAAGAAGTAAGTAAATAATGGTGTTCTGTATGTGGCAAAAGGTGAATTTCAAATCTACTGAGTTAGTCTGAACACAGTTGTTCACTTGGAGGTTAGGGACAGGCCAGACAAATTCCACAGCTAAATGAGCATGTCAGTGCAAAGCCAACACCTTTGACAAGCAATTCCAGAGGCTATGGGAGTGGGAGGGGGACTACTTTATGTCAATGCTCTCTAGGTCACCTTCCACACTCTTGAAAGTATGTGCTAGTTTGCTAGGAGTGTTTACCTGTGCTTATGTTTGTGGGTAGGCATTTTTGAAGATTTAAAAGCTTGACTTTTAAAAAAAAGTCAAATATATTAAAAACTAAAAACAACATGCTAACTAAAGTAAGTGTTAAGTGTAATACTGAATACAGTTTAGTGCTAGGCATATTACCCATTCAGTTGCTAAGCCCAAATCAGAAAAGCTAAGGTGAACCTTAAAATGACACTATGGAGAAAGTATTTGTATCTGTAAAATCTAGAGGAAAATAAAGGGCAGCCTTGTTCGTATGGTTCTATTATTGTGCAACCGGATTCATTAATAACTGAATTAAGTACTAAATAAAGTACAATTAAAAAGTATAAAGTATTTCACCAGTACATGTTCCAGCCTATATACTGTGATTTTGTGATCATTTATTTTTTAATCATGTCTTATCATCATGAAATAAAATGATTCCAAGTCATAATTGTTGGTGATGACGGTATTGGCGGAGGTTGGAACCAGACATCTAAAGTTCAATGCCTCTAAAAGCTCCTTCACGGGAAGTTATTTATATGATATGGCTATAAATTTGCTTGCTAATGTCTGAAACCTTATTTGATAAAAGTTTTACGAACGTTTAGAACTAAAAGAAACAGAGTAACACTTTTTTCCACTTTGTTTGTTTGACCAGCAAAGATCATCTGGTTTGTGGCCCCCAGATACTTTGAATAAGAGGCCTCTGCTCTGAGGCTACATCCACACATTCGTTCACAATTTTCTCACCATATCATATTATGTTTTGTTATTCTGTTCACAACATTATTATAATCTGGCCTATATCCAACAAGAACAGTTCTGAACAGATCACACTCCTGAACTAACCTAACTTAAAGAGAACAATGTTTCACATAGCACACTTATCCAGAGGTAAACAATCACAATGGAGCAACAGCCAAGCCCACTGTTAATGCTCACGTTTATGTACAGTATAGGCTCTCTGCAAATGTGGAAACAAAGGCTGCAGTCTGTCATTTCTTTCTGTGATGTGACAGATGTATTACCAGACTGGATTTATTTTTTATGTGTTTATGTAGCTAGAAAAGTTTGGGGAACATAAATAACTCTTTCACCAGTATAATGACAGCAGGAATCATTTTCGCTGAGCTCTACATCTTGTATGAAGTAATATGAATAGCTGATGCTGAGAAATCTGTATTTCTATAGGCTTTAGTTTTAGCTTTACAGGAAAGAGACCTGACTGGCCTTTTAAGCTCCTCAGAAATGCCTCTCTGCTCCTAAAGATCAGACACTTTTAAATGGCCATCCTGTATTTTTTATTTTTTTATCTGAATCCTGTGTTGCGTATCCATATCAATATTTCAGATGTTGGCCAGTAATGGAGCAAGTTATCTGTCCATGAAGGAGTTCAGACACTAAGTACACTCTGGTCTATAAGCCATACAGGTGAAAAGGCACAGTCCAAAGAAAGAAAGGAAAGATGGACGTATCCCAAAGGAGGGAGTAAAAGGGGCACAGTAATACAGTAGTGTATAAAAGTGTATGTATGTATACATATATACATATATACATATATATATATATATATGATCTTTATTAAGTTTTCCAGTTGCTCGTGCATCAGGCCATATCATACCTGGTGTTAGCCTCTCCATGATCATAAGTGGACACACCTCTAGTAATCACCTGTGATGTGTCACAAATCCTAGTACATCTATGAGCTGTTACAAATGAATACACAGAAACTATGCAAAGCAGCTGCTTTCGTCAGTGTTATAATGACGTAGATAATTAGGCACGCAATAAGTAGTGGGTGGTAAACCAGTTTATCTGGTACACGGGTTAAAATCCTTCCTCAGGCATGAGTTCTGTCATAACCATTAAGCCCAAAAATGGGCATGAACTGGCACTGATATCTGTACTTAGCACTGTATACTTTCCAAATCTTAACAGTGTCTGACAGTGGGAGGGACGAGTGTTCGAGACGTGATCAATGTATGGGATAAATATCTTAAGAAATTCAGGTTCTTTTCCAAAGTACACTGCTACTCCATTTAAGATGGAACGGGAAAGTCATACCAAAAGCTGGTGAATAATAAGCCAACCTGACACAACATGCAGTAGGCCTGCAGGTCCTAGTGTTAGAAAGTAATGATGACAAAAGTTAATCTATACACTGTTTTGCACAATAAAAATGTCTGGTTGTTATAAACAGTTCTTATTAAAATACATGGACATCCCAGAATAAGGCAAGGCACTGAAAACCAATGAAAACAGAATCTAGTAAATAGTTTTATTTGAGATAACCAAGTTTCATTTTTGACCACTCCACTTACTGCTTACTATGTGTCTCCAAGATTCAATGAACCCTGTTTACACCATGTTGGGATCGCCAAAGCCATATTCTAATGCTAGGTCTGAACAGAGCCCAAATGGTATAGGGTAAACATCCTTCTTAGACACAAAGACAATAGGATCTGCCCAGTAATCCCAAGACCCAACATTACATCATCTTTCCGACACATGATGTCATCTCCAAAACACAACCGCAACTCTGGGACAGCTGGAGCTGAATTGGCATAAAGCTGAATCTGTAAATCCTCCGACACTTCTTTCTGGACAATGAAAAGGCACAGCTAAGACCTTCCTATTGTGAATTGATTTTGCTGGCTCTGGCCTGAACTGCCATCTTTCTTTTTTTCCACCCCCTTCATTTCTTTTTCAGCTTCCATCCGAGCCTTTATAGCTGGTCTTGCGTCTTCAAAATGTAAAATATTGCTCCTGGGAATATTCCTCCCTGCGCTCCAGAATTGAATAGAGGCTTAAGAAGCCTTCCAAAAAGGAAAGAGAAAAAGACACTTGAGCCAGACCAGGATTCTGATGAACATCTGAGGCATATCCTTCAGAGCCTGATTAAGGTGTCCAGTCCATCTTAAGAGATTGCTACTGTAATGCAAAGCTCTACTACTGATACACAGGAACAACTCATATAGCAGTCATATAAATGGGAACAGGTACGTCCCTACCTCGTTTCACTTTGATCATAAATATGTAAATTTAATCTTCTTGTTAAAGCGATTTTAAAGCGAGCATTACGTATTTGTTTGTCCTTAATTCTCATCCATTTTGTTTACCAGCTCCTATTCTTAAAGTATATATACATTTTGGTCAAATGATGTACAAGTGTGTACACATTGTGTCATTGTCAGTTTATGAGCAGTAACCTGTCCAATATATGCAGTTATTTATATTTGTTGATGTGATTATTATATACTACAGATCAAAAGGTATTTTGGGAACAACGTCATGCCTTTTGAGAAGAAGATAAGAGTCATAAGAGTTTCTATCAATTTAAAATGTGTATAGACACAGCAATCATTCTTTTTACATGTGTCTGCAGTTAAATGTTTATTGCATGGAAAACATTGGCTCCGAAAATGTGGAATGGTAAATGTATTTTCTACCTAATCTTCTAAACTAAATAACAAACTAGTTCAAGTTTAAATCAAGGCCACTCATGCACAATACATGCCCACTACAGTAGATCTATCCTAGATCTAAAGCTCTATCTGAAGCTATCTAAGCTTCTAACACAGACAAAATTTAGATTATAAAATTATTCAGTCATAAAGCAACTGCTCAAAGGCTTGTCCTCCCAAGTAAATCCATTCCAGCGCACTTACATGATACTGCGTTACAGTAGGTCTAGTATTAAACTCACAGTTATATAGCACCACTTACATTAGCTACACAACTTACCATATAGCACTATGGTAAAGCTGAGGTAGATGAGAGATGCAGGGTATATACAGGGCATAGAATATTATATTATATACGTATATACATACACTACAGATATACAGTGTGGATGGAAGATAACAGTAGGTCAGTCTATATGTGCAAGTGTAAATATGCTAATGTAAAGTGCAGAGTGATGATTGTCCATGGAGATCATCGTTTAGATGGTTTTGGTGATCTTGTAATTTAGGAATCCAGGGGCATTTAGAGGAACAGTAGAAGAAGCATCATGCTTGGAACATTTTTGTTATGAAAGGTGCAGCAGCATTGATTTCCCCTTAACACCACTAGCTTTCCCTGTGCAGAAATGAGCATAGACCCAACGTTCCTAATACGGGCATGGGAACTGGACTTACAAGGTCCATACCGCCTAAACAGTGTTTCCCACAAGATTTTGTGAGATTATGGTGGGTGGACCCTGTGTAGACCCTCTAGGGGGTCTTGAGGCATATTTTAAAGTTAAATGCATTTATTTGGTGCACTTTGAGAGTAAAATAAAGAGAAGCAGTAGTATGAATAACTTAATGCTCTAAACAATTTGGTACTTTATCAATTTAATCTTAAACGCAGGAGTTGTGTGGGTATAAATAGCAATGACAAAGCAAGAAAGTGCACATTAGTTCACTTTACAAGCAGCCTCATGTCATATAAATTGGCAACTTGCTCTGCAAAGCTGAAAATTATTGTCAGAGCATATGCATGACATAACCACCTTAACATGGAATCACATACCAAAATTGGCTGAAATATTAGACTAGTTCTGGTTAAAGAAATATAGAATCATATTTTTAATGGTGGAAATATGCTACCTGATGTGTTAGCAGCCCTGGTGTCCATGTTTTCACCTCTGAGACCAGCTAAACCCCTTACTTTAAACCTGCAAATTCAACATCACAATGTTTGATGATAAGAGTCAGACGTAACTGTCTTAACGGTCTGTTTCTAGCGTTTATGCTGTTGCAGGCATCATGGTTCACTATAACTACCATGATGACTTTACATTTAGACCTGTCTCCATTGCAAAATGATTTTTTTACAAAAGTTTATTGTTCAACACCACTTGTTGAAACATGTTCATGTGCATCTAATCCAATCTCCAATTTAGAATTTACATACCTAAAGAAAACTTAGCAGTTTATTTTACGCTAGTTTTAGACTTGTCGTCCTGATCTATCTGTGCTATTACACCAACAGCAAACAACTGTTCACAAAAAAATAAATTATTACAGCAACATGATGAATAATGGAAAGACAGAGCTGAGTGTGTTGTGATTAGTGTGGAAATGGAAACTGAAACTGGGGAAATGCTAATGAACAGCACAGGACACTTTCACAACAATTCTAACTTTCAGTTTACCGAGCTTTAGTTTTGTTGTGACCTTTTTACATCAGTTACAGTTTTGCTTCTATAATACAAACTTGTGAA
Source organism: Prochilodus magdalenae (assembly GCA_024036415.1). Classification (NCBI taxonomy): domain Eukaryota; kingdom Metazoa; phylum Chordata; class Actinopteri; order Characiformes; family Prochilodontidae; genus Prochilodus; species Prochilodus magdalenae. The sequence goes on along the minus strand of JAMWET010001089.1, from coordinate 1,158,087 downwards.
AAATCTTATCTTGTCTCTTATCTGTCAGATCTTAAGAGAAAAAGATAAGACCTCAGTGCATGTGTGCGTACAGCGGGGGAGCGGAGGAGGCTAACTGGTACTGAGAGATGCTTTGTTGAAACAGTGGAGCAAAACACAACATTGCTTATGTTATGAGAAGTGTAAAGATTATTTTGTTTCATTATGGCAGATTATAACTGAGGCAAATTAGACTATAGCCTAGGTAATGAATCGGAAACGCTGTTCAAATGCATAATAAAAAGAAATGGGTTCTTATCTGAATCTATTCACAACAATTTCAGGTATTAAAGCTACACTTTATAAGACTGGTTTATTCAGAGATTTTCCTGGTGGACTCATGTAATTTCACACAACATGTTCAAGTTAATTTTGCAACGTCAGTTGTGCTTTGATGAATCTGATGATTGTGAGCACACTGAGAGAGAATTTAATGAAAAATCGAGATGGGTGTGTTTTGCTAAGACAGAAGTGAACTATCATATATTTATCATTATTAAGTTGATTTTGCAATTGATGTCTTAACATTGAATTAGACCTTCTGTTTGAGTCTGTGACTGTGACCATAATATTTCAAGATGTTGGATGTGTGGTCCGAAAAGTTCCTGCAAAATCTGACCTGACACCTGGGTTCTGGGTGGTGCCTATCCCACCCATCACCCTGGACAGCTTGCCAGTCCATCACAAGGCAGGCACACAGACATACACATTCACATCCAGGGGCAAATTAGCATCTCCAACTTGCCTATTTGGATGTTTTAGGACTACATGAGGAAAACCACACAGACACAGCTAACATTTCATACAGAAAGGAGCATGATCAGATGGCCAGTTAATTTAACCAAGGTTCTTCTTGTGTGAGGGAACGCTGCTGTCCACAGCAGCACCACCACCCTGGACACGACACATCCAACTAATAAAGACACCATAGTTTACCGTGTTTTTGTCCAGATACATACTTCTTTCCAAAGCTAGCTACTGCAATCGTTTTCTCTCAGGCTATTATTTCCAGGCTTTGAGTCATTGAAGAAGCATAAACTTCAGCTGCTTCATTGAGACAGTTGGCATATAGTTTTGCAAATGTAATGTACTTTTAAGTTCATTATTTGAAGAAATATCTGCCACAGCCTTACATGTATCTGTGGATAGCGCTGTGGTTTAGTTAATTCCATTGTTGTATCCTCCTCTATATATAAGGAGGCATAAAACAAGGTCAAATTTACTTTTTAGGCACAGTATAGAAATAAACAAGGCCTTTAACTGGATTGTAAAGCAAATGTACATGTTGCCAATAAAAGCAGACAAAATGAAAGACAGCAAAAAAACATCTACTTAATCCAGCCTGTATACTGGAGTCAGAGACTCCCAAAAGTTCTGTAACAGGAAACTAAACCACTTACTTTAAACTGAAACCGCAAACAAACATGATCCTTAAACAGCTATTACACAAACCTCCACAAAGCAACAGCAGGTAACTCTCCTTAAAACTCAGAGAAGCAAAGCAACTCACCTGTCTTCCCTGTCTGACTTGTAACTGCAAACTTCCCACGAACAATGAAGCAGTACATAACCTTTAGGGAACAAAAGGCAGCTGAACTATCTACACAATCTGCCCTATTATTTCAGTGGTGAGGACATGCCCACAAAAACCTGGTAACTCAAAGCTGTGCGCTCTTATACACTCACTTAAATGATGAGGCTGAGCTTCTAAGCAGCCCAGCCAATAGCACATCACAACCCCCTTCAAACCAGCAGAGCTGGCTCTGACTAGCTACGGGAGCAGAGCCTGTGCAGTGTACCACAAACACTGTATACCACACAGCTCATTCAGATTTAATCAGCTTTAATCCCCCATGCAGCTATTTCACTCCGCAGTCTGTGTAATTACAGCAGCACCACACCTTACAGGGGTTTAACTCAGCTTGTCTGGCTTGAAGACAGGCCTTAACTTAAGCACAAATCAATCAGAGATAAAAGAAAGTAGCGGTATTTTTCATGTAACTTTGCACCATCAACATTACAAGCTCATCCAAAGTTTTACTCTCTGTATGCCGACCTGCCTCCGTTTATTGAGCCTCAACGTGCATGAGATCTCAACGTGTGGTGCTGCAAGTTTGAATATCTATCTCCATATATTCAAAGACATGTAAATCTTTCACATCAGTGAATACACCAGTTAAGCACAGCAGAGAGGAAGGGCTGACTAACACCTTCATAACCACATAAGTTTTCTAACAACCTCATGTGAAAAGACATTCACTTGCAATCCAATGCATTTTCATGCATGCTCATAAAACAACGCTAAGAATAACACCGCTTACAGAGCCTTAAAGGGCCCCTATCACATCATCTCGTTTTCCTCGCTATTTTAAAATGAAAGTTCGACACAGTATTTAAATACTGTTACACTGTTAAAGTGTATCACCTGTATACCAAAGCTAACCACATACTTTATTGTTTTAGTGATGTCACTAAACCATTACGTTTACATAAAGATGCCTATTTGGTCTTTAGTTGAACCCTGTGCATTCAAGGTGAAGTTCTTCTGGAGTATTTTAGTCTACACTGCTAGACGGGCTGGTAGTTCAAAACAAACGACACCTGATTTACATATTTACATGCACTATATTACCAAATATATTCACTCACCCATCCAAATCATTTAATTAAGGTGTTCTAATCGCTTCCATGGCCACAGGTGTATAAACCCAAGCACCTAAGCATGCCGACTGCTTCTAGAGACATTAGTGAAACAACAGGCAGCTCTCAGGAGTTCAGTGAATTCCAGCATGGTACCATGATAGTACCACCTGTGCAAGTCCAGTCGTGACCTGGCTACTAAATCCTCCAAAGTCAACTGTCAGTGGGATTGTAATAAAGTAGAACTGATTGGGAACAACAGCAACTCAGCCATGAAGTGGTAGGTCATGTAAAATGGCAGAGCGAATGTCAGCGAATGCTGAGGCGCATTGTGCACGGTAGTCACCAACTTTCTGCAGAGTGAACCACTACAGACCTCAGAACTTCATGTGGCCTTCAGATTATTGTGTAGAGCGCTTCATGGAATGGGTTTCCATGGACGAGCAGCTGCACCCAAGTCTTACATCACCAGACAAGCGAATACTTTGGGCAAAACAGCCTGTCTAGTTCTAAGGCATAAAGAGAGTTAATCTCCAAATTTAGACTAAGTTACAAATTTTCAGAGGTGGAGAAACCCACTTTTCCAAAGTTGAAATTTCAGTGTCCCAGTTGGTCTATTCTGAAATGAGCAAATAAAATTGTATTATCTTAGATAAGATCTTTTAAGATCTGAAATGAGTTGGAGACCCTCCTTCTCCTTTTGCTTTTCCAAAATGGAAATCAGCCTCTGTAAATGTTTGCCTCTTTTGTGAGGAGTAACTGTTACCTTCTCAAAGATTTTCTGTCCTTCTGTTTTTACCCTGCAAAAAAATTATAAAACTCCAAAAGCAAACAAGCTTGTTGCATCCGGTGCTGTTATGCAAAATAATGTGTGTATATTCTGAATTTCCGTGTCATTATTTCATTATTGTTTCATTTCTTGTTTGGCTTGTAATGGCCTCAAGCAAAGGTGAAATCTCTGCACGTAGTGAGCTGCAGCTGTCTCTACCCTTATTGAGCAAATACAGAAATGGAAATACTCAGAAATGTTTACCTTAATAAAAGAAATGATAAGTAAGTATTTTACAAATAATTTACAGCTCTCTGGAAACTTGTCTACATAGTTGGCCCACTGAAAGCGCCCTGTAGGCTTTTTATCTTGCTTGTGAAAGAGAACAGGGGCTTCTTTTCGTTCCTCTGTTGTCTCTTACAAAACCAAGAAGCTTGTTTGATTGGATTTACTCGACATGGGACGCGACAGAGACAGAGTACAGGAGTGCTGGTTGTTAGTACTTGATGAGTCACCCACATCCACATTTACCAGTCCAGTGACACTGTGGACATGAGGCCAGAATATAGAACTGTGCTTTGTTGATTGTGGGTGTGTCAGATATGTGCATAAATAAAAAAAAAATGTCCTTCTATCGGCAAGAAACTTCATAGGTTGATTCAGATCATCTGCATAATATAGAATATCAGGTCAGATAATCAGACGATCTGATAAATGGTCGACCCCTATAATTCACTACAGTTTCTGTGATTCACAGATATGCACAGAGGTTTAGCTCAAACCATGTAGTGTTTTATGAGGGACCACTTTTGTAAACAAGCAGCTTGTAAGGTTAAGGGAAGCGTGGGTCTATTATCATAAGTGCAGTGTAGAATACAAAACTGTGTTCATTAGTGTATAACTACTTATAACTTCATATCTTTGTGTTTTCGCCCTTTAAGTCTACAATGGAGCAGACTGGCTGCCATGTAGAGCTGCAATACTATTACACCCTAAAGCCCAAACGGACATACCACACACAGGCCTTAGAGAGTGCCATTCGTGCTTCAGGACTGAACATCAAAGCGGCATCTTAAATTTGGTGGTTCTATAGCACCAGCTGGAAGACACAGAAAGAAGAAGAGTTTTTGTTGAAATGTCCTACTCTAGTGTTTATTGGTAACTCAAAGCATAGATTTTTGATATCTTATATCCAGCATTATTTTTTAAATGAATTCCAGCTTCTAAATTGTCAACTTGTTTTTCTTGTTTAAAAAACCCTTAAACGGTGCAGCATGTCTGAGGCACCAGAATGTAAAAGCGGATACATTCATATGTGAAAATATTCTTTAAAAAATAATTAGGATTGTTTAGCTCAGAATGCATAAGTAAACAACAGTGGGTTAAATCCTCACCACCAAAGAAGTGAAAACTCAGAGAAGCAAAACAAAACTGGAACAGTTAAAAATACCTGGCGGTCAGTGTAGTTTCTTTCTCGTGTACAGGACCAGTGGGTAAGCGGTACAGCAGATTCTCACAACTCCACCATCAGAGGTTACACATTGCTCCCTTAAGTGAGGCACAATAAAGGACAGCCAATCAGAAATAATTAAGTCACAATCACAGTAAACAGTAACAAACATGCCGTGTAATACTAGGAAATAAAGTGGGGTTCAAAAAATTATGCATGTAAACATTATAATTATATGTATTTATACATACATATAAAATTATAATGTTATATATATATACATGTATACATATATATATATATATACATATATATACAGTATATATATATAGTAGCTCTACTAGCTAGCTAGCTAATGTTAGCTGTACTAGTTAGCTAACATTAGCTCTAGTAGTTAGCTAGCAATAATAGGCATAGTAGCTAGCATGCTACTGAACCTACAAATAGACAAAAAATCCTACAGTTTAGCTACTGCTACTTACATACAGTACTCATCATTAAATATATCCTCCAGTACTATAAAGCAAGTTCCTCTAGACTTCCAGTCTATTTGTATAAAATTAATTTGTGGCCTCAGAATATTAATTTATGTATTATATAATTATGTTCTTACATAAATCTACAGATATGTTATGGGTAACTGAGAAGCACAGGATACAGGCCCTTTAAAAGGCTTACAGCATATCCAGTTAAAGTGATTTATGTGGACTATACTGCAGTACTGTCACCCACAAAGAGAAGGCAAACAAAGCCATGCCCATGAAGTAGGGTATTTTCCGCACCTTACCTTTTTCTCATGTACTCTGTATAAAGGACACATTAGTGCAAAGCAACTAACTAACTAGCTACACACCATACATCCTTAGGTACCTAGACCTTAACCCTAACCTTAACCCTAACTAGATTCAGCTAGTTTACTGGGCACCCTTTCCCAACGCAGCTTTTATAATCTTTATTAAACAGCACTGCCAGTGGGATACACCAGGACAGACAAACATGAATCTAATCTCACCATGTTCAAAGTCAAGAATTGGCTAGTGGGGTATAAAGTCCTCCTAACCCTAGACTGTGGAGCCATGATACTTTGATCTCTGGAGTGATGAAGCACCACTCAGAGGAGTGAACAGAAATAAAAATCGCCATTTTCTACTTGGGCCACCAATCAGGTGGATTTCATGGTCAAAACTAAGACATTGTGGCCATAATAATAGATTTTTTTTTATTTGCACCTTGATGGTCCTAACTAATGACCTTGTCTGCCTTTGCAACTATACTGTTATCTGATTTTATTTTTCTGCGCTGCATAACTAAGGCACTAAGGGCAAGTCCCCAAACACTAATCCACAGCCATACTGACCCGCACTCATCTATGTGTCATTTATTCATCCCTCGTTCCTCCCATAAAGTCCCAGTCATTTTTGGACCCACCCAAACCTTGCTGTTTCCTTTACCTGAGAGCCACCAAACTTCACATACTCACTAAGGGCAGGTCCACAAACTCTAATCCACAGCCATACTGACCCGCACTCATTTACTCATCCCTCATTCCTCCCATAGAGTCCTAGTAATTTTCGGCTCTAGCCAAACCCTAGTGTTTACTTTGCGCCACAGTCACCAAACGTCATCCACTCGCTGAAGACAGGCAACTAGGTTCTAATGTAAAGCTATAAGCACCCGCACCCCTCTTTGTGTTGTTTATTTATCCCTCATTCCTCACTTAACAAGCTGCGCAACCATCCTGCCTTTCCTTCAGGAAATGCACTTTTCTAGTTTAAAACTGTAATTCATGAAGCATTGTTTGCAAACTTTTACATTACTGATGATACCAACTGGAGCTGCCAGCAGCTCAGACATGACCACATTTTGACAGTACTGGTGGTTCTGAAAAATTCTGAAAAAGTCTGATTTAACGCAGTTCCATTTCTGACCATACAGGTTTGCATATTTACTGGCCAAACTGTGCAATGTTGTGGCCGACGAAACCTGACCATAGGCAGTGCTTAGCCTAACTTTAAGGCTGAGCTGCAGTGGTGTTTGTGATCCTTAACTTATCATCCAACATTAGTACCCAACCTTACTGATACTCTTGTGGCTGAATGCAATCAAATCTTCACAGGTTTGATGAAACAAAACTTGCCGGGACAGAACACTTGTCTTTGTTCAACCAAGAAGTGAATTACTCTCATACCTACTGGGCACCTACCTACCATATAACATCCAGGCATTATCTAGCCTATTCTCCTCTCTGTATAGAATATTTTCTATATAGCTTTCTCTTATCTATTCTGTTCTCCATACCAAGTATCCCTTTTAGAAGGAAGGTCTTTTACTACTTATTATTAGCTAACCTACCTACCAAGATGTGAGATGTGTTCACCATTCGGGTGTCATAAGTACAGTCCACCAAAATTCTCCCTTATAGATCAGGTTATTGATCAGTAGAGCAGGAGAGGTCAATTAGATGTAATTTCAGACAAAACAAAACCGGTTTAGAACTGAATTTATGTTTGACTCAGTCTGGCTAACTATAGTTATTGTTATAGTAATTAATGTTTGCTTCAGTAGTTAGTTAGCTAATGTTAGCTTTAGCAGCCAGCTAGCTAATGTTAGCTCTAGTAGGAGTAGTCAAAAATATTAGCTCCAGTAGCTACACAGCTAGCTAGCTTGCTTACAAGGTTAATGCTACACACTGTGCTATTTTACCACTTACATTCATCTACATTAGCTAATTGACACTTTTACTCACCACCATATATGCTGATGATCCTTGCTTCTGTTTAAACTAAAAAATAATAAATGCTGCAGGTACAAAACTACTTAAAGTTGGCTATGCTAACTCTTTGACAAATGACATCAACAGTAAGCTAACTTAACTTAAACTAAACTAGCTAACATATTCAAAGTAAGTCCTAATAGTCTACAACATTGCCAATGTTAGCTAACTAGTTAACATTAGCTCAAGTAGCATGCTAGCTAACGTTAGCTCGACCAGCTAGCTAGCTAACGTTAGTTGTACTAGCTAGCTGACGTTAGCTCTAGTAGCTAGCTATCAATGATAGGTTCAGTAGCTAGCATGTAAAGATGTCAATAAATAGAAAAAAATATTAAAAATCCTACAGTTTTATCTGTAAATGGTCTGCACAGTAATGGGCTACTGCTACTTACATACAGTACTGACATAATGCACAGTTGTGTTTTTTGGGAAGGTTGGTAAGATATTTTCTCAAGCTCCTATACAGAGACTGCACTGAAACATCCAGTTAGTACATCCAGTCTATCAGTATAAAATTCACTTGTGGCCTCAGAATATTAATTTATGGTCTGAATATATTAACTTGTTGGCTCAATATAATAACTTGACCTCCATATATTAGTTTGTGGCCCCTGTAAATTAATGTGTAGCCTTGGTATCCCAGTAAACATCTGAACCGTTTGAACTGTTGTAATAACGTTGAAATCACATATCTGACTATATTTAAACACATTTTAGACGCCCACGGACGACCATTGTTTACTGAGATATTACTCATAACCTCGATATATTCATTTGTAGCCTCAACATATTACCTAGTGACCTCAGTACATCGATTTGTGGCTTTAATATATTAATTTGTAGCTTCAGTATATTAGCTTGTGGCATCGATACAAAAACATAACTGCAGGCCTACAACATATGTGTGGCTGAATAAATAGTAACTAGGTGGCGGGTTCAGCTATAATTCAAGATTTATACTCATAACCTAAACAGAACTAAAGAGAAACCACAGTTCTGGGTTAAGGGTGCACATGTAATTTGAATTACACAGGTAATTGGAATTGGCCGCTTGGCTGTTTCTTGGCTGGCTATGTGTGACTGGATTAATAGCTCATGCAAAGTGAACTCACAAAAGATCTATAGTTGATTCCAGGTGTGTCATTTGCATAGACATGAAGGAGAAGGGTCAGTTGTACAATTAGCTCCCATGAAACGGAAGAATATGTAGGGTGCTATAAAAATATGTTCTGCTCAAAATAAAAAAGATAAAACAAATATGAGTAGTGTTCCGGCATTGCATGCAGGCCTTCCAGAAACACTTCAAGCACCATATCAGCTCTTTGTGTGGAGAAAACTTGGAGAAGAATTGCAGCCAGGGTGCACAAAGGGTGGAAATGTCCAAGTCTCTTTTCCTTACAGTCGAGTCAATGGGCTTTATTGATGAGACCATGAACTCAGAAGTAAACAAAGCCATTTCGGATGAAGAAGTTTTTTAAAGTATAATTTGGGAAAAAGTCAATTACAGTTACGGAATGGTCCCTACATAAAGTTCCACATGGTTCCAAATACACACATCATTAAAAGAGTAGCTGCACCCAGAAGGAAGTGTGGGAAAGGAAGATAAAGGTTGCCAGGAACAATAAATGATGATCCATTTAGGGTGAAATGGTCAATATTTATTGAGCTACACATACAGAACTAGTGTCTCTCAGTATGGTGTCAGGCCTACTGCAATATGCCAGATGTCTCAGCATGGAGTAGAGGTTCCAAACGGTGTCTTGTGTTAATACATCCCATCCATCATGTCACATGATCCCACAGTTCCTGTAGAGGTTCCGGTAGGGGTGGAGGTGTAGGAACACCAGGTCTTCTGGACCTATAACATGTGACAACAAACCACTCATCTTGGTGCTGACCACGGTGCATCCACACATGTATTCGTTGGTTGTCTCCACTCGTTGGTTGTCACTGTAGATGGCCTGCTGCCATTCTGAGTCACTCTATGACATTCTGTCACGACACTTTGGCGACGTTGATGTGTTGTTAAGGACAGTTACCGTAACGTTCTGTGTACATGTCGTCCTATGCCGTGCAGCCGTATGCCACTGGTGCTAGCACTAACAGGATGACTCATGGAGGGTCTCACTGCTCGCTGAATGCCCGTAACCGCGGCTGTTGGGTCAGTCAGGTACAGAGATAATCATTCACATGTCTCAATGTGAAACCTACCCACCAAGAATTATTTCTGACGGTTGAATTTCTACTGGCTCGCGCTGGCCAGGAGCCATGGGCATGCAGAGCAGCCACTCGCACAGACACCCTGGATAGACTCTTAATGTGGAAGGGCTTTATCGGTACATGCACACATTATTTGTGCCATTCTCTTCTGGGCTGTGGAGCAGTATTATGGGTCTGTCTGTTTATTTAGCTGTGTGGTTAAGGGTGACTTGTCTACTATCCCACTCATTTGGGAGCACTGAGCAGCAGTTAGAGCATTCACATAAAGTGCTATGCTCTTACTCTACATAGATGCTGCACTGATGTCAGAAGGGCAACACACTGGGATGGAGTCCCCCAGCGGACTGGTGAGGAACAGTGCTTCCACAAACTCAGAGGTAAAGCGAACAACGAGGACTGTGACAATGAGTGGCAATGGACAATGGAAAAGCCAGCAAACTAAGCAGTATGGTAGCCTGGGAAAGAGTTGGTCACAGACCTTTAGCAACGCCTCCAACAATTGGCAGAACTGAGTGCGATGGTTTGTAGGAATGTCTGGCGTTCGAGAAAACAGCATGGGAGGAGATGGCGTGAGTGTTCTCTGGGATTTGCTGCTGCCAGAGGAGTTTGTCAACATGTGCAGCTCATTACGCCGGCCAGGCCTTTCAGCCGTCACAGCTCAGTTCGGCTGCACTGTGTATGGTCTGTCTACCATCGAGTTGCCATTTGTTTTTGGAAGTGACCTGCATGCGACCCTGTGCGTTTAGCAGCCCAGAGCGGCACTTTTCTTCTGCTGCCGTGTTTAATAAAAGAGCATTCACTTAACACACTGTGTTTCCTGCATCTTGTTCTCTGATGATATAGGCACTCTATCAACATATACATTAACATTATGCATAAACATTTAGAAGTCGCTCTGAATGAGCTTGATTTTGATTGATGAGTTTCCTTTCTTCAGATGCTTTTACTATTATTGCACTCTGCTGGAGTCCTGTGTTGGAGTCCAACTAGGGTAATAAGGCCTTGATCATAACAAGGTAGACCCAGAATGCTGCCAGTATGTTCTTGGCTCCTGTAGCTGGTGTCTGCTCTCTGGACCCGAAGGAAGAGGAATATTCTTTTCATTTCTTTCTTTCATTTCCCTTTTGTATTTTGCCTCATGCTGTATTTTAAAAGGTGTACGGGTGAGATAGCGTGTAGGCAGGAACAGAAGGGTCTTTTTTTGTCTGGGCAGACTGATAGCCCTTATAGATCACAGTGTGCGGTGAATGTGTAATCACGCAACTAAAATAGCCTTGAGCGTAGATGATGACGTGAGACAGTAAAACGTAAATGTGTCTAGTGGGTGGGGACTGTTCAATAGCGGAACAGCTGTTTACTAGTCATTGCCTCTTAAATCCTACCGGGTTTGATTCGTGGGCTAAAATTAAACTTTGCTCTCTAGAGCCATCCAGCAGTGGCCCATATCCAGTTAAAGCAGGGTAGTGGCAGCTAACGCTATGCTGTCAGTGCAATCTATGCTAATATGGCTTGCCTGAGGTTTATTACAATCTAACACCTAGCTCCACAACCCATCTGCTTTGCCTTCCCTGTTTTCGTTGACATGCATTTCATTTGGTAGGTGTACCTTTGCAGTGAGCATCGAAGCACATGCATGCATGCATCAGTGATGAAATGGCTTAAATGACCTAATTATGATAGGATCTGTTAACTCCCATTCTCAGCCAAGTAGTAGTATTATAAGGCTTCAGTCCCATACAGTTTTAAACACAAGTCATGAGGATTATTAATACAATTATAATTCAGAATGACACCCGAGCTAGAGCCCACAAGCACGGGGGTACTTAAAATCAGAAGTGCAGAGTGACTAATACGCACTCAGATTGTACATGATGCATAAAAAGAATTTTCATCCCAGCAAAGTGCTGGAAATTCATGCATCTGATCTCGCAGGCATCTACATCAAGTGTCCATAGGCCCATATTACAGTGATGGATCATTCTCAGCGCTGCAGTAACACTGATGTGGTGGTGGTGTGTTAGTGTGTGTTATGCTGGTATGTGTGGTTGGTGTAGCTCAGCGGATAACACCACTACCCACCAAGTAGCCACCACCACACGTGGGAGACTGGGGTTCGAATCCCATAGTGACTATGCTGTGCTACACCAATAAGAGTCCTTGGGCAAGACTCCTAACACTACACTGCCTTGTACTTGTAATATGATTACCCTTGTAAGTCGCTCTGTATAAGAGCGTCAGCTAAATGCCGTAAATGTGTGGAAACACTGTTTTTGAAAAACCCCAGCAGCACTGCTGTATCTGATCCACTCGTACCAGTGCAACACACACTAACACACCACCACCACGTCAGTGTCACCGCTGTGTCTATGGTGAACCTGACCACACTTTACACATATGCTGTACAGGCAGTCTTAAGCTAGTACACTAATGTGTGTACTTATTGTCCATTTATTGCTCTTGGTATGTATTATTGTGTATTGTGTGAATAGATATTGTCTGTTAACCCAGTAGTACATGTGCACTCATGTCCTTGTCTGAATGTACATGTACCAGAGAAGTAGCCTACTTGTGTTTGATGTACTGCAAAGTTTAATTGCATTGGGGTGCAGAGTAAAAATGTTGTTGTGCAGTGTGACTGCTTGTTTCTCTGTGCATATGACAATAAACTCCTAAATCTTGAATCTAAAACAAGCCCAACATCCTTATACCAATAAAAATATATGCGAAATATAAAAGCAAAGTACTACACAGTTTAATACATAGCATTTATATCGTACCCGTACATACCCGTAGAAAGAGGTATGATATTGTCAAATTTAATATCTTTGTGATTTCTACAGTTGCTGATTCCACTTATTTGGATGTAAACAGTCAGTCGGAGTCATTAGTAGAGAAACTCCTTAACCGTGGTTCTTAAGTGGTGCTAAAAGGAACCAGGGGTTGTGATATCTACAATGGAGTAGTTGTAAATCTAAAAACTGCATTTTCATAGTGGATTATTTTCTTATGGTGCAAAATATATTAATATAACAATGTCCCAGACATTAGCAAACATCCATAGCCATTTTGTGTATTATATTTTTGAGGTAGTTTTTAGACATCTGGTTCCCATCAATAACACTGTGATCAGTTCTGAGGGAAGTATCAGAAAGGCATCATAAGTGAAACAACTATTTTTGGGGAGGAACTATTTTGCCTTGCTCCCTGTGTTTAACCTGTGCTATAAATATGTGTTATGAAAATACATTTATGACTAAAACCTTATCTCTACTTTAAAACAATGCCTCAGGCATCGGGAAGCCGATTTGTGACCATATAAAATTTGTGATCATATAAAATTTGTGATCATATAAAATTTGTGATCATATAAAATTCTACAGTAAATTTATATAGTCTATATTAACCTATTCATTAATCTGATAAATAAGTAAATATTTGACCTCTCAGTGTATACTGTTATGATGTATTTCTTGCTTGTATAAGACATTACACATTTTACTTGACATTTGTAAGAGGCATTAACATATTTCACCTTGCATGTAGCCTCAAGCATCATGAAACCTGGTTAGGATATGGCTTTTATTCACACTCTGAACTGAGTGTATCTAGCTGTTCTGGGCCTAAACAGGCTCTTTGTAAAACATGATGTGTGTAGTTGATTCAACATGCTAGGCCTTAAGTTCAGGCCCTGAAGTCCAAACTAGCAGGAAAGCTAGCTTAGCTGCATCTACCTAGACACCAAATCTTTGACCTGACTGGAGAATTTTTTATTGGGTGGTTAATGATTTTAACCATTTTGTTTCCAGCCAAACTTTAACAATTAAATAAAAGTTTTATTTTTGATATTTGCAGTGTTTAAACACCACTAAAACTACAGACGTATATTTTTAGCACCAAGAAAAGAGCAGGTCTTCTTTGAATAGTTCCCCTCTGCCAGCTACTACAAGCATTTGGTTTCAGTATATTTATGTAAGGGTTGGTTGTCAAAGTGAAGCCTCAGGACTGGAAATAGCAGCTTTAATATCAGTCCATCTCTAGCGATCATCTCCCTCGAGCATCAGGGGACAAACAGCAGGTGAAGCCTGTAGGCCCTGCCATTTTTCTGGGCATGTGAGGTCTTCCCCTTGCTAAACAGCTGAAGAAGGTCTAACACTTTCTCCACCTGTTCACCACAAGTCTTTGAGGAGATGTAATCGCATCACGCTGAGCAGGAGAGCCACGTGACTCTGAAAATCTAATTTCAGCTTTGAGGGTTATTCATTTCCTCGAACAAGCACACTAAAAGAGATGTAATTACTCTTCAAACCAGCATGCATGCGTCTGAATATGCGTAATGGGCCAGGGGTGGTCATATCATATCCTGCTGATCTAATCTGCAACATAGCTGTATAGAAATCAAAGACAGGAGCAGGCAAGCTCTACTCAACATTAGACCTGCCAGGCCTGAATGCCTGAATGTGTGAACGGCATGGAGTGTCAGGCCTTAGTAGACAATTTAATAACAGTAACGGACGAGATACTGACCATATGCGAGAAAGAAGGAAGAGAGGAGGCACTGTGTAATAAAGGACTTGACACAATTATGACATTATTCAGTACAGAGAAGCTGTAAATCATGCAAACGACATGGTGAAGCGTAATGGTAGGCTACTTACCGAGACAAAAAGGCAGTGGAGCATGTTAGAACCATCATTTGGTTTGCTGTACACCTTATCTGAATGTGATGGTGTGATCTGAAGCAATGCACACATGTAGGCTTACAGTGTATGAACTATGCCAAGTTGAAAAATGTTTGCATGCCTGGCTTTGTATTCAGCCAGGTTAATCATTGACAGTGACTAACTACTGCCCTCTGGTGGCCAACAGTTCATTTACAATCCAGCTGGACAACAGCTTGTGTGGCGATAAACTTAAATGAACCAAAACTTAGTGTGGGAGTAGTGGTCATGCCATTGGATGAAAAGAGAGACTAACACTTAGTGTCGTATTGACTGTGCTCTTTGAGGATCGTGGGAACAGACTGACTTATTTTTGTGGTCTAAATTTAAGAGGTGTAACAACTGGGGTCGCACTGAGGCCTACGGCAAAGGACATATTTATGTGTGTGGTGTGTATATCAAGAATGTAAATTTTGAATATATATGTATGATGGGGCTTTAAATACCTGTGGTGTATATTTATGTGTGTTGTGAATATCAAGCTTTTATAGATCTCTTTCCTTTAAATAAATCAGGGTGCTCACTCATGCCTGGTTGTCATCCCAGTTGTTTGAAAACACCTAACTAATTCTAATAATCACTAATTTCTCAAAATTATCTATTGATCCTAAGGGTTTACATACTTTTGCCACTCACATATCTGTAGTATTGGATCTTTTTTCTCTCAATATTAATAACCAAGTTTAATATTTTTTTTACATTTAGGACATGCGTGATAAACTTTTAATTTGTAGGTCAAATTTATGCAGAAACAGACAGAAATCCTAAAGGGATCACAAACATCTAAGCACCATTGTGCATCTATAGGGGCATTAAATGTCTTGACCAAAATGTATTATGTCTAACCTTTATGAGTAACCAAATATGTAACCTTTGTTACATCAGTTGTAAAGAAGGGTCCTACAGTGGTATCAAAAAAATCTTTTCATAGCTGTATAGCTCAGTAAATCTTCATCCCATCATTGCAATGGAGAATGTGGATCACTGAAACCACAGCACTGATTTGTGTTATAAAGAGGAAATATTAAAAGCTGTAGAAGAGCAGGGTATAAATACCTGCATGTGTGTGATGGGATTTGTAGATTGAGAAGAGGTGGTATATGCAGTAAATGTCTCATACAGTATGTGGAAAATGGGCTTGTAATAGTGCGTGGCCCACAGCCCCTGTAGGGTGCAGGAGTGGTGTGTCACACACTATGGGTAGTGTCGGGCGAGAGGTCTAAGGGCCTGGAAAAAGTTGGTCGGCACGAGGACTAAGATGTTTCCCCTTCACCTTTTTATTTACACGAGACAGACAGGTATTTACATATTTACAGGCACGTACACTAAACAAAAAACAAAACAACATAAACAAAACTCTATATACAGAGATAAGCAGATAAACTGACTACAACGTCATAAAGATCTTGCATTCCACACTTTAGCCTCTCAGTCTGGGCAAAAAGGTGCCCCGTTATCCATGTTGCACCCTGTTATATTCGATTAGCCCCTCCCCCAGAATATACCATTATTACTTTGGGTAAAACAAGGACAATGAATATAAAACATTTTAAGTGCAACAAGCAATTAGCCAATACACGGTTAATCAATACCTCTTACAAGTCATGAACTCTTTACACACTGTGCACTCATCTACATGCATAATTAACCTTGTATAATTTCTGTGCCTCCCTCCCCTTCTGCAGAAGTTAGCCTAGCCCAAGTAAGTAAAAGCCTGAGTTTCGACCTCTTTACTCTTTTACACCAAACGGGTAAAGACTAGTCACAGGTAAGTATATACATCTTATACCATGCACTGGTGATGTGTGGCTCTACATCATCACAGGGCTGCAAAGCAAATGTTAATATACATATATATTTAATAAGAAGTGACTGCAAGTGGCCGTGCCAAAGGCCATAGTGTGAAGGAAGTAGCTGAATTTGCAAGTGTATGGAAGCATATAGTGATACAGGTATACCAGCAGCGGTAAAATCCCAGTCTACATTGTGCCAGGGAAGACATCCACCAAATCTGGCCCAACTGCACAATTCTTTGATCCAAGAGTGGCTGAACATTGATGTGGCCTACATCCAGAAACTTGTCCAGTCCATGCCAAATCCAATCACAGCTGTTAGTCTTACTTGTGGAGGTATATGTCTAGTGGATATACAGTAATTGGAATGAGAGCAAGATCTGACCTGCAGTTGCCTGTCTGTACACCCCCATGTGGCAGACTGCTTAGAGGACCTTTTGCTTCTAGAGCAGATCATTTGCCATTACTGTAAGAGGCCAAGACACATAGAAGCCCTGCTGTCCTGCTCTTCAGAACAGAAAGTGTTTAAATGGCAACTCTAGCCTTGCTGTGGCCCTTGAAATGTCAGAGGCGATGAACGTTTCAGCCTGAGTTAATGCCCTTTCAGAATGTCTAGCCAGAGATAATTCCTCTGTGTATAAAAGTTTAGCGTCAGGAGAGTCTATAGCTGCTGCTGAATGAGAGCTGGAGGTCATCATAACCAGTCTGACACGTTTGTGGTTTTAGCCGGTTCGTACACCAGTGAAAATCAATAGCTATATTTCAACATTAAACCTACACAGAGTGCCGTAACACAGTGTTTGCCCCTCGTCTGATCTCCGCAGTTCGTGAATAGTGTGAGGTCATCCAGCTGATGTATTGTACAAGGTGAAGGACATGTGTGAACTCAAAATACAGCTTTTAAATGATCATTTCATTTATTAAACAAAAAGATTTATTCTAGTTGCATATCACCTATGTGAAAAACCGAAAGCCCCCCAACCCCCACCCCAAAAATAACTCATTGTGCCACACTCAGTAGTAACAACTGCATGCATCAATGAGGAGGAATTTAGCCCCCCGCACCCCCCTCCTGTCTGTTTTAGGTCTTACACAGCATCTCAATGGGATTCAGGTCAGGACTTTGACTTGGGCACTCCAAACCCTTAATTTTGTTTCCTTTGAGCCGTTCACAGATTGACTTGCTTGTGTGCTTCAGACCATTGTCCTGCTGTATAACCCAACAGCTTTAGATCATAAACTGATGAGCACAAGTTCTACTTTTAGGTTTTCTGATAGAGACCAGAATTGATGGTTCCACAAGTCTCCCAGGTCGTTCAGAAGCAAAGCAGTCCCAGACCATCACACTAGCACCACCCTGTTTGACTGTTGGTCCAATGTTCCTATGGTGGAATGTAGCGTTGGCTTTATGGCAGATGTAACCTGGGGGTCATCTTGCTGATAACAGTCTGGATGGTCCTTTTCGTCCAAAACAGATCTGGAATACTGATTTGTCTGACCGCAGTACATGTTTCCCTGATCATTCACCCCTTCTCAGAGTCCTGGGAATTTGACGCCGCTTCTGGAAATGGTTCACACAAGGTTTCTGTTTCACACAGTAACGTTTTAAGTGGCATTTGTGAATGTTTTTTTTTTTACTTGTCACCAGCCCTATATGACCTCTTTTTAATGTGTTGCAGGCCTGAAATGCAGGAATGAATGTATAT
>JAMWET010001089.1:830000-1135000 GCA_024036415.1 Prochilodus magdalenae | reverse complement strand
ATACATAACATTTTTGATGAAATAATGTATTTAGTGGATGGATTTGTATGTAAGTATATACTCATCATTTGCTTTATCCTTTATTTGAAACACCAACGTTCTTCACTGGCCACTCTGAAGTCCACCTACATTGCAGGTCCACTTTACAGACTACAGCCAATCTGTTTTCAGGATATAATATATATCAATGTTTTAAAAAGTACACTATGAAATTTCCTTGACTCTGATCCTTGAAAATGTAGAATTTAAATCTACAGTTTTATACAATATTCAAGTCTTTGAGTAGAAAAGTTTGGTGATACACTGTCTGAACATCACAGACAAAGCTTTTACTGAGACAGACCAAAACAGACACTGTGCCAAATGAATACATTTTAATTCCAGTGTCTCCACGAAGTCTATTCCAAAGCTGGAATACGGCAGTTTTGAATAGTAAGTTTGTACTATACTATATTACTTGATTTTACAGAATGTAACGGGCAAATAGATGCTGAACACCTACAAGAACAGGTTTATCTGTCACATGCCTGAAACAAATCTTGGATGAAAATTGTATCAGGTCTTTTAAACCTGCAGGCAGCTTCTTACAATACTTGGCAACTTTATAAAGAAGGAACCACATCATCAAGCTCGAAAGCTCCAGCTCCTCTGGAAGGGTTGCAGAGGCTTCTTCAGGGTTAGGAACATCAGTTGGGGAGTGAGCCGCTGAGGTCTTTCTGGAAACACTGCAGCTTCGCTCTCAGGTGTAGGAAAGCGTTTACGGTAGATGTCAGGATAGGATCTCTGGAACTGAGGCAGAAACAGACTGAAGATATAACAGGCTGAAGATAAAACATATTACACATTAATAATAACAATAATAATAATAATAATAATAATAATAATCTTTTACAGTGGGTGTGGTCTCTGGTGGAAAAACATCTTTTAATAATTATTTAATTACCAAGGCTCCTTAAATGATGATTATGATAAGTTACAGTGTTGATAAAAATCTTCTCCAATGTGGCAGGACTGGTATTGGCAACTGGTATTTTCAGGGTTGATGATGAACTGATGACTGTTATCTTTTGATGATCTTCTATTAAAGCTTGCCTTAAAAGCAATGATGTACCTACGTTGAAGCTTCAGACATGAAGCTCTCATGGACGCTATGTATAAAGGGACCTGTAGCTTATGATGGCAAATCCAATAGCGTGTTCAATTACAAAAGTTGGGTTAATTCAACCATTCACATTTACAAAGCATTAATGTGAAAAGTAACAAATATATGTTATACCAATTTAGTAAAAAAAATAAAAAGCATGTCAGAGGCATCAAAATGGCATACATGCAAACCACCATGACAGAAGCCCTCACCTGTTTCAGCTTCTTCTTCTTTTCCTTTATTGACATTAGTTTATCTTGAATAATGCCTTCCAGGAGTTCCACCATGGCTCCCTGCGAGGCTGTAATCCTCTGCTCCTCAAACTCCTCCCTGCTGATTTGCCTGCAGTAAGCATGGGGTGGGGATCCCACTGCTGAGTCTGTGTCTGCACCTGCATACTTTATCTGATAAAAACAAGAGAAGAGTGAGCAGGCTGAAGCCGTGAATGCCATTCATTCAACTTATAGCTTCACAATGTAAGATTTATTTTAGTTAAATTAGAGCAGAATAAATGCCACATTAGTCAAAAATGCAGCTCATCCCTGATTCTGGTCCATAATATCTGCTGCACTGCTTATCCAACGTTTTAGTTTGCATACTAATTATGCTCCACTGACTTAACACAGCCCAAAATAGAACAAGACTATTGAGGGTGCAACACCTTACAAGAAGAAAGTGAAGATTTTGGAGAATTGGTGTAACCTGAGGCCAGGACAGGTTGTGTTTATGTGCTGTTGCTAGGTGGCCAACAGCAAACCAGACAATCTTTTTTTCCATGGTGTGAGGGAAAATGCTACAGAAGTCAGCAAAATGTTTCACCATCACCGTTTATTTTTTCAAAATGTTCCTGTCAAACAATACAAACACCAAATTCCGTATTATGTAAAAACAAAAAACGTATATAAAGAGCACAGTGAATCCGCCTGCCATTTTCCTCCTTAAATAAACAATAAACGCTACAAAATTACTCCTCTGGTAATGATTCATTTTTACCTGTGATGCTATCATTATTGTGTGGCAGCATGCCACCATCAGGTGTATACTGGCATGGAATTCAGTTTTTTTCCCCCTTTTCATCCCAACAACATGTAAACGCCACTTTATTGCACAGACATGCGGCTGCGTTTTTCACAATCTGGAGCTTATAAAGAGAAGAGGAACTAAGGAATAATGGTGGTTTATAAGAGTGCTGCGTTTTCCTGTGGCAGTGAGCTGTGTGTGTGTGTTTTAACTTCTGCATCTTTTTGGTGATTTAACTCCCTAACTTCAACTGTTTTGTGGTCTTCACAGATCAGAGGTATCTGTGGTGAGTGTCTGTTAATCCAGTATGTATGTGTGAATCCAGGTTTCTCATTGGTTGCTGTTCTAAAATTCTCTAAAATGATTCTCTAAAATCATCTTTTTTATTCTTAGTGGAGATTACTAAAATACCCATATCAAATTCCAGTAAAGGAAATTAAACATGGAAACATGTTTGTGTGGTCTATAAGAGTTTATTTTATGGATGATGTATTAAGTGCTAGTATACATCACTATGTGTGCTCAGTTTCATAGGCAAGCATCTCTAACCCTCAATAAAAAAGCAACATGTAATTAATTAGAATTTTTTTTATTAAGTTTTTTTATACATTAAGTACATTTTTGAGGATGTAGTTTTTTTACCTCTACGTACTTTTTTTTTTTTTTTGCTATTTTACTTTCACATAACTATGGTACTTCTGCTTCCAAGGCTGCAATATGTAAATCATCTTTGTGCCCAGTCACAGGACTATGGACTAGGATAGGCTATATTGTCTGCTGTAAGCATACCTAAGATATCACAGACTCTTGATTAATGTTCCAAGAGCTTCTTCATGCATCGAGGCTTTCATGTAACCGGCACTAGTCAAATTAAACTTGGCCTCTGGGTTTAGAATACAGCCTTGATATGCATATCATGTATGCATGTGCCTGTGCATCAAACTAACCTGAGCCCTTCGTAGATGGGACAAATGTTCTTCCACAGACTTGTGCAATTCAGCAGGGACCTTCAGAACATTCTCATGGTTGTCCATCATGAAGTTAACCAGCTTGGTAGCCAAAAGCTCATCCAGATCCACTTCATCTGCAGAACATAAAATGCAGCGGGAAAAGGTCTGGACCATCTGTCAAAAAGGTGGGGGGAAAAAAAGACATAAAACAGTGAGAGCATGAAAGGGAATAGTTGTGTGGTGGCTGGACAATAAACAGACAGCAGACAAGTACTTCAAACTTAAGAATAAAAGAATTTTCAAATTAAAGAGTTAGAAAGATGAAGTACAAGGGTACGTGTTCCTATGGCATCATTCAGTGGAGGGAGAGCATGGTTGTGGCAGGCTTTAGTCATCAGACGCATTAGCAGCTGCAGCTTGCGCCGATTGGCTGGTGGCAGGAGGAGGCAGCACACCTGCAGTGCTTCGACCGCAATCTGCTGTCTTGGAAGAAGTCCTGAAAAAAGGGTGGGATTAAAGAAGAAACATTGTACACATTCTTAGACAGAAAACACTGTATAGCCAGGTATAATTTATCTATGGCCAAAAAACTAATAAAAAGCTAGACAGCAACCTGTTAAAAGGTTGGTAGGTGTGTGAAGTCTTAAAATGACCCTACCCTAAAAAAATATATATTTTATGCCTGCATTGTATCATGTTAGAAACACTACTTTTTACTTATAAAAACTGCACAATATTAGCATTCAATACATTAAAAAATTGTTTGTCAAACAAAATCTAATTTATTTGCTTTAAATCATGATTTTCCACTTTGGTGTCCAATTTTACTTATTTAGTTTAGAACTGGGATAACTAGGCTCACGTTGCTAACAAACATTGGAGGCTATTAACCCTGCCATTCACTTCCATTAAATATTGTCCCAAACAGTGTTTCAAAAATCACATCCAGGGCTTAATTCAATCCAAGGCTTGAACACAGTACATCTATAATATACCCATATATTAAGGTATACGGATGATGTAGTTTCATTTGTAACCTAAATATGTAAATAAGGTTGATCCATGCCATTTTACTAAAACTAGTAAAGAATTACGAAGCTAATCACTAATTTTAGGTAAACATATAAAGACTTTGGCATATATCTGTGGAAATCGTGTAGGTGACTATTGATGTCCATTGTTAGCCTACCAGCTCCAGGTCCAAACTAAAGAAGAAAATTTTGAAGTAAACATGATCACCTGATCAACTGCCTGAGGGGTAAGCAGAAGAATCATGGAAATCTGATTTTTCGCCAAACTACTTGACATCAGCCATATAAAATTGTTTTTTGAGAACATCACTACCTGATAGCCTCCATTATCTGGTAATGAGGACTTGCAATAATGTTATAAATAGTACCATCAGTTGAGCATAGGTGCCCCTCATGTTAATACAATGCTGTTATTTTACACATAATCTTAATAATTTTGTGACAGGCTGTTAATAAACAGAAAAGCACTGTCGTATTATGCAGGCAAAAAAGGGGGCTTCAAATGAAAATAAAAAAAAAAAATGTGAAAATTGTGAAATGTGAAAACACTATTTCCTGTATTTCGTTTCTTACCCAAGATGCTGACAAAAATTTCATACATGTGGAATGTCAACAGTGGCTCTTTTAATCGTTGAAAATGTTCTGCAACCGTTCTAAAGACATCTCGCTCAAATCCAGGATACATGGGCTGCTTGCTGTCATTTCCATTGGGCCCTGAAAGAGCACTAGCATTAGTTATTCCAAATATGAAGTTATATAGTTTTGTAATCATAATTATGGTATGACATTTTCATACTTACAGTTGGCCAGGCATTTCATTGCAGATAATACCCAGTGGGGTAAATCCTCTGTAAATTGAAAGAAATGCCACCAATACAAAATTAGTATGGATTCTATGAACACTTGCTCCAGTTCAGATTAATATGAGGGTCAGCAGGTTACTCACCTGACTTGTTCTTCAGAATGACAATGCCTTGTTTGTTGACACTGAATACGTTACACACAATGTGTTTCTGGCTTATGAGTTTGCCATCGAGAACCCCTTCTAAGGACTGGAGCCCCAAAACAGTCTGTAACCTATTCCAATAACAGTGTTAATGACAAAAAACAAAACACATACACTGAATTTATTTCTAGCATGTTCTGATTCAGCACTTACTGGGTTAATGTCATCGTCTTCCATATCTGGTCCACATGCTTTGGTGTGATCTCTTTTCTCCGAATCAGTTTGCATTCTGGCACTTCCCCAATAGCAATACTATGCCTTTTGTTCCAAGACTCTGAATTCTAGGAACAAAAAAAAAAAAATTAACACACATCCTGCAGATGAAATACACTTTTCTCACATCCTCCATGCCTTTTATGTTCCTCACCAAAATAAGAGGCTTCATAGGTATCTTTTGGGGCCCTTGCACCTCCTCACAGTCGTCCCAGCGTGGGATTGGGGGAATGGCGCTTCTCTGTGATACAGGCACACGCTGAGGAAGAGGCTTCAGAGGCGACGTTGGAGGAAACCTGAGTAGACAGAATCATGACCATGATTATACAATTAACTCATATGATTTCTCTTGCATTTCTTACAGCACCATCAACAAATAAACAATTAAAATTACATCACCACACCTGTACAAACGTCCGCTGTCTTCAAAGTCCTCTTTACCAAAACGTCCTTTAACATCTTCGATAACATGGTTCCTAAGAAACTTCCTCAGTAACTGGAGAGACTGATAGCGGGTCACCTCGGGCCCAAAGTTCTGGTTGCGCTTTAACAATTCGTGCAGATAATCAATGCCTTCGGTTCCTGTGAAGCTATTATCATAACTCCGAAAATGTGCCCAGTGTCTGCGCAGTGGCATCCCCCCACGAAAAAGCCGGACGGTCTCGTTCCACTGACAGAATAAAAGAAAAGAAAAAATAAAGTATTGATAGCAGGCATACAAAATAGCAGGATTTTGATGTATTGTTACTTGATAGCCAAGAGACTGCTGGAAACTCTGGGTCGTAATAGGACAAAGCAAGATTTATAAGCTACTTGAATTAATCAAATTTAAACCAGGCCAGTCTGGTATCATAGATGCTAATGTTTGCCAATGTCATCCACACCTTATGAGGGTCTTAAATAATATAAGACATCAAATAAGCCTTCCACTGAGAAGCTCTAACTGCTTAACCTAAATCTGATGACTTCAGGGTAGACCAGATATAGGTTCACTTTGTAATTCCACGATTACAGACTGTTTCTCCACAGACACTGCAGTTACACTGATGTGGTGGTGGTGGTGTGTTAGTGTGTGCTGTGTTGGTGTGAGTAAATCAGACACAGCAATACTGCTGGAATTTTGAACAGCTCAGTGTCACTTCTGGATTGAGAATATTTCACCAACCAAAACTATCCAACTAAGAGCGTTCTGTGGAGGACTAGAGGATGACCAGCACTAACTGTTAAGCAAAACGTCTTCTTCTCTAACTTAATCTACAAGGTGCATTGACAAAATGCATCAACAAGGTAGGAGTGTCCGATAGAGTGGACAGTGAATGGACACTATGTTTAAAGACTCCAGCACCACTGCTGTGTTTGATCCACCAACACACGCAAACACACCATTACCATATCCGTGTCACTGCAGACATAAATCACTGTGACACAGAATATCTGCTCTGTGGTGGTCCTGACCACTGAAGAACAGAGTAAAGGGCTAACAAAGCTAACAAAGTCTGTAACTGTAAAACCACAAAGACCACCTATGGAAAGTGGAACTGCTAAAATGGACAATAAGTGTAGATACAAGAATGTGTTATAAAGTGAATAAAGTGCATATACAACGAACATTTTACTATTTTATGGCCACAAGACAAGAGCAAATTGTTGTATCTGCTTGCTGCTCTAGAAACAGGTCCCAACACATGCTGAAGGTATATTCAATGCTGTCCAGCCCAAGGATCCTCAGACCAGATCAACATAGACCCTTAACTGAATACATGGAGCTCAATAGCCTGTTAATCGCTGTCTAGTTGCTCTTTGTATTTTAAATTACTACAGCAGTCCACTAATGACGGCATTTACAAAACACAGGGCTCCTATTTATCAGTACAGGATTTTTAAAGCTACTCAGTCTATCTGCTGTGCTACCAAACACCCACTAAACCATGCTGGTGCTGCATTATACTGCACATATCAAAT
Source organism: Prochilodus magdalenae (assembly GCA_024036415.1). Taxonomy (NCBI): domain Eukaryota; kingdom Metazoa; phylum Chordata; class Actinopteri; order Characiformes; family Prochilodontidae; genus Prochilodus; species Prochilodus magdalenae. The sequence continues at coordinate 1,127,674 of JAMWET010001089.1, read as the reverse complement.
ACATCGATAAGAAACTATTGTAACTCGTTGTGTGCACACCTTAAGTACTGGACTACTGTAACACACAGCTGACATAACTTCACAGCCAACACATGAGCTAGTGACGACAGCAAAACGGCGGAAAGAAGGCTGATTTTGATAAGATATACATTTCAGAGACGTAACTGACTCTGGAGTATTAAAGGGGAATTTCAGCCTCGGTCGTTAGAATGTAAACACTGGTTATCATGTTAGACAAGTCTGATTACAGAAACCATGGCGATCCTTTACAGTCGTGACGTTTGTTGCCCTCACACAGCACTACATGTATCTTTAGGGCTGCTAATGGTAAGATGGAGGTAAATCTGGCTCGTCTTCTTGGGACACTATTCTGGCTTACACCGCCCTAACCCTGGCTGCCGTTCGTGTACCTCTCTGCCATACGTGTGTGTAGGACAGAACCTTTTCTCTAAACTATCGGGCATCAGGAAGCGCGTGAATTAGCATCTTATATTCGAGCGTCCTGTGAAGTAACTTCACTTAGCTTCGAGTAAAACTAAACTATTCAGCCGTCTGGTTACTATACACTACTACTGTGAACAATTCAAACTCCGAGCGTCTCGAACACGGAGCACTGTACACTACACCACTTCGCATTTTAACGATGTAACCAAACGCCGAGAAACCAATACACATTCCCTTTGGTATAAATGATGGCACATTCCAGTTTGTTTTAGCCAAAGGGCTACTTTTATATTAGCCTGAAAAAAAAAGAAAGGGTAAAAACCTCACTTAAGCTGGCGAGTTTAAGATTAAAATATGATAACTTTGTGAGGAAAATAATGTGACCTAATGTGAAAATAACTTAAAACGCCGCTTGAGAATACTATGCTGAAACCAAACAAGCCTGAAGTTCACAAGCTAGCCAAGTTAGCTAGTTATCGTTAGCCAGCTAAACTTACCAACTTTGTTGCCCTGTAGGGACCCGGGCCGATCATATTTCCATCCATTCTTCTCCGGTACCAGTTTTACAAGCCTAGTCTTGTCATACCGCAATAAAAGAGTTCATTTTAAAGTCTTAGCCAAAGTAAAACGTACGAATCTGACCATGTTCGCTAAATCGCTGCTTATCTGATGCCATTTGCCCTCACTGTAAACTCATTAGTTTTGAAAGTGGGCACCTTCTTTGGAGCGACGCCATTGGACAATGAAGTCACATGACCAAGCTGCGCCAACAAACCAAATATGGCACAGGAAACTTCCGGGACAGCCATGCACAAATTCAGAGTCAAAACTTCACAAACGCATGGGAACATAGACAATGAGGATTTATTTTGTTCAGTAAAAAGGCACAGGTTTTTTCCATTTCACAAATTACATATAAATAGAGCACTGTATAGAAATACAAAACATTTTTCAATATAAAAGGGAACATGATTGGGGGAAAATATTTATACATAACCCCTAGACGCCATCAAGTCACTGGCACGTTTGGTTCTTTGAAGAACTCACATGCCTCAGTCAGATATTTTTAAAGAAAGGGATAAACAAAAAACAACAAAACTAACATTATATAATTAAACATTGAAAATTAAGATAAGGTTCAAAAAGAACCCCAGCCATCACTTTTTTTTTGTTACTCAAACACTAGGACTCAAGCACATCAGGTAGACAAGCATGCTCTTCTTGGAGAAAGGGCTTCAGGCCTTTTTTTATCACACTACGATTAAAAACAAACCTTCACTGCCCCTTCAGAGACCAATAGCATTAAAAACTTCTGATTACCCTTTGCCATCACAACCCATGTTTTCATTTAAACTAGCAGCCGTTTCATATTCCAATGCTGGGATTTAAATAGCTATGTACAAATCAGGGGATATTAAAACAAATATTGTACACCCCATAAACATTTTCAGAACCCAAGTGAAGATCATACAAACCAGACCAGTGAAAAAAAACACAAATGTGCTAGTTTGGCAACATACAGCCAGTGATAAGGTGGCATTCCACAAAGTTTTAACATAAAACATGGTGGGTGAAATTCTCTGAAATTCTCTGAAATGGTTAAAGAAATAAACCAACTTAAAAGCTGCAGGATCTTCACTTCTGGGTGACCACGGAGTCCTTATTCGGTCTTCTTGTGTACGCCATTTTGAAGGCGCATCCCATTCTGAAAGATTTTAGGCAGCCTTTTCCCCTTGGTGTATGCATGGTAGTAGAAGTTGAGGAAGAGAACCAGGAAGATCAGTCCATAGAGGCCAATGACGTACAGGAACACTGGGAACTGGTAAGGACAGTCCTTCATGAAGAAGAACTGACCAATGTGGACAGTCACCATCAAAAACTGAACCTAAAATACACAAGAAGTACATCAGTATCTTTATATGCCAACATGTGCCATGCATACACAACAATGAAGATGGTGGTGTGTGTGTGTGTGTGTGTGTGGGGTGGGGTAAACACTACTTACAAGCTGAATGGTGGTCATGTACTTTTTCCACCAGAGGTACTTTTGATAGGCTGGACCCATAGCAGAGAGGGCATAGTAGGAGTACATGACGACATGGACACAGCAGTTCAGCAGAGCGTGGAAAGTTCCCAGACCACCTGTTAACACAATGTTCCAATTAGAGTTTCTGAAAAACAATATGCATCAGTAATTATACACATACTGTTGTTTCCTAATTTACCTGGAGCAAACTTGACCCCGAACCACCATGTGAAGGGCATGATAGAATGATGGTAGACATGGAGAAAAGTCACTTGGCTGTTCTTTTTCCTCACAACAAAGAAAATCTATCAAGATAAGGCAAACTTGTGTTAAGCAAGACCACCACATCTTTATAATACAAACTGCATGTTCCAGCACAAGCACTCAGTACTTACAGTGTCCAGCATCTCAATGAACTTGGAGAAGTAGTACAGCCAGCAAGTCCATGCCATCTGTAATAGAAACCACACACATTGTTACACAAGGAATAGCCTGGTTAATATGCACATCATCATCATCATCATTATTATTATTATTATTATTAATATCAGAATCCCATCATATTCTTACCCTCATAGCCTGAGGAGAACTGGAATAGTCCACAAGATCACACCTGTATGAGTATCCATTGGCCCAGCCAGACATGAGAAACTGGAAGGGAAGGGGGGGGGGAAGAAAAAAAAAAAAGCAGCCATTTAAGTTTACATCAGCTCATTGGTCTACACCCACCCACACCCTTCCACACCTTTACTGTCTTGATGCCTCAAGAGCTCAAGTTCGTACCCCACCCAGATAATTTTGGTCACAATGAAAAACAAGCAATTGCCACTTCATACATTATTGACTATTCATTCGTGCAGGCAGACAGGATTACAGTCATGACCATCTACTCTAAGCCCAGGTCATAACTGAGAGTGGAAAAGGGATTGGTGGCTGGCACAGAAGCTCTTGTACACTGAGGCATGACCAGGGCCATCAAATATCAAGCAATGTAACTTTAGTCCTCGACATTATGTCAATCAAAAGACATAAGACACATCCAACCTCATCTCTTAGTTTACCAACTAACATTCACCACATTGCTGTTCTGAAAATCAGAACCTAGAACTTGAACATCCAGCTCACTGAACAAAACACAACAGCGCCTTACCTCGTAGATCATGTAGAGGGAGAATGCGACGATGCTGACATTGTAGATGATCATGGGCCGCTTGAGGTCAAAGGGTTTGCGGTTTTCCATTAGACGAGGCCCCAGCGTTGTGACAAAGTAGATGTAGGACAGGATGATCAAGGTTTGAGGGAATGGGGAGGACATTAGGGGCCAGTCCTCGACTCTTGGGTCTATGTAGGCAGGGGGGGAAAAAATCCATTAATATAATTCCATTTAAAAAGGAGCTCTTGAAGCATAAGGGTTACTAAATCCACTACTCCCCAGGTCAAATGAGCATACTGTGCATAGTTAGTCCTATGTAGTTAGATTTAGATCTACAATGCAGTCCATAAAAACATTTTCATACCATGTTTAGAAAAATTGTTTCAAAATACATCTCTAAAATTTTAGGATTTATATAGATCATTTAAAAAATCTTTAAGTATCATGATATTCTAACCCACTCCTACACCAAAACACAATACATGGTTTAACTTGCCTGCTGTATTAATCCACTCATCGTAAAGCAAGGTCAGTGTGTTAAAAGCCATTTTCGGAATGACTTTTTTTGTTTCCTCCTGAAAAGAGAAGATATTCAATTTAGTACACAAAAAAAGTTCTAAGAAAGTTCCTTCAGAACTGGTCAGTCCACTTCAGGTCAGGACAGACCAGTTCCGCCAGTAGCAAACCACAGGGTTTTGACACCAAACCAAGAAGCACAAAAATAAAATAAAAGTTTTTTTCCCAGTAAAAATGTATTTCTTTTAACTTAAAGCCACTTAACCTTCACAATGGAACCTATTAGCACCACCAAGACTGTAAATAAGGGCTTCAGGTCCATAAAACAAAAGCCAAACCAAAGACCTGTCCACATACAAGCTAAATCTGAAACAACCCGGCACCAAAGCTGGCACGAAAACGTTGCGTAAGGTACAGATTAGGAACTACACCTAGTTTACACAATACACTTACCTTACCTCACAATCTACCTCACCTACCATCACACCTGCCATTCACTACAGAGGAGCTGAATCAGGAAATAGTTCATTCATTAAAACTACTAGTCCTCAGTAGCAGTGGCATCAGCTAACAACACGGGTTTTCCAAACGGGTGGCTACGTTACAAGAAACTCCCTGTCTGTGTTTTTGCCAAGTGTCTTTCTAATTAAATTAACTCTCTTCATTCTGTCTGCCGAGTGATGCTAGCCTAACATGCTGAACCCCATTAGCCGCTCAACAGCAACCGATAAATGTAAAACACGCGGTGAAGAAGAAAAAAAAAAGAGCCTTAAATCTCAGGACACAACCAACCTGGATGCCTCGCCTGATTCTGCCTTGCTGAACTCAGCTTCCTTGTCCGCTTGGTATGAGAAAAGCTGCTCCGGCTACTTATTAGCCACCTGAGCGTGAGACCCCGCCCACAGGCTCCCGAGGGCGTGGACGCTGGAGAAACTTCCACCGAAACTCCCTCAGCTGGGAGCACAGTAATAAAGTCATAGTTTCAAGTGAATAAAAATGGTATTTAGGAGTAAAATGACATGACTTATGGTCACTATAACAAGAGTAATAATTAAAAAAAAGAATGGCTAGTAGTAGCAGCGTTGTTTTATGATGGGAAAATTCTCCTAGTGGATTCCTCTAGCAATAAAAATGGCTTTTTCTGTTTAGCTAATGTTGTGGTTAGCATTAAATGCTAATCAGCTAAGATATCTTAAGAACATTTTTTATTCATCTGGATTTTAGGTGTAGCAAATAAAGCAGAACTTCACTAAACATGAGATGGTTTGTAATGAAGCTACGGTTACCTCACAGAATGTTTATCTAAGTGATATTTATTTCATAGATATCGCCTTTTAGCACAGCATCTGGCCAATAGACGCTGTGTGGAGTAAGCCTGGAGAAGAACTCCAACCTGACTGAGCTATAAGCACTGTAAAACATACAACATATAAGAATCACTTTGATTTGATACAAGCAATTAAATAAGTTTTACTCAACTCAAAAAATGACTTTGGTTGACAGAACTGATTGCCCTTTTTTATATAGGTTGAATAAACCTAGTTCATTTATTTTGTAACAAATTAGAGTAATCCTTTTAGGTTGGACCAACACAACACTTACAGTGAGGATACTAAGGGGGAAACCTGAAAGTCTGGGTCTGTTTTCTTACAATGGTTTTAGGGGTCATCAGGTCAGAAGTGTGCAAAGGCATTTCAGATGCCAACCTGCCGAAGTCTGCAAAGCAACTGCCCAAATGATAACGATCTGAAACACAGTGGGCATCTTGTTTTCTTTCAGGAGTACAATGGCAAAAAAAATTTCAGCCACAGATAGGCCTGTTTAAAATAAGTGCCACTTGGTTTGACACTTATCTCCTGACACAATCACCTATAAACATGGTATATTATTTTATGTTGCCATGGTATACAGGCACCTACAGTGGCACCATAAAAAATGTACCATGTCAGCCAGCACTAACCAGCAAAAACCCGCAGGGCCCGGCATGAATTCCATGCTGATCTAGGCTAATTTATTTCAGAAGGGTGTAATACCAATAGCAATACCAATACCAACACTGTAGTGAGTGCAGGGTACTGCTCAGGTATTGTGGTTACTATAAGGCAAAACAATGAGAATATCATATGAAGGTGATGGCCTTATAGATATTATGGAAGTATTATATGCAGTACTATAGAACCTGCTTACAGTATTGACATCTTTTTCTGTGAGTGTGGGTTTTGCTTCACTGCTGCTACTTTTACAAAGTTCTCTAGAACAGTGGGGCTTGCTCACCAGCTGTTCGTATGACGAAATGTTTCCTAAAACCCACTTAACAGAATTTTCACAAAGATACACCAAAGTTTTCCAATATGAAGTTTGTTCTTAGATAGGAACAGAATCTACACACACTAAAGAACACAAGGGGCGAACATTTCTGAGGCTTAAGAACACATCATGAATCTGACATAGACTGTTTTTTTTGTTTTGTTTTGTTTTGTTTTTTTTAAAGCTGAGATTTTGGTGAATGAAGCCTGTTGATACTGACTGGGTGTGGGGATAATGAGCAGAAACCCAGAAAGACAGCAAAGCTCCTGCCTGACCGTTTAGCGATGGAGAAACTGATCCATGGATTAGGCCCCGTTCTCACTCTGATCCGACCCATTGGGTTTCACTCCATTTACATCCTTTGGGTGTAGCTTGTGTGGTCATTGGGCTATTCAATCCATCTTCACGCATTAGCCTGCTACTTTTCCAGGGTGCATTCAACAGCTGCCTGACTAATGCGTTAAGCCATATTCATTCAATTAGCCTAATTTGGCCCTGCAGTTGTTACAGGAACAGTGTCGAATAAACGTGTATTTAAATATTTTAAATCCATATTAAATGTGATGATATGCTGCTTTAATTCCACACATTGCACCATGTCTCTATTGTTTACAGATATTTCAGGTGAGGGCTAGGAAGCATGTAAGTCAGTGTCAGCGGTTTCCTGAGGCCATTTCTGCTACATTTTGTCTGTTGATGTCAAAGAATTTATGTTAAAACACATGTAAATGTCTTTATGTCAACTTTTGGAGAAGGATTACGTGTGAAATTACATGTGATATAACCTGGCCCATGCTTCACGGCCCACGGTGGCATTCCTGCCATCTGAACTCCTCGTACTGGAAGAGCAGATAATCTGCACATAGATACCTGTGTAATGACTAACACTTCCGACACTTTTGTTTTGTTTTTTTCTTTTTCTCGGATCAGCAAGATACCAATGCACATAGACAATTACTAATTCTACGATAACATTCCAGACACATCCTTACTAAACTATTCTATCTATGGTCAGACTTTCTATAAACAAGTTTGACTAACTAACTGTACACTGGAGATCAAGGTCTGGAATTAGTCATTGGTCTTTGATAGCTCTCACATTACAATAAGCTATTATCATATAAATGTCGGATTTGCTGAGAAAAAGTCAAACGAACATCTATCACACTGGTTTAAAACTTTATCAAATACACACTAAAGCGATGTCTCAGCAATGTAGGCTTTATTCCGCTGGACAAATGTTATGGATCACTAATGGTAATTTCTCAAGTAATATTAGTAAGGCTGAACAGTGAGGCTGCCAGCCTAAGCGCAAAGGTGTATAGCAACTAATTGCATTCACTTAGTTCCTTAAAAAAATGTTGTTGTTTTTTTTCATTTTTATCTGCCTAAGAATTCTCACATACTTGTAGAAACCTGGGTGTTGGTGTGTGAGGCACTCCGAGGAACCAGTTTATCGAGCTCTGTAAGGATGGTGCCAGATTCTCTTCATTGCACTGTGACGTTTAGCCCTCATTCAACTTTGTCTCTGAGGCAATGACCAAGACAGACATATCTGAGCGGAAGTATGAACTGGAATTTTCCAGTCTAATCATCTTCGTTTACTCATTGCATCATACGAGAATAAGAGTGTGGTTTCAATGTTCTCAGATGTATTGATTATTATACAACACCATAGAGACTATAAGGCAGTACTATAGGGGCAGTCGTGGTCTGGATGTCAGCGAACCCGCCTTGTAACCGGAAGGTCACCGGTTTAATCCCTAAACCACCAGGACATGACTAAAGTGCCCTTGAACAAGGCACCTAACCCCCAACTGCTCCCCGGGTACTGCCCATTGCTCACTGGCCCCTAGTGTGTGTGTTCACTAGTGGGTGTATGTGGATGTTTTACTTCATGGATGGGTTAAGAGCAGTAGACTCTGTGTGTAGATAGAATTAGCAAATGGATCTAAATTCTAAATCTTGTAGTGTCATAGATCTTTTACTAGTATGGGTTCTGCTGAGCGCTGTTCTGTTCTTGGACTTCAAAATTTTGGACCATTCTAGAAAACACTGATCCTGAAGAGTTGTTGAAGTTAGAAAGGCAGAAAATGTGCATGTGTGCTTTTTCAATGGCAGAGAAACTGATCCATGGATTAGGCCCCATTCTCACTCTCTTTCCATCCAATGGGTTTCACTCTGTTTACACCTAAGCTGGAGTTACATACGGGAGCCAGGTGTCCAGTGTTTGATTGAATCCAGTTTCAAGTATTAACCATATATGCTTTCCCCTAGTAAATACAGTGCACTCAACAACTGCAAGGAGCAAATTCACAAGGTTTAACTTCTGTAGGTGGAGCTGAGGACATGGAAGTAGTCACTGTTACCCTCATACTCAAGGTCACAATCTATGTTTCTGTGTTAGCAATCTCAGCTGGTAATCTATTTACTGTCACTGCAGTGTACTATCTGTACTGGTTTCATGATCTGTATCAGGGCCCCACCTGGGTTGTGGGCTAACCTATCATCAAGATCACCTTATATTACACATTCGGGGTCTGGGTGAGTGTGCACCCATATAGGATGTTACCAAACAGTGAGGCTGTATAAGCATTTATAACAATTTTGGATCTAAAGAGTATGAGGACCCAACACTAAGCAAGCCTGGTTGTGCTGGAGCACCATCAACTACATAGCACTTGTCATACAGATGTCTCCGGCATGTCAGCAATGTGGTGGTAGGGTCCAAAATACATAACCTGCTTATTATAAGTCCTTGACACATAAACCACTCATATATTTACTCACATCCAGCATATCAGTGTTAGGGGGAACTGCTAGTGCTGAAATAACTTTGATGCTTCATATCAATGTCTTTGCTCACACGCGTTTATTATAATGTGGAATTGTGGTACAGCAAAATGCAGGGCAAAGCTAATAAATGTGGGAATGGAAAAAATAGATCACAAAGTTGTAGATATAAAGAGTTTGTGTGATTGTTTTAGTGTTTGTTAAACTGGTAAGGCCAGTCAGTTTTAAGCGTTCAGCAGGATTTGGACATATTCATAACACCTACTTATACATTTCTAAGATTAAGAAGACGTAGAAGTCTTTGTTGATTAAAGAATCACAATGAAATATGTATTCCATGAATCAGATTTTAAATACTTAAACATTTAGGAGGAAAAAAACAAAATTGCAGCCTAAAGTGATTCTGTCGATTTTTAAATTCTAAATAAAGTACTTTGAATATCTGAAATAGGAGTGCACATGCACACCATATTGGGGCCTATAACGGTCTGGGTTCCCTGTAATAGTGCACCAGCTTCATAATGACAATAAAGTGATAAATGGGCATGAGGAAAAAAAATACTTCTTAAAAAAGGTGGGATTAATCATAATATCACATAGATACTTTTGTATGAAGCCCAAATCATTTAAAAAAGAAAAGTATTGGAAGAGGTCTATAATATGTTCACTTCAACAGTCGATTTTCAAAAATTATATATTTTCAAATAAGTAAATAATATGTTAACCATAAAATACGCAGACAGAAAGATCTAATATTAAAAATCCCAGTTAGAGTTGAAAATGTGACATGTACATACATGTGGAAATCGAGCTATTATTTACAGGATACCATAAAATGATATGGACAGTGGTACAGAGATGCATTATAGTACACAGTGGAGCTGTGGGTCACAGTAAAGGGACTGTGGTTTGCAAGTTTCACTTGAAATGCATGGTGTCTACGGTGGTGTACTACAAAGAGCCACAGATCTGGGGCAAGTTCTGTGGCATTAAAATAGATTCTGCATAATTGCATATCAATGAGATAGAGACACGATTTAATTTCAGATAATTCAAAGGCCTTTGGGTCTACCATCACCACAATCAGCACAATAAAAATGAACTTCTTTACAATTGTTTGGTTTAAGGCAGTCGATTGTTCGGCAATCAGTCAGGCTGCTCTCTTCAAGAAATGACATTGTGAAGTAGATTAACAGTCCTTATGGATGGCAGCATTCTGTAGTTGTATCCAAACAACTGAAATAGAAATCTGCTAGGTACCTTTAAATAAATGCAACACATTTACCATTAAAATGGAAATTCTTCAAAATGTCTGTATAACTTTATCTTTAAGAAGTCAACAGCCTCTTTTAAAGTGGTTTGATGTAAATTGTATTTCGTAGACAGTGTACACTGTGGAGGAATTTGCCAACTGAAACTGATAGGTCATGATTTCATTAATATCCAAAACAACCAGTGTCTACATTTGTCCTCTGGGTATGTATTTGTACGTATCAGGCAACACATTAGTAACCATTTCATGCAATATCTTTCTGTGATGTGGCTTTTAGTGGCGTTAAACAAGGTTCATTCAAAGTGATTTGAAGTGAAATGATGTTTCTACAAAAACCTTTATTAATTTTTAAAAATTCATTCATGGCAGAGAGGTACACACAAGATGTTTGAATCAAAACAGCTTTATTTCTGATTATTTTTAAATAATGTTCCTATAAGGTTAAATATTAAATACAACCTAAAAATGAACTTTTATCTCCAACATTCAGAAGATGTTGTGAAGATGTCAGGTCCACAGATTGCCAGTTTCTGCTGAAAACATTAATAAAACATGTGCATTATAAATAATAATATAATATAAATGATAAACATGTGCATTATGTTCTCAGAACGCTCTATCTGGGATGTTTGTGTTGTAGACATTGTGACCCCTGGTACAAGTCAAATCAATCACTGTAAAGGAATTAGAGACTATACATTTCTGTAGTGTGAACCATTTTCACACTAAACTACTCTCAATCACTGGCATTCCTCCTCAACATTGTCTACCTTTAGATTGGTTTCCTTGGCATTCAGTCTCAGAAAAACAGATACTAAGCTGTACATTTCCTTGTGCAAACTCTGTTGCTGTGACAGCACTCTCAATGGTATGTCTTTAGCACCTTTACTTAGGGAAACAATTTGTACCAGATTCCACTGCTGTTTTCCACATGGGTTACATTGATTCTACACTCAGTCTTGAGTCCAGGCTATTCATTTTATTTCTCCAGTTTAAAAAGATGATGAAAAGGTACAAACAAGCACTCTCCACCTTGCAAAGAGAACGCTGTGTAGCTTTAAAACTATATAATCTATACAACCGGAGGTTAGAGACCTTGTGGACAGTCTACCTGGACAGTGCTCTGGACCCTGTAGAGATCAGGCCTAGTTATGTAAGAAGCTACACTGACAAAAGTGGTCAAGTCGAAGGTGCGTCTTCATTTCTATCTGAAAAGACGCCATTGTCTTTGCTTAGATGTTTGCATGTTGCCATTACAACACACACAAAGAGTTGAAGTAACCAAAGAGCACAGAGAGTAGACTCACTGACTGTGAAACATGCGTGAGGTATGAAGACCAGTACAGCAGGCTCAACCAGACCAGCCTTGTCCACACGCGTACACCTACACACACGCGTACATTTTTGAGGAACTGCCACCCCCCCAGTCACCACTCACACACATAAAATACTGTGCTGAGACCACCCCTCGTTTAATACAGTTACAGGCAACACAGCCATTGACCACAAGATGTTCATTTTTCAGGATTTGCTTCGGAGAACGTTAGACACGAGTTCTTAAATAAGATACACAGAAAATTACTAGACTACTAACAACTGTGCAAGACCTGGTAGACCACCAAAACCATCACTTATTAGCTAAAAGATACTTAAGGCTTTAATCTTTGAGAGACAGAAGAACCCCAAGCTTCAATATTGCTTGAAAACGAAATAGAAACATCAAACAAGGATGCTGCTGGTGATCTCAGAACAATGAACTGAAATCTCTGACATCACTGAATGTGACTGAACTGAAAGTCTCCTGAGTCTCCTGATAGGTGTAGACGTTGTAATGAAGGTCAAAGGTCAACATACTAACTACAGATAAGAGTGCTATTTTAGATTTGTTGAGGGTTCTTAATGGGTTAATGGGTGTTTTGAGGGGACCTTTGGACCTCTAATGTTTACGCAACACTATAGATATACATAGATATATAGTGGTGCACACACACACACACACACACAATATAGGCTACATAGGTGTCAATTACAAACAAACACAAACACAAACACACACACACACACACACACACACACACACACACTCCACATAGTTTCAGTAAGTGGGCGACATGATGATTCTAACATTTGAATTTTCCTTTTTTTTTACACTTTATTTGAAATACTGTAACACAGGACTCATGGAAAGACCTAAAAGATGAAAAGGTAAGACAGGATACATGTGAAGTAACACAGAAACAAAGAAATATGTCCACAAAAATACATAAATGACAGAATAAGAGAGAAAAATTGCAGACATTTGAACTTTTAAAGTATGAAACTGCCCTTATTTGTCACTACAACTCTAATACTTTTAAACGCTGTAGAGAAACAACAGTAACAATTAGCTGTATGTAAACTTCATTACAATGCTATCTATTCTGAGATTTCGGATGTGGGTTGTAAGCAGGAGGCTTGTTGATTTGCTGTAGAGTGCAGGCTAGACTACATTTCTGGAGGTGAACTGACATTCCAAGCAGAGCAGGCATTCTTATAATGGGCTTGTACATCAACATTTCCAGGTTACAACGGCAGGCTTTAAACACGCTACCTAATCGCAGAATTTCAAATAGACTCTGCTGTTATTGAACACTGTATTGAAAGCTCTCCCACAGTTATACATTTAAGTTGTTTTCACACACAAAATCAACACTTGGCTGGGAGTGTTTCAACTTTTGCATATGACTGTATATGTAGTATTCATGTGGAAGAGAGGCACATCTGAGCATGGGCATGGTCTGAAGTTAAAATGACTTATTCATCAATATTTAGGATGAAACCTCTCTCTAACTCTCTGACTGTCTGACTTATAAATGAAAACACACTTTTTCCTTACATCAAAAGCTCTTCATTCCCTGTATTAACAATAACCTTTGAAAACATATAAATTTAAGAATAAAAAAGTTTTCTCGGCTGAATTTCCCAGATTTCTTTATAAATAAAGTCCCTGTAAAGATAAATATGCTTTATTGAACTTGAATTACCAACCAGCAGCCTGGCAAACTTAGAATAATTAAAACACAGAAAACTGTATATATCAGTCATTTTAAAAATCAGAAAAAATAGCTGTGCGGAATTGGGGGCTTTTAAGCCGTTTCGTCTTTCTGGCAACAACCCTAACGTTGCCCAGACCTTTATCACTGCACTCAGGGGCGTAGCAGCAAATTCTGGGCCCTGTACACTCTCAATGTCAGTGGGCCCCTATCCATGCCAGTACACGAGGAACGTGAGCAAAAAAAATGGGCCCCTCTCCCTACTCGGGCCCTGGGTAGTCAGGTCCACTTTTCCCCCCACTACCACGCCCATGATTGCACTGTTGAAATACGCCATCTTGCAGAGACCTCTACTTAGTGGGGCTTGTGGACTACTTGGGGGTGTTCTTTCCTCTGAAGTGCTGGAGGTGTGTCAGCTGAAGAGGCTAAAATCACATCCAATTGCAGGAAAGGTGCAGCCTCTTAGGAGTTTAATACCACTATGATCTGGAAAGTGAACGCTCCATCTAGCAGCTTTATTGGATTTGTACAGCCATAAATGTTTGAGTTAGAGCCCATTTTAGAGTACCACAAAGATTTGCTAAGCAGGCGCTGTCTGAGGAGGGTCAGGGAGCTGTAATGGGAGTCAGGGGGCTCGCAGTGTGAAATGTAGCCGATGGCCACTGACCTGGCTGATGCTAATGTGCTTTAGTTGTGGAATTTCATAGTGTTAGTGGCAGGGGGGCATGCTAAGTGTGGCTCTAGTGCATCAAGTAGCCCCAATTACTGAGCACAATGATGACACGGTTTAATGGGCTATGTTAATTCCACAATTCCTTTCACACATTTCAGCTGTTATTTTCTAAAATGTACAATATGCAGCTCTTATTAATCATTCAGATCTAAACAAAATCATTCAGAGTGGTCTGAATGACATGCTTTGTTCTGGAGAGAATCGAAACAGTTTACGGTGTTGGTGATAAGAACCAGGCATCCAAAGCATTTAATGACTCTTAAAGCTACTTCACACACAGAAAATGGTTTATGAATACACTGGCTGGGACATTGTTTATGAGACTTTTGGTCTTAAGTATATTTGTAAAAGCCATTTATAGAGAAGGGGTACATGAACAGTGCTATGAGGTAAATATACTTTTTTTTGTCAGATGTGCAACTGCTGTACCATTATCAACACCGTACTCCAGTCCTGGCACCCCTGCACTAGCTCCCAGTAAAGAACAGGCTCCAGTATGAAATAGCATTGATGGTTTTTGAAGCCTTGAATGGACTGCACATGCTGCTGACTTGCTTTGTGTGTATGTGTCCTCAAGATCTTTAAGGTCTGCATCAATCACTTTTGACTTCTCCATTGTTGTCATTGCACCAAGACTCTGATACTAGATATCCGTGACTGTTTTAAATCTTAGCATGCAACTTATGCTAATTGGTTAACCCAATGTTGAACCTGACAGTGGAAAACTGTTAAGTGCTATGATTTTACATGTGCTATAGAAATAAGATCTATTTACTTACCACCTTACTATCAACATTACATATACAAGTGTGTAGGCTTAATGGTCATTATAGAGAGGAATTAGAGTACATTGTAGCTACACATTGTGATCCCTGATTCTGTTGACCACCACTGTAAAGAATAAGCTTCTCTCCCAATAACCATTTCATGTCAAACCACTCTGACTGTTTGTTTGAGGTTTGGATTGTGAAGAAAATGGTGACAATACTGGTGGAATTCCCCTTTGTACGCATCACTACGCATTGTACTGATAGCTGGAGGTCAAATGTGTAGAAAGGCTTTAAGAGGTTCCACTGCGGTTTTTAACAGGGAACTTGCTTGTTTTTAGACCTGATGCTTTTTTTGATAGACAATTTTATTTCTATGCCATCTGTTAACTAATCTGCTAATCCGAGTTTAGTTAAGGCCAGGGTTTCTCAACCCGTGGACCGTGGACTATCAGTGAGCGATGAAGCAGGCTGTACTTAGGCTTGTAGTGGGCCGGAAACGTCACAGTTACCTTGTTTAAAATTGGACCTATCAAAACATAATTTTAGTTTAACCAAATTTCTTGTGTTTATAAAAGCTTATTTTAGTTTTCTGGTGGGCCGCTATACTTCGTAATTATTATTAGGTGGGCCTTGTTGCGGATATGGTAGAGAAACCCTGGGTTTAGGCTAATCTACACGCTGGAACCTCAACAACAAGCAAACATATCAGGGTGTAACTGCGCATTACGCCCGCTAGAGGCCGCTGCTCACTTTACTTTCAGCTCTAGTGAAACTCGGCGCATTCACGATCATTACATAAAACTATTAAAACTACTCATGAGGGGGACGAATATAAGAATACACCACCTACATACCTACTTTTTATACACAAATTTATTATTATTGCTATTATTTTTAAGTCGCTTTGATTCCCGCCCTCTCTAGACTCTATGCTTACATGTGTGACGCAGTTTATTCAACAGGTGCTCCTGAATACTGAGGACCCTTAGCAAAGCCTGCGCTAACAGCCTTCATGGTGGTACAGGACCCGTTCCAGCCATCGAAACACAGTGACCTGCATGAAAGACCCGGATGTTCCGTTTTTTTTTTTTTTTTTTTGTTTTTTTTTTTGAAAGCAAACTTGCCCGCCTCTGCGGTCGTTGCTTTTTTTTTTTCAAACAGCTCAGAAGAAGAAGCAGTCAGTTTTGCTGGTGAATGGATGTAAGCGGCGAAGAACAGACCCTTCAGGAAATGTATGTCATTTTTACCTGATACAAATTCAGCCAAGAAACGACAAAATAATAATTTAATTTCCGTGTTATTAGATCAAACAGAATGGAGTGAGGTTAGGAAATTGGCAAGAACCTGAACTTGGCTTCTTATTTGAATTTACCCTTTCCACCTTAAATAATGAAGCATTTAAGGTGGAATAGGGAAGTTGGAGGTAACTAAATTTTTGCCTGAACTTTTAAAACACTAGCGTATTTTGGTTCAACTTATAGTTTAGTCTTACGGGTTTTTTTTATTTTTATTTAATTATTTACATTTTAAGCAGTAAATCTGTGGTATACATTTTTGATGTGTTGCAATTTAACCCTTTTATTAGGACCTTGTAGCCCGAGAGCAGGCAGAAATATAGTATCGCGATACTTACCATAAACACAGCAAATGCCGTTAAGTATCGCGATATTTAGTGTTTTTCTGACGTTAACGGGAAATCATGGATCGATGGTATGGGTACGTACTGCTGCTACACCATGTATGTATGTATGTATGTATGTTCAAATTAGTACATACATGATATAGTATTCAGCATTTAACATAAAGCAGTGAACTAGATTTACAAATGAATTAAATTAAACCCAGCTGACAGTCTTCCTAAGATTAGATTTGTTTAATCTCTAAGAGTATTGCTTTGCTTAAAGTATCACATTACATTGAGTCATATCACAAGATTCTTGTCAATGACGTAAGCCATACCAAGTTTGGTTTCCTAGTCATTTACTCTAAGAGCCACTGATTTGTTAGTGTCACTAAGGGGCAATTGGTTTTGGTCCTGTTGGGCTGGTGTCCAGCACGATTGGGTAATATTTAGACATGGTAGACCACCATTAATAAATGTCAGATTTGAACGTGATGCTATGTTGTCAGGTGTGTATGTCTGTAGGATGGGAAAGTTTTAGTAGTTAGATTTAAAGTGATAATCTAAGTGAACTCCTTCAATTAAAAACCATACACATTTTTAAAGAAAAAATATTAGACTAGTATCAGCCGATATCAAAGCTTTCAGTATATGTATTGAAACAGAAAAGGTGGTATTGTCTCATTTCTAGTGATTTCCCTGCTTGAAACTACTAGACCTGCTAATTGAAAGCGCAAGGAACCTAAATATGTGATTTTCCTCTAACTCCGTCAATCTTAATTAGCACACAGTGTCATTTACAACAGGACCTGCATATGTAAAGCACATTTCACTGAGGACAGCATCAGTAATTTCACCTAGAAGGCAAGCGGATATGCTGAAATTCTTCATTTGATTACTGGAGCGGAACCTGCTCTCAGATGAAGCGCACCTGGAACCATGGAACCAGTTTTGTTTGGTGCTTCTGAACAACCTGCAAATGCCTGTACGGTAGGCTTGTACAGTACGGTCAAAAGTTATAGGGATTATAAGGGTTCCTTATTTTAACTATAAAATAGCACTCATGGAATTATGTATAAATCCACTTGGACTCCAAAATGGATAAAACAGCTTAACTTGACATGGAAGTTGATACAACAAAATCTTTTTTAAGCAATTGTGGACTGTTCTGCTGGTCTGTGCATCAATAATATTTACAAAATTGGAATTGTAACTAGAGCTTTTAAACTGTGCAAAATATATACTAGAGGTGGCAATATGGAAAACGGTAAAAGTATATGTGGTATATCTGGATATTTTTTGTTTCGGACATCTCATCAGTTGGAGCTGTTAAGTGTAAGCCTGTAGAGTCTTTAGGACAACATCCATTTAGTTGGGTATGTCTAAACTTTTAATTGGTACTGTACATGTGCAGCAGTATGATCTTGGTTCTCACTAAATGCACTCTTATGTTCAGTATGTATGTATGGTCTGTGCTAGTAATTTGCAAATATTAATGATAATTAATAATGAGAAATCTCAAAACTGTGTGTTGCCTTAAAAAATGTAAACCAGAAAGTTTGTGCATGAGTGATATGTCAAGGTATGATCAGCCTGCTGTTTTTATTGTACCTTGTACAATAAATAAACTTATTTTCATTTCACTGTGTTCTTGTACAGAGCTGTAATGACAATAAAAACCACCTGACCTGACTTGACATGTGAAACACATGTTAATTTGAATGCACCCATAAATGTGTGTGGATGAGTTTTTATGCCGTAATAACTAAAAACGTTTAATTTGTGGCAAATTTAATTTGACTTTCCATGTGAGTTAGTGATGGAGGGCTGTCAGTTCTGCATGTTCATTGGAATATTAAGACCTCGTCCAGGCCACTGTCAGATCTGATGAGTGTGTTTTGTTGTTGTTTTATTTGATCATATTTATTATATTTGTTGTTCTTTGATTTAAACTTTGCCCAAGTTTGATATAAAACTTAAAAAATCTTTTTTTTGATAATGTGTTTCCAGGGGCTTTATCTGGGCTGGGTTTCCCAAAAGCATCTCAGAACAATGCTGAATCTTGGGTGGCCATTAACACTGAAATGTTTTGAGTCTTGATAAGTGGAATCGGGGACGTTCGAACAGGGAAATGGGTTTGGCCCACCAAGACCAAATTTGGTGACCCCTGGTGAAACACTTTTTTTTCACAGACTTAATGCTGGGAACCATGATGATGCAAAGTCGCCTCCCTCTAAACGCCACCGAGATTGGCTAAATGGAGAGCTGGGCAAGCTGATGGCTCTGTTGCCTTGAGGCATGAGATGACGTTTAGACAAGCTGTCCATCCTCCGCCTCAGTGTGGGATACCTTAAAGTCAAGGAGTTTCTTCTACATAAGTTTAAAAGGAAAAGCGGAGTAATGTTATCTGTGTGTATTCGTTTTTTGGCAGTAGTCATGAACTTAACCCATAAGAGCCCACAGTGACGTACGTGTCACAAGCCTTTAAAAGTCTGTAAAGTTCTTTATACAGCTTTATCCTCCACCTAAACACATGGAGACCCTGAGTGACCTATACCGAGCATCCTGGATGCAGTCACATGACAGTTGGTGAACCTCATTTAGAAAATGGCGATGTGCTTGGTTAGTGCAGCTTGAGACAAAACCAGCTCATTTTACAGTCTTGTTTTTCTACCTGTAAGGTTCAACCCATTTAAGAGCTCTAATGTTCATATACCCATATTCTATATCACATATACCCATATTCTATATCACATATACCCATATTCTATATCACATATACCCATATTCTATATTACATATACTCATATTCTATATAACATATACCCATTCTGACACAACTTCTAGAGCACCATGATGGAATACCAGTTATGAAATTGTGGTTGTTGTGACATGCTGAGAGTATTATGACCCTATAATACTTACAGAAGATGCCATGTGACCTCTTTGTCACAATAAGACTGGTCTTTTATGATCTTATGTCATATATTCTACTTTTGCTATTCTGACTGCAGTTTTTTTCATGAGGAATGTTTTTTTCTGCAGTCTGCTTGCTCCAAATGGATTTAACTGATTCTTGTGGTGTTGAAAATGTCAAAACATCAAATAATAAGCAATATTTAAATTAAACATATCAGCTAAAGAATTACATGAAGAAAACTGCTAGACCATTTTTCCCGCAGGGCTCTTGATTCATGGCCACTGATATGGCCAAAAGTGTTTCATATCAGTCAAAATCAAAATTATGATAAAATCTCAGGCTGAGTGAAAGCTCAACAAACTAAATGGTTCATTTTTACTTTAAACTAGTCCTTATTTGTAGCTGTCTGGTGAGGAGTGCTAGGCTATAGGGCTAAACTGTTTAGTCTCACAGTAACTTCAGCCTCACTAGGAATGGTACACTTTAGCTGGCTCAGTATGTCCGTGAGTGTTTACGAGCAGTCGCTCCTATTACTCCCACCACATCCATGTCTCAGTGTAGAACAGCGTTCAAACACAGGCTAGCCAGCATTTCTCTGTCTCTCTATTCTCTGTTCATGGTAGTTTGAGGTTAGGAGAACTGGAAACACATCTGATGCTGGGTGTCAGACTTTGGATGATTAACTGCGGTTTGATTTTCCCACAACAGACATACAGCCGGGATTAGAAATCTCAGTGTAAATCACAGGGGTGGGAATGGCTACTCTATTTACAAGTTGCACCAAAATACATTATGTGTGTGTTACCTTAGACTGCTCGCAGGTAGAAACATGTCCATACCTTGAACTTAGTTTCATGTTTTATGGTGCACCTTAACTATACTGATTACTCCTCATTGTATACGTTGACTCTTCTGAAACTGAAAGGTTACTCTGTGTTGTTTGCAGAATGCAGTACTTGTTAAATCTGGCAGAAACCTGTCCTGGAGCGTGTTTTCTACCATTCAAACCAGTTGCACAAAGCTAAACTGCTGGTTTAGCTCCCTAGAAGCAGATTGTGATTAAAGCTGTGCATCAAAAAGTATTTGTTTTTAGCACCGCTGTGTCTCCAGAGGGTAAATCCCTCTGCGCTGGAATGCATTGTGCAGGTGGAATTGTCAGAAGAAAGTAAACCGATGGAGCTCAGCTATAGCGTAGAGCCACCAGTGTGAAATGAAGAGGGGCCCTTGTTCCTTCTCCTTGAGGGAAAACCTGTCAGACAGTCTGGCTAATTTGCTCGTTATTTTCAGGAAGGCTGGCTTTTCCCGCTCTAGAAAACATTTGAATGAGCAGGTAAGCTGTGTGAATATGTAGGACTGTGCCTGTCCATTGCCATCGCTAGCATCTAAAAACACTGGGTGCTTAGTCAAGACTGCTTCTGTAAAGGGGGTCTGTGGGGATAATTTTGTGTGAAGAATATTTATTTATTTATTGTTTTAATTATTTATTTATTGCTCCTTGATTTTCACCAGCTCACATCAAGAAAACTTCACCTTCAAATGAACATGAATCACTGTTAGCGGTTTTTAAGTGTACACGGTCTATAATTTATTTATTTATGTAATAGTTATTAGTAAGTGTTCCTTTAGGCCATGTTTTTGGTCTTCTGCTAAATGATTTATGCCATTCAGCAGGCCCAGCAGATTCACCCACACATGCAGATGCGGTCCAATTACTTTGTACCCTTGTTCAAAGAACACACACCATGTAAGTAAAGGTGGCGGTGTATTTAAATGGAATGTGGATTGAAACATCTTTGTTAAGTCGTGTGCTGTTATTAGAGCACTGAGCACCAGGTAACATATTATCAGTTATTACACATGTAGTTAGTTCTAATGTTACGGCTTAATGCTTAAGCAACAGTTGGTGTGGTGCACAGTTAATGTAGACATTTAATGAGATTCTAGCAAACAGTAAATGTCTTTGTCACTTATACAAACAGAGTCTGAAAAAAATAAGGATTAAAATTGGGCTAGAAAGGAGCACATTAACACCAACCGAGTGATCACAATGTCTCCTAAATTTCCAATTTATATTAATCACCCTGTCTTGCCCGTGCTTCAATCCTGGCTTCCTTTTCACCTGCTATGGAGGAAAGCATGAATGTCTATGCCTAGGGTTATGGTTCTCTTGGCTGCCTTCATACTCCGTGTGTAGCACCTCCAGTAACTGCGAGTGCTCTGGGGCAAACTTTAATGTAGCAGTTGTGGTAAACAGAGCCCTGAAATCTGAAACCACTTGTGTCTGGGATCAAAACATTTAGCGCGTCACTATATTTTAAAATGACCGCTCCTTAACTGGAGGCCACTTTACATTTAAAGACCATCTCAGCAGATGTTCACCCAAAGGTATGGATATGAAAACCTTTCTTGTGTTTTTATTTCTAGAGAATTTCAAGCTTATTTTAAGTCTAGAGGGCCACATTGGGCTGGGCTTTATTACTGAAGTAGTATGTTGTGATACCTCCCCCTCTACAGTGCAGAATATCACCTGAATATACTGAGACGTCACAGAAATATCTGTCTGTTAAAGAAAAGGCCAAAAATCACAACTGAATGTGCATGACCTTCTGATGGCACTGTATTCAAACACCGGAAGAAAATGTGTTGTGATGGATAACACCAGATGGCCTCAGGAATATACTGTCAAACTGTGGTCAGTAAACACCATCCGCATCCACAACACTGCATCCACAAAGGCACTGTGTTTTGCACAATGGAAGTCACATGTCAACAACGTTCAGAAACACTGGCCTGGGCTTGAGCTTTCCTAAAATGAACTGATGCACACTAGAAACATGAGCTGTAGTCTGAGGGGTCAGCCTTTCAGATGGTTTACAGAAATGGATGTTGTGTTCTGTGGGGTAAAGAAGAAAAGGACCATCTAGGTTGTTATGAGCTTTCAAGATCCACCATGTGTCTGATAAGGGGAGGTAACTAGTGTGTAACCTGCACTTCTGTAAAAGCACTATCAACTCTGAACACATTTTGGAGCAACCTGTGCCATCTTTATATATATTTAGATATTTAGCCAGCAAGAGCTTGTTCCTTTACCCACAGTGAAAAGTGAGAGACAGTGTGAAGGTCTACAGGTTACAGTGACAGTTCTTGTTTGGTACAGGCCGCAGCTGTCAGCCTGTCAGCAAGACTAACCTTATTTACTAAAG
Source organism: Prochilodus magdalenae (assembly GCA_024036415.1). NCBI lineage: Eukaryota > Metazoa > Chordata > Actinopteri > Characiformes > Prochilodontidae > Prochilodus > Prochilodus magdalenae. Next base: position 1,104,883 of record JAMWET010001089.1, on the reverse strand, counting down.
CGCTAACATCAGTTTCAGCTCAGATTTGAATTTTAGTAAAGGTGTCTTTGTGTTAATGCCGCTGCATGAACCTCACTGCCCAGGTGCAAGCAAAGTTAATATACTGTATATTATAGCTCAGCTTTTAAATAGAAATCAGTTTAGGTCATCTGTCTCACAGTCCTTTTTGTGTGGTCCTATTAGCTGTTATTTCTGGTCTTGTTTTATGTCTGGCTTATTGTATTCATCAAGGAGGGTTAAGTCACCTGACACCCAGGGTAAGTGTTCTGTATTCAGCTTTCTGTGTCCCTGAAGTCTTGCTTACAGGAATCTAGACAGTATCTCATGGGCTGGAACTGAGCACTGGTACTCACGAGGCTAAACTGTCCTTTAGTAGTGAGTTCAGTCAGCTCCATAAGTCTGCTGGTTATACTGTATATACAGGGGTTGGACAATTAAACTGAAACACCTGGTTTTAGACCACAATCATTTATTAGTATGGTGTAGGGCCTCCTTTTGCGGCCAATACAGCGTCTGTTGGTCTTGGGAATGACATATACAAGTCCTGCACAGTGGTCAGAGGGAGTTTAAGCCATTCTTCTTGCAGGATAGTGGCCAGGTCACTACGTGATGCTGGTGGAGGTTCGTCCTTCTTGGTGGTATGCTGACATTACCCTGGATACCGTGGCTCTTGATACATCAAGACTTGCTGTCTTGGTCACAGATGCGCCAGCAAGATGTGCACCAACAATTTGTCCTCTTTTGAACTCTGGTATGTCTCCCATAATGTTGTGTGCATTGCAGTATTTTGAGCAGAACTGTGCTCTTACCTGCTAACTGAACCTTCACACTCTGCTCTTACTGGTGCAATGTGCAATTAATGAAGATTGGCCACCAGGCTGGTCCAATTTAGCCATGAGACCTCCCACACTAAAATGACAGGTGTTTCAGTTTCATTGTCCAACCCCTGTACTTTGCGGTGGAGAGGGCACAGTGCCATTGTCTCTCACGTACAGATCAGTGGTGGACAGTAAGGAAGTAATAGACATCAGTGTTAATAATCATTGACATTCTATTCAAAGATTGGTCGGCCAAGAGTGACACAAGAGTCTTTACACCTAAAATGAGTTGATTAAGAGTCTTGTACCAAAAATGATAATGGGACATTAGAGCCATAATAGATCATGCTACTGTTACTCTCCATACTTTTACCTTGAGTGTCTCTACTTTAACTCAAGTACATGGATTGTGTACTTTGTCTGCCACTGTCGATACTGAAACCTTGAGTATCTATTACTCCAGTCCTTTAATTATTTGTTTTATTTATTGATTTTTATTTTATTTTTAAGTAACATTTTTTTTTCAGCATAGTGCTAACTTAAACTATTACTGCTAACATGTATTGTTCCGTGCACCTCTTATCAGATCAGTTGTGATGCTGTTGGGTCTTTGCATATGAAACGTTGTGACTCCATGCTGGGAGATGCAACTTATTATGCACACGTGTGCCATTTCATGAATATAGTCTATATTTATACACTGACCAGCTGCATGTTTTAATTACAAAGAGAGCTACATTAGTTATGTTTAACTGGATTTTAGTGCAACACATTATGCAAAACATGGAATAAAAGTCATTATATTCACAGTTTTTAATTGTGTCTTGTTAAATGTAGCACTGCTTATTCTTTTTCTCAGTTCCAACTGATCAGATGTCTGAAAAATGAAATATCGTCAAAGAAGAATACTGTCTTACAGTAAACTAGAGCTTCTTTGGATCCATAGTATAAAGTCACCATAACTTTCGGTTTTAAGAGGAAAGGTCATTTGGTTGATGATGGTGTTATTGGCTCTTCCAGCAAGTTCAAGGAACAAAGGTGTGACAGCGTTGTCCTGTGGTAACAATGGAAGTACAGTAGCTTCAATAGATGGAGTCAGCTTTTATGAAGGGGACCTTTTTCTTTAGGAGGGTGATGACCTTCATCCAGTCCTCCTTGAGCAGAGAAGACAAATCGTATTTTGAGATACACCTGTGCAGGCAGCCATGGCTCTCCGTTATAATGGCTATAACCCATAAGAGTCCAGAGCCGTTTCCCCTTAAGGGAAGATAATGAAGGGTCAGTTATAAGATCATTTATTGTGACAAAGAGGTCACATGACGTCTTCTGTAAGTATTATGGAGTCATAATACTGGTAGCATATGTCACAACAACAACAATTTCATAACTGGTATTCCATCATGGTGTTCTACAAATGGCGTCAGAATGGGTATATGTAATATAGAATATGGGTGTATGTAATATTGAATATGGGTATGTGTAATATAGAATATGGGTGTATGTAATATTGAATATGGGTATGTGTAATATAGAATATGGGTGTATGTAATATTGAATATGGGTATGTGTAATATAGAATATGGGTGTATGTAATATTGAATATGGGTATGTGTAATATAGAATATGGGTATATGTAATATAGAATATAGGTGTATGTAATATAGAATATGGGTATGTGTAATATAGAATATGGGTATATGTAATATAGAATATAGGTGTATGTAATATAGAATATGGGTATGTGTAATATAGAATATGGGTATATGTAATATAGTATATGGGTGTATGTAATATAGAATATAGGTGTATGTAATATAGAATATAGGTGTATGTAATATAGAATATGGGTATGTGTAATATAGAATATAGGTGTATGTAATATAGAATATGGGTATGTGTAATATAGAATATGGGTATATGTAATATAGAATATAGGTGTATGTAATATAGAATATGGGTATGTGTAATATAGAATATGGGTATATGTAATATAGAATATGGGTATGTGTAATATAGAATATGGGTATATGTAATATAGAATATGGGTATATGTAATATAGAATATGGGTATGTGTAATATAGAATATGGGTATATGTAATATAGAATATGGGTGTATGTAATATAGAATATGGGTATGTGTAATATAGAATATGGGTATATGTAATATAGAATATAGGTGTATGTAATATAGAATATGGGTATGTGTAATATAGAATATGGGTATATGTAATATAGAATATAGGTGTATGTAATATAGAATATGGGTATGTGTAATATAGAATATGGGTATATGTTATATAGAATATGGGTATATGAACATTAGAGCTCTTAAATGGGTTGAAACCTTACAGGTAGAAAAACAAGACTGTAAAATGAGCTGGTTTTGTCTCTAACTACACTAACCAAGCACATCGCCATTTTCTAAATGAGGTCATATGTTCACCAACTGTCATGTGACTGCATCCAGGATGTTCGGTGTAGGTCACTCATGGACTCCATGCATTTAGGTGAAGGATAAAGCTGTATAAAGAACTTTACAGACTTTTAAAAGGCTAGTAACACGTACGTCACTGTGGGCTCTTATGGGTTAATGTCATTTTTCTTCACAGAATTTTAATGGTTTTGATGGCCGCAGTATGCAAATGAGTCATGCAATCTGCTGACTAACCATCTCCTCTTGGTCTCTTCACATAGTCAGATCTCGTTCAACAAAGCATTTCCTGGAAAAACCTAATTTTAGACCTTTTCCCCAAGTCTAATTTAGACTAAAAACAACGTTTGGGTCTGGGTTCAGGCCAACACTTCAGTGGTGTGCAAGGGAGAGAAGCCTGATCTCATAATAGCTGGGCAGAAACCCTTAACGTAAGTGGTTATTAAAAATGAATCCATCAGAATCAAAAGCATGATACTGGAGCTTTCAGCAGGGCTCCATGATGAAGTCCCTAGAGAAGATCCTGGGGAAGCAAGGTGCAGATGGAGCCCAGAAGGACCTGAAGGTGGACCAGATAGGAGCTAAAAGAATGGAGAATGCCTTATTGAGGATACATCTAAAAAGCGGAGATGGACCTACTCAACTGAATGGAATTCTGGCTTGCAATGTTTTCTCATATGTAGAAGAGGCTTTGTTGAAAGAGACCAAACAGAACAACCATCAAGAAACTGAAATGTGAAATGGTGCAACTTTTGATGCCTATCAAAGTGACCCTGCGGAGCTGAAGCAACCTTTGTGTTGCCCATAAATCTGTTTGGGCGTTCAGATGTTTAGGACGATTCACAAATTCCAAAACAATTTCAGACCAAACTATGGTGAATACGAGAGGCATAAATGACTCATATGGGCCTCTGGGTCCACTGCACTAAAGAGGTCAGCGTGAAGAGGTCATCAGTTGTGGTTCTCTTTTTTCCACTGCCAGTTTTTCTCATCTAAGGCAGTCAGCCCTAATCCACTAATGTGTTGAATATGCCTTCTGTACAGAGATCTCAGTTTATACATTTTGTTTTTTAAATGTTTTTAGAAGCAGTGATTTTCATATTACAAAGTCAGTATCCAATGGGTCCAAGCATTTCACAGTCACAGGAAGATCAACAGGTCAACCCTCATTTATGTTCCCACAGCATCACGACACATCCAGAAAGGTCAGTCACATTTAATGTTTAGTGGTTGGGACACAGTGTCACATGGCCACGCTGAGTACAGTTCTTATACAACATCACAAAGCTAAAAGGGCCTGTACAGTGGTTGGTGTAGCTCAGCGGATAAAACCACTGCCTGCCAGAGAGCCACCACATGTGGGAGACTGGGGTTTGAATCCCGGTCTGGGTGACTACGCTGTGCTACACCAATAAGAGTCCTTGGGCAAGACTCCTAACACTATATTGGCCTACCTGTAATATGATTAACCTTGTAAGTCGCTCTGGATAAGAGCGTCAGCTAAATGATGTAAATGTACAGTAGCTGCAGATTTAAGGCGGATAGTGGGCATTCCTGAGTGACGGGATTCAGCAGTCTTTCCATATGTGTTTTCTATATTATGACAATCTACGGTGATTTTAGGCCTAGGGAATATCACTTGCAGCAATGTAGCCTCATTTCCAAAAATGTTGGTATGCAGTCCAAAAATTGTAAATAAAAACTGGACATTTTGAAACTGAGACATTTTATTGTTATTTGAAATATGTATACCCATTTTGAATTTTATCCCAGCAACAAGTTTCAAAAAAGTTGGGACAGGAGCAACAAAAAAAAAACACCTGGTGAAACATTTCAGGGCTAATTAGATCAGTTTGTGGCGACACGTCAGTAACATGACTGGGTATAAAAAGAGTATCCCAGTCAGGCTGAGTCTTTTAGAAGTAAGGATGGAGAGGGGTAGTGTAGACTGTATAGGACAGTAATCCAAGGATAATGTTTCTCAACCTAAAATAACAAGGAACTGGGGGATTTAATAATCTACAGCACCGAAAATCATTAAAGGATTCCAAATCTGGAGGAATCTCTATATGGAAGAAACATGGCCAAAATCCAATACTGGATTGCAGTGTTCTTCAGGCTCTCAGGCAGTACTACGTTAAGTAGTGTTTAGTACTAGTATTCTGAAGTGGAAATCACCTCATGGGTTCAGAAACATTTCCCAAAACAACCACAATGCAGGGTAAAACTCCGGAAACAGATCCTTCTCTGGGTCCTAACTCATTTAAGATAGACTGAAGTGAAGTGGACAAGTGTCCTGTGGTTCGATTAATGAAAAGCTGAAATTCAATTTGGACATCATTAACCTCTGGTTAAGGAGGAGAGGGACATGCCCCAGTCACGTTTCATGAAATGTGTTGCTGGCATTAAATTCTAAATTAAAAATATGTTGTGTTTCAACATTTGATTGGTTGTCTTTGTACTAGTTAAAACTAGGTTTAAATCATTTTCACATCATTGCATTCACTATTCATTAATAGTTAGCACAGCATGCATGCCTTTTTGGAAACATGGTTGTAAAGATCTCCTGTAAGATTAACCCTCTATTGCAGTCAGTGCCTCTATTAAAGTGTGCCAGTTATAGCAGTTCAGAAAGCTGGACACCTTAACCACATCACATCACTGGTTTGGAGAATGACATATTGTGCAGCTCTTTTACATACAGGCTGGCAATGTGGGTCAGCAATGCATCATCCTTTCTTAAAAAACAAACAAACAAACAAACAGAAAGACGTTTCTGTTGAGGTAGACATTTCACAGGCACTGTATCTGGAGTCAGCCTCCCTAGAGCTCTTCATTTCCTCTGGAATATATAAAACATCTTTATTGCTATCTTCTTCTGTAACATTGTATTGTCAGTGGATAATACACTATGCACACACTGTTTCGTCACGTTATCTGTTTGTTTGTTTGTTTGTTTGTTTGTTTTAATGCTGTAGTTAAAAAGCTGTTGGTCCTGAGGCACAAGTGACGGTGGAATGATCTGTCAGTGCTTTTTACGTACAGTGTGTTTGAATCAAAGTATGTTTGAGTTTATAAGGCAGTTATGTACTTATGATTGGGTGTTTTAGAAGTATTTATGGCTGACACATCATACACTAACTCTATTCCCTATTGACGCTGCATCATTTTTATGATTTCTATATTATTCTATATTATATTTATTGTCAACTTCCTGCTGCTTTTATTCTGAATATACTGAACTCTGCAATGTAGCAGCTAAAGCCTAAAGTCCAGACCCAGTTCCAAAATAGTTGGACCAGTGTGTGAAATTGTAATAAAAACTATTTAGAGGTAGGACAGTCTAGCAACCGCACATTTTGATTATACAGCCAGGCTGTGTGCGGAATGTTTTTTGGCATTGTCATGTTGAAACAGGCATCCCTATATAAAGGGGCGTAGCAGCAAATTCTGGGCCCTGTACACTCTCAATGTCAGTGGGCCCCTATCCATGCCAGTACACAGGAACGTGAGCCTCTCCCTACTCGGCCCTGGGTCCACTTTTCCCCCCACTACCACGCCCATGCCTATATATATATAAAAAAGGCATGGGCATATACATATATATATATATATATATTTCCTTCAAAATGTGTCCAGCGTTAACGTTTCTTTCACTTTACGGTAGCAGCCATTGGCAATATCCTTTTATGTTACGCCAGACAAACATTTTAAATGTTGGACTCATCAGACCATGATATGTTCATCAGTGTGTCAGTCCATTTCAGAGAAGCTTGAAGCCAGAAAAGTCAGCAGGTTTAATGGACGTTTAATTTGTGTACACAGTGAAGGATGGTGTTGATAGTTTGTCAGAAGTGTTTTCCTGAATCCATGTGTTGATGCCCATCACAACAACATGCCAGGTTTTTAATGCAGGGGGTCTGACTGGTTGAAGGTCAACAGCATTCATTTGCGCTTTTGAAGAAACAGTGAGAAGTGTTTTTTTTTTAACAGCAGATGTGACAAAGTGGTGAGCTTCGATGAATCACAGAGGTGCTCCTTTTTAAATCCAGGGATAACTGCATCATCTATTAAAGATGTCCTAGTCTTAAATAGCTCCTGTTCCAACATATTTGGAACATATCGCACGCATTGATTTCAGTATAACACATTCATAGAAACAGTGAAGTTTATAAAACATTCAGCATCTTGTATTTGAACCATTTTACTAAATACAGGTAGAAGTAGATTTTAAATCACTGCTTTTGGTTTTTATTGCATTGTTACCTAATGTTTACAGAAACTGGGTTTGTGAAGAAGATGCTGGATGCTGAGTAGAACAGCTTTTTGAAGGCAGAGGTCAGTCATTATTTTATTCTGGTGTAGAACACTTATATAATATTGATTGACAGTCCGAGGGAACCCTACTGGATACATCCCTTTGGACACACTAACTAGGAATAGCAATATGGATGTTTTATGATGGTTAGAAGCATTTTATATGACTTTGATTAGGGGTGGGTCATGGACTCCTTTATTCAGCTAGTTCTCCAAAAAGTACATCCATTATCAATTTTGTACTGGGTGAAAATTTCACAGTGAATGGACAGAAATGCTCCAAAACGACAAGTTCATCCCACAGCTGCTAAAGGGTGTGTGGAGGAGGACCCATAGAGCAAACACGACAGTTGAGGTGATCCCACAGATGCATTGAGGAACAGACAAGAAAGAAGCAGCATGATTTTTATTCAGTGCCTTGGCAGACTGAGCTGCACTGAATCTATAACAGTGTAATCGTGCTCACACTGTAAGGCTGGTGTTTGAAAAGTTTGGCCAGGGGTGCCTCCAGTTACAGGAAGTGAAGTTTATAGTGTCCTTTAAAGAGAACGCATTCCTGCATACTTTAATACACAGCTTCTGTTCAATTGTAAAAATTAGCATATTGATGAAAAATGTGGCCTGTCTTACACAATCCTCAACTTCCTCTCCTTCTGTTTCAGGTCTCCTCTCCTTCTATACCTCTCCCTTCATAGTGTGTGTGTGTGTGTGTGTGTGTGCGTGTGTGTGTATGTGTGTGTGTTTGTGTGCGTGTGCGTGTGCGTATGCGTGTGTGCGTATGCGTGTGTGCGTGTGTGCGTGTGTGTGTGTGTGTGTGTGTTGTCCTGATTGCCCTGTGCTGCCTCAATGACAGCAAACCAAATACAAATGACACGTCTTTGAAGTACAGGAAACAAGCACTCCTTTTCTCACTCATGCATTCTCTCTCTCTCTCTCTCTTTCCCACTCTCTCCCTCACTCTCTGATCAGAATGGCAGAGTAATCTGGAGGAAAATAGAAATCCAATACTGCCCTCGCAGTCTGAGGCATGCTTACTTCTCTCATGCAAGAAACGTGATGCTCTGCCACAGTACCAAGAAAACCAGCCTTAATAAAGCTGACCCATCTGACCACCTATCCAGTGAGTCCGCAAGAAGGCATTCTAAAAATGGCCGAGGCCTTTTCATGAGCACACACCTTTAAAGCCACACAAAAGGCGTCCATATCTAACAGCATTTTTCACTTGTGCCTTGTATTGTGAGCTTTACCTTGAAGGCGTTTGAGAGTCTTACATAACCATCCCCACCCTCAGAGGGATCCCGATGGGTGGAGTTCTCTCAGACAAAGGGATTTTTTTTTTGCGCTGGCAGAGAAATGCCTCCCCCTTGTGTGCGTTTAAGACATTACAGCTGGAAAGAGTTTCTCAGCCTCTGTGATTCTGTACAGCACTGGATTAAACAGGGTCAAATTTTACACCATAATTAGAGAATCAATAGAAATGGTCCTAAGAAAAGTTAAGAACATGTTTTCCCTTCTTCTGAGAAGGTACCAGGTTACCAGCAACAACGTTCTGAATAAGACTAGAAATGTGCTGACACTGAATGGTATAATCTAAATGCCTACCTAATAGGAACTTCTACACTGTATGACCAGACGTGTGTGGCCAACCCACAATGGTTGGTGTGTCATCTACACCCACTGCTAACAGGTGTATAAAATCAAGCACATGTAGAATCTGTTGCCATGGATAAACATTGGCATACAATGAGTCCTACTGAAAAGCTTGCCGCTGCCACACAGGATGCCACCTTTACCACACGCTGGATACATTTCTGGCCTGTTCCATTTGCTTTTATTGTGAAATGAAAGCTCCTATGAGCAACAATACCATGCAAACGTTTAGTCCTGAAGCATGTAACACATGCAAATAGCCAGTCCTCTGTTGCTTCATTCATTGTATTGCCTGTGGAGGCACCATCAACACAAGATCTGAGCATCAGGACCTTCATGAAATAGGTTTCCATGCTCAAGCATCCTCACGCTAGACCGTAAATCCAAGCGTCTGCTGAAGTGGGATAAAGCACACTGCAACTGTGGAGGACTCTGGAGGAGTCTTCTCTGGAGTGATTACTCACACCTCTGGTGGCCCCATGGACAAATCTGGTATTGGCGGATGCTAGGAGAATAGAATTCATACAACCAACAGTAAAGTTTGGTGATGGAGAATAATGGTCTTGGGTTTTTCAGGGTTTGGGGTCCTTCAGTTCCAGTAAAGGGTAATGTTAATGCTACAGTATATAAAGACATTTTATAATACGCTTACAAATTGGGGGCGTCAGTTTGGGGAAGACCCTTCGCACTCCAGTATGGCTGTGCACAAAGGGAGCTCTTAAAGTTGTACTTTGACGAGTTAGGTGTGGAGGGACTCTAATGGCCTGCACAGAGCCCTGACCTCAGCCACGCTGAACATCTTTGAGATAAATTGTAACATTGATTGTGAGCCAGGCCTTCTTGTCCAACATCACACAAATGCTCTTTTGACTGATTGCACACACTTAGCTGGATGCTGCATTCCATTTGTAGTCAATAATTTGGTTTAATATTTTACCCAGCAGCGCATAAAGGCAAAGTAGGCATCCGTGTTAAAGGTGTGACTGAGAGAAATCCAAAGACTGAAGTTCCTGTGGGAAAAAGTAGCATTTCACTCAAGAAGAGAATGTGATGTCCCCGAACATAGGACGTTCAAGGGCGCTGGAGAATGGATTCTCTCACCAACAAAGGGTTGAATGTGCATCGGCTGGGATGGAGGCCAGAAGGTCGCATGGTCGAAGGAGACTGCAGATGTAAAGAGATGACCTCATCGACAGGGCAGTACATCCTGATAGATCGCACTGGGGTCCAGAGGACAAAGAAAGATGGAGAGAATAAGAGAGCAGTGCGTACGCTATAGAGAACAGGCTACAGCGGTGAAGGCCGATGAGGTCACTACCATCAACTTCCCAGTATTACAGCTATTCTTTTCTTTTTGTACATACTTCATGTTTGAGAACTGAGTTGCTTTGACGGAATTGAATGGAATTTGGGGGTCATTTAAATTTGTTGGAGAAGATGACCCCTTTCCTACCTGCATCTTATAATGGGAAATGCTTGGGTCTGGTGTGCGACCTGTCAAAAGTTAAAAAACAAACTTAAAAGTGATATGTAATTACATATTCACAGTTTATTCATACACACACACACATGTTTGCAGACAGCTGGAATCCCGGTACACAGTTCCTGTGCACAATCATCCAGTCAGCCAATAATGTGGCAGCAGCACAGTAAATATGTGAAAGCAATTAGCATTATGTTGTCTAGTTATAAAATCATGGTTATTGATTCTATTGCACAAAAAGAGCTGTGCTCATGTGCTTATTTATGGTCATATTTAAAAACAAGTCCTTTTCCGTCATTAGGGAGTCACTCTGGAGTTCAGCTATTGATGGCTTTGGAAAGGCATGTTGTTTTATCATTTCTGCTGACACAGACTGTATGGAAAATACTGGAAATGTTACTGAGGCTGCAGCAGAGAATGCGGGGGATTTACTCCACTGTAATCTAATGGCTCTAAAAGGCCCCATTATAACCATCTGTATTAATAGTAAGTGAATAAAAGTGAAATCATATAATCCAGTACACCATGAGCCATGTGCATATTATTTAATACAGTTTGAAACCTTTTCGGCGGCTCCACTGTGGAGATCGTCAAGAGCACCAAGTTCCTTGGAGTTCCCCTGGCAGAGGATCTCACCTGGCCTCTCAACACCAGCACCATAACCAAGAAAGCCCAGCAGCGTCTCTACTACCTGCGAAGGCTGAGGACGGCACATCTCCCACCTCCCATTCTCACCACATTCTACAGAGGAACCATCGAGAGCATCCTGAGCAGCTGCATCACTGCCTGGTTTGGGAACTGCGCTGTATTGGATCGCAAGTCTCTGCAGCGGGTAGTGAGGACAGCTGAGAAGATCATCGGTGTCTCTCTTCCCACCATCACAGACATTAACACTATACACTGCATCCGCAAAGCAAACAGCATTGTGGGTGACCACACACACCCCTCACAGCTCTCTTCACCCTCCTACAGTCTGAAAAAAGGTACACCTGGGCCCTCACATCCAGGCTGTGCAACAGCTTCTTTCCCCAAGCCAAGGTCCTGGAGGAACATTGTTTCGTTTCACTGTGTACTTTTTTTCCACAAGGTTTAGGAATGTGTTCATGGGAATCCATCCAATTCATAGTGAGGTCAGACACTGATGTTGGACGCCTGGCTCGTAGTCTACTATAATTCATCCAGAAGGTGCTCTATCGGGTTGAGGTCAGAACTGAGCCCAGCCAAGTTCTTTCACACCAAACTCGCTCATTCATATCTATATGGACCTTGCTTTATGCACTGGTGCGCAGTCATGTTGGAACAGGAAGGTGCCGTCCCCAAACTGTTCCCACAAAATTGAGAGCATGAAATTGTCCAAAATCTCCTGGTATGCTGAAGCATTGCCAGTTCCTTTCACTGGAACTAAGGAGCTGAGCCCAACTCCTGAAAACAGTCCACCACCATAATAATCCACCCTCCACCAAACTTTACACCTGGCGCAATGCAGTCAAATCCCACATTTACAGAAGAGGTGGTAAAACAGGCCCATTCTGGAATCCTTTTATTTTTGTCATTCAACAGTCTGGATTCGAATACTTACACTTCCAAAATGTATACAGGTGCTGGTCATAAAATGAGAATATCATGAAAAAGTTGATTTATTTCAGTAATTCCATTCAAAAAGTGAAACTTGTATATTATATTCATTCATTACACAGACTGATATATTTCAAGTGTTTATTTCTTTTAATGTTGATGATTATAACTGACAACTGCAAATGAAAACCCCAAATTCAGTTTCTCAGAAAATTAGAATATCACTTAAGACCAATACAAAAAAAGGCTTTTTAGAAATGTTGGCCAACTGAAAAGTATGAAGATGAACAGTATGAGCGTGTACAGCACTCAGTACTTAGTCGGGGCTCCTTTTACCTTGATTACTGCAGAAATGCGGCGTGGCATGGAGTTGATCAGTCTGTGGCACTGCTCAGGTGTTATGAGAGCCCAGGTTGCTCTGATAGTGGCCTTCAGCTCTTCTGCATTGTTGGGTCTGGCGTATCGCATCTTCCTCTTCACAAAACCCCATAGATTTTCTATGGGTAGCTTATTAATCACATTTTCCGATACACCTTAAATATTTCAGCTTGTACAGGTGCCTGAATGTAACTGTGGCACTGTTTAAGGTGGAACGGAAAACAAGAAGACAGCTTCAACATCTTTTACAAGATTCCAGATGACTTTAATTCAGAGTTTTTAGTTTGCTTTGAATCTTTCGTTCTAGACAATTCCTCAAACCTTGGACTACATCGGGCAGCTTCACTCAACATTTAACACTGACGAGACTGAAGAGAGGAGCAGCTCCACCTTTACTAGAATCACAACCCCAACCGAAACCTGTATGTAGCATCCATGCTGTGTGACTTGATCACTGTTCAAAGATCATCTTTGATCTTTTGATATTTTTACTTTGTGTTGCCGTCAAGGGAAGCACGTAGCTAGTATAAGCAATGTTAGCTACTAGCAAGTTCCAAGTAACTAGCATAACCAGCTAAATAGCATGACATAGCATGACCAATAAGTTAAAATATTTAGTAAATGCTTTCTATGACACCTTTACTGTAAGGAAAAGTGAGTAGTATGTGAAGAGCTATGGAGAAGGCAAAGCTAGCAAAACAGCGCATGGAGGAGAGAACTAACAGCCGCCTTCTTAACAAATCTCTCCTCTCTAGTTCACTCTTAGTTCTATTTTGCAAAACTGCAATTACGGCCTTTTATGCATCGCTATCATGTTACTTGTTCATAATCGACTATGTCCAATTACATCATATACATCAGAAACCAGCCCAGTGATGGATTCCTAACTACAGCTTTGTTTGCTGCACATTCATGCCGCAAATCTTCTCCTCCATCACTTATATAAGAGACTGCTGCCTTCCTGTTGGGTTGAGCAAGTCTTTCCATCGCCCTCTGACCTCTAGACACAGACTGTGAATGAAACGTTTAAGAGATCAGCACTGGACACCCTGGACAGGCCACTGGTCCATCACTGGGCTGATTTCTGATGTGTATGATGTAACTGGACATTGTTGATTATGAACAAGTAACATGATAGTGATGCATAAAAGGCTGTAATTGCAGGTTTGCAAAACAGAACTAATAGTGAGTCTCTAGCGTCTTATGAATACGTGTTATGAAGAATTCAGACTGTTCTGAGTCAGTTTCACATATGAGGAGCTTTACAGCATAGAGCAAGTGTAGTCAAAGGCCTGTTTCATCCTGCACTCTCATGTTCCCTCTCCTGCACAGGATAAGATGTATTAAACAATACAGAGAATCAGATTAAGCAGGTTTGTGCACTCATTGCTTCTCTCTACATGTGCAGACAAGCAGGTTTTGCATGATTCACAGTAGCTTTAGACTGTACTGGATGAAGATGTATAAAGACTGTAGCCCCCTTTAAACCTGTTCTTTAATGGCCAGGACCCCCAAAGAGCAGGTGGAAGGTGGATCATTCTCAGCACTGTAGTGATACTGACGTATGTTGTGCTGGTGTGAGTGAGTCAGACACAGCAGAGCTGCTGGAGTGTTTAAACCCCCCAGTGTCGCTGCTGGACTGAGAATTGTCCACCAATCAAAACCATTCAGCCAACAGTGTCCTGTGGGACCACATCACTCCCATTCTTAAATCACTACGCTGTATACCAGCCTGATACTAAAGTCCTGTTACTGGTCTATAAATGTCTCAATGGTTCAGGACCAGCACATTTATCTGACATGGTCCAGCAGTATGGGCCAAGCAGAGCTCTCAGATTGTTAGGAACAGGTCAGTTAGTCCTGCCTAAGGTAAAGACTAAACATGGACAGGCAGTGTTTAGCTACTATGCAGCTGTTAAATGGAATCCGCTGGCAGAGAGTATTAGAAAAGCCAGACTGAAATCCAGACTGAAGACATTCCTGTTTGATCAGGCTTTCAGATCATTCTCCTGTAACGGCACTTTTTATTCCTCCTTCTTATGCTGACTTTTATTCATATTTTATCTAATGATTTTAATAATTCGAGTTTTTTAATGATTTTTAAATGATTTATTTTGCTTCTATTTTGTTTTTATTTCTATGTATTTTCTCCCTTTTATGTAAAGCACTTTGAATTGCCCTTGTGTATGAAAGGTGCTATACAAATAAACTTGCCTTGCCTTAGAATCAGAATCACCTTTATTGTCACACAGTCACAATTAGCCATCAGCCTATCCATACAATAACATACAAGGGGGAAAAACAGGACAGGACAGGAAGACAGAGCCATCAATTCTCCAATTAGAAGGGCTACAAGAGGAAAGAAGAGGGAAAAAAACACACCCCCAGACTGTGCCCTAAAAGAGCACAGTGTAGGAACATCAAAAAACCTCAGCACACAGGCACATACAATATACAAGGTGGACCGGCAAGATAGGAATGTCTAATTGAGTGGACACAGTGTTTAAACCCTCCAGCAGCACTGCTGTGTCCGATCCACTCACACCAGCACGTCAGTGTCACTGCAGTGCTGAGAATGATCCAGCCACACACAGTATAGCTGCTTTGTGGTGGTCCTGTGGGGGTGCTGACCCTTGAATAAGAGGGTCAAAGGGGAATAGTAGGCAGAGAATCAGATGGACTACAGTCTGTTATTGCAGAGCTACGCAGAGCTCCGATAGCAGCTGATAAAATCTGTCCACACACTGTGTACTGTCGCTGCAAACTTCATTAGCCCATATCATCATGTCCTTCTATGATCAGGACCCCCACAGAGTAGGTATTGCTTGGGTGGTAGATCATTCTCAGTACTGCAGTGACACTAATGTGGTGGTATGTTCGTGTGTGTTGTGCTGGTGTGGGTGGATCAGACACAGCAGTGCTGTGTGTTTAAACACTGTGTCCACTCAGTGTCCAATCTATTAGACGCACCTACCTTGCTGATCCACCTTGCAGATGTAACGCCAGAAACTCCTGCTTATTGGCTGTTGCACAGTTAGTATTGGTTATCCTCTAATCCTTCAGCAGCTGTCACAGGATGCTGCCCAAAAGACGCTGCCCACAGGACGCTGTTGGCTGGATAGTTGTGGTTGGTGGACTATTCTCAGTCCAGCTGTGACAGTGAGGGTTTTAAATACTCCAGCAGCACTGTGTCTGATCCATTCCACAAAGAATGGCTATAGCAGAACAAATGTTGTGTTTTGGAATGTCTTAGTCTGGACCCTAATCCAATAGAAATGTGGCAGAACCAAAATCATGGCATTCATGCTAGAAAGCCCAACAAACTAATACACCTGCAACCTGGAACCGGCCAAGACTCCTCTAAGTAATTATGCAGGGCTGATCAACAGTTACAGGAACTGTCTGGTTGAAGTTATTGCTCCTTAAGAAGGTCCTACCAGTTCCTGAAAGCAGAGGTGCACATACTTTTGCCAAAAAAACACAGCTTTGATAACTTATTTCAATTAATGAATAAAACATTGTGTATTGGGTGCCGGTCATGCGGATGCTATCATAGCATTCTGTTGGTAGCAGCAGATAGAAGAAGGCACGCACCAGTGACATGATGGGTCTGGAAGACGTACACGAACCACAGACCCAGAGAATCTTGGGATTGTCTGACATACGCGGAGTGACCCAACAGCCAAGACTGCGGACATTCAGCAAGCAATGATGCCCTCCATGGTTCCAGCACTATTGTCAGACGACTGCAGGTCATAGGACTATACAGTCTATACAGGACTACACTGGCAGGCCATTACGATGACTCCCCCTAACACCACGTCAACTCCACCAAAGACTGCAGTCGTGTCGTGCCAGACTGTCACAGAATGTCTCAGAATGGCAGCGGATCATCTTTAGTGATGAGTCCCTCTTTTGTGCTGGTGGAGACAACCAACGAACCCATGTGTGGAGGCAGTTGGGTTTTTTTTGACACGTTTATGTAAAAATTCACAAAAAGGGTTCACAAACTTTCAAGCTGTAGTAGAATTCACATTACCTCGCCTCAAAACTGTTGAACATCCAGACATTCCCACAGCACGTGCATGACGTCTTAGGTATTCCTGAACAGCGCTACTGTGAACTGCTGTGTTGAAATCCTAGCCAGATGCCTTGTGTGCCAGGTTAAGTATGTTGTTTAAATTAATTAATTAATAGTTGGGGTTTTTTGACAGTTGGGAACAACATGTTCCTCTATTGCATCCCAGTCTGTAGGTGTATTTTCTTTAAAGCAGTCGTCCTCCAGTGGTTATGTACTTTCCAGCGGATTTTGGTTCCAACCAATGCCATTCTTCACCTCTTTAACAACACTAATGTACCCCATCCAGCCAATCAAGAACGCCTGAAGAAGTTTATTAGCTGAACAACGATGAAGCAGATGACTGGATGTAAGGTAGATCTCCATGACGAGATGTGGCAACCACTGGCTGAAAAATGGGTCTACAATCTCTAACCTGGCTCATGGACTGTATATGTAATATTGTGTATGTATATGAGGCCATCTCCTTGTATGGTGCCTTTTGATATCCACTCTAATACAAGATGAATCACTCAAAATATCCTCCAAATTTTTAGAGTGTAGAGTATCATATCTTTTTTATATCAAAGCTTGGATATGATATGTTTTAGTCATTTTTAGCAGCTGATGATGATTAACTTGAAAAAAAGCTTTGGCCATACTGTTCCTTTTATGGCTTGTGGTGCCAAAAAAAAAAAAAACTGTCAAGGGACCATGACTGGATCTGTGCTTTGTTTTATTCCAATAAGCTGCCTTAAATAAAAACTCAAATATTTAGACTATTTCAGTGTAATTTTTAAATTATAAATTATTATATTTATTATAATTTATAATTATAATTAAATTATAGATTATTATAAATTATGAATAACATAAAAATAAATAATTATCTATTATTACCACTATTATTGTGTCCTGATTGTGATTTTACAAACAATCTTTACAAAAGAAAATCTGTCTAAAATTAATTCCCATTCATATATAACTGACGATTCCAAAGGGCTCTTCAGATCCTGAATGCAGATGGATCCAGATTCTGTCTGCACATTTACAAATACAGGCTAAAATTGAGCATTTATAGGATTCGGAAAGGGCTAGTTCACATACCTGCTGCAGCGTTATCAGTGAAAGTTCCCTGTTCAACTGTTTCACCAGTAGGGGCGCTGTTTATCTTCCCACTGGGTGAAACGGGCATTCATTTTAATGCCGCCTCTTTTCCGATAAGCCCCGCCTCCTATACTAGGATTGGCTAAGAGTTCCCACTCGCGGAGAACCCGTAGATTTGCATATCTCGCTCGGATTGGCTAGTAGTTAGTAAACATACGCGGCCGTCACTTTGCATATCTTGATAGGATTGGCTGATAGCAGATACTCTCGAGCAGTCCGTATGCAAATCGACCGAGCGCTTGTGAGGATGAACTGCGAGCCAATGCTGGCGAAGCGGGCGGAGTTTGCCGGATAACGGGTGGGGAAAAAATACGAGGAACATTCAGAACGCTGGAAACCATTTATCCGCGACTGACTCCTAGGATAGTGTGCTTCAGTGTGTCTGAAACATTGAATTCATATTTCAGCACTGTATAACAAGGCATTATAATAAGGCTTTGTAATAAAGCATTGTAATAAGCCGTTATAACTAGGCATTGTATTAAGGCTTTGTAATTAAGAATTATAATAAGTCATTATAATAAGGCTTTGTAATAAGGGTTTATAATAAAGCATGATAATAAATCTTTGTAGTAATGCAGTATAATAGAGCACTGTAATAAGGCTTTGTAATAAAGCAGTATAATAAGGCTTTATAATAATTCATTTTTATACAGCATTGTAGTAAGGCATTATAATAAGGCATTTGATAAAGCATAAAAATAAATCATTTAGCCTTTGTAATAAAAATGACAATGAAGCATTGTTATGAGCCGTTATAATAAGGCTTTGTAAAGAAGAATTATAATTAGGCATTATAATAAAGCATTATAACAAGGCTTTGTAACAAGGCTTTGTTTTCTTCGCTTTCTCCGCTCTGCCTCTCATCTCATTGACCAGCGCCAGGGAAAAGGACGACCAGTTTGTTTTTAACACAACAACAGATGGCTTCAGTGTCACTGCATACTAGTCCAAGCCTGAAATCTGAAAGGGAATATCGGGAGTCCAGATTGGTGGTTCCTCAGTCGCCACTTATCCCAGGGGGGGAAATTATGGAGGTTGAGTGTTGGTTTGAGAGCCAGGATTGCCATAATTGTAAGAGGACCCAGTCAGACAATAGACTAATAAATTAAATCACTCTCAGTATTCCTGGATGTGTTTATTCCCCCCTAGTAATACAGTGCTTTATAAGGAAGGCTTAGTTCTACATTGTGACTTTAGAGAGCACAGCGCTGACCTCAAGCTTCGAGTCATCATAAGTCACTTTAGGGCCTTATAGTTCGTACTGGATGTCGGGGGAAAAACACATGACAAGCTGGTCTGACGTTTTTCACCGTGTTCATTGTGGTTGCATTTATAGCTAAATGAATAATATGATAAAATTTGAATTTGCTGATTTCCCCACTTGTGATTGGTGTTCTTTCTGTTTTAGTCTAACGTTTAAAGAACCTTTCCAAGATCTTTAAAATCTCAGATAATGCTTCTATAAATGTTAACTTAAGCCGTAACGTTTTAACTGCAACGTTCAGAGGATGTTTGGAGGATGTTGTCAGGGCCACAGATTATGCTAGAGGCTAACAAAAGAAGAACATTCTCAGTGTAACATTCAGACAAAGCTTTCTGGATGTTTCGAGACCCGAGATGGCAGTATGTCTATAGAAGGAACGTTCAGGGAACCAAAAGAAAACCTCCCATTAAAAACATTGACGGAACATTGCATTGCATATTCTCAGAAACGTTCATCTCTCCTAAACCACATCCGGGTCTTTATTAAGGTCACACAGACCTGCCACCGTCACTACTGTGAGCTGTTTAAATGAACAGTGTATTTATCTGAACACCATCAGCAGCTGATTTAAACCGCTTTCTGCGGTAGCGGCTCGACTCCACTCTGCTCACCTTTTCTGTCCATTAGGCAAATCTGGTACCTGGTGCTTTGTTATCGCCTCTGTGGAGGTTCCAACCCAGCTGGGCCAACACCATGATGCAAAAACCCTCAGACCACTGATGGGTCAGGGAGAATTCTGTATCTATATCTAAATCTAAACCTGCAGTGAAAATGAAGCAGAAGTGAGCCGGGCTTTGTGGTGGGAAGAGACCATTGAACAGCAGCCGATAAAGAAACAAACTTTGGGCACCATGTCTCGGCTGATCCAGTGTCCTACAGAGTTGTAGGTAAATGGAGATTTGTGTACATTAGATATTTTTTTTGGCATACTATCTATCTATCTATCTATCTATCTATCTATCTATCTATCTATCTATCTATCTATCTATCTATCTATCTATCTATCTATCTATCTATCTATCTATCTTAATATATGCATGAATATATTATTATTTCATTATTACGTCGTCATGGGCTATATGATACTCACTCACTCATGTTCATGCTTCTGGATCTCAGGGGTCTGCTGGAGCCTATCCTAGCATTCAGGGGTCCATCTCGTCTGCCTGCATGTTTTTAGAGTGTGGAAGGAAACCCGTGCAGACGCCAGGAGACCATGTAAACTCCACACAGAAGGGCCCCTGATGCCCCAGTTGGGAACTGAACCCAATCCCTTCTTGCTATGAGCCAGCAGCACTATCCACCATGCCAACTCCTCAAATATCATCCAGTATATTTAGTACATTTTACCTTTTTAAAATCTGTTGGGTTTTAAACACTGCATGCTCCTGGACTTGATGTGTTGGTCTCTTGTCAGGGACATAGCTTCCTGTTTTGCCCCCAAGAAATTCAGGAGGCCTCAAGAGTACACTTCTTTTGACCTCCAGCGAACAGCGCTGAACAGTACAGCAAGACCTGTTTATAAAACCTTTCCTGGCTGGACTGAAGTTTATAATAGTAATGAGTGAGGAGGCGAGGCTGGATGTTAGTTCAGGCTTTTATTAGAATCCCACATAACTGACTCGCTGAAATGAGCATGGTAGAGATGCCCATGACGAAACAACAAGCCAAAAGTACAAAGGGGACACGACTAACAGAGGACAAACTGAAACCAAAAGCCTCACATGACGAAGAGCACAGGCAACAGCAACCAGGCTAACACAAACAACACACGAGCAACAGACAGAGCAAACACGGCTATAAATACACAAAGCAGACACAAGAAACACCTGAGGATAATGAAACTGGGTGGGGCTACAGACTACACACAGCTGAGAGGTGTAACAAAAGTGCAGAGCCAGGGAGGAGCAGAAAAAACTCAAAAACAAGAACCTGAGGACAGGTAAACAAAGGCACATGGCAGAGACACGAGGACACAAAGACAAAAGACAAAGATAGGCGCAAGGCAGGAGGACAGTAATGAGCTGCTTGGTCTCCCAGGATCAGAGTAATCTGTCAGATTATGTGACTTCAAAAACAACACGGCATTACCAAATCCATGTCCTGTACATGTCCTAAAAAGTATTTCAACTGATTCAGGGCTTAAACTGTGAGTAATCGCTTTTAGGAGAAGAAAAACATTCGCCTAATACTCATAATAGAAGATGATGTGTGTATATGTATGTGTTTTTT
Source organism: Prochilodus magdalenae (assembly GCA_024036415.1). Classification (NCBI taxonomy): domain Eukaryota; kingdom Metazoa; phylum Chordata; class Actinopteri; order Characiformes; family Prochilodontidae; genus Prochilodus; species Prochilodus magdalenae. Next base: position 1,083,507 of record JAMWET010001089.1, on the reverse strand, counting down.
CCAATTAAATTTCCATTACTCTATTCTATTCTATTCAATTTAGAGGAATGTTATTATGATTATTATAATAATTATTATTCAACAATAAAGTGTTCAATATATTAATATATCAGTTTAATATAAAAATAAAATGATTTAAAAATCACTATATGATTTCATTATATGGTTTCCTGTTCACTATATAGCACAATGTGGTTTGCACAATTTTGGAGTGGCATCCAAAAACACAGCATAGAAGACCCATAATGCACCACATTGTTTGTGAATAATGAGCGAACCTGTGTTACTGTCCCAAATCATCATCATGTACCCCCTGCACAAATTCTGTTCCCTATAATAGTGCTTGGTGTAGTGGTCCTGATGTTTGAATGTAGGATTAGGGGACCATTTCTGACACAGGCTTCCATTCCTCACTTCTACATCTTAAGCTGGAGCTGAAATCATTTTTTTAAGTGCTAGTTCATCTCCCTGATCACATTTAACATGATTTATAGTATTGATTTTATCACAGGACACCATTAGGATCCTCTACAACTCCATGCTGAGACGTCTGGTATGTTGCCTGATGCCATACTGAGAGACACTACTTCTGTATGTGTAGCTCAAAACATACTGTCCATGTCAGTCTAAATCTATCATCACTTTCTTCCTGGTAACCTTTATCTTCCATCCCAATAGCACTGCAGTCTGACTCTACCTTCTGGGTGCAGCTATTCTTCTGAGATGAGTGTACACAAACACTCCTCATAAACACTCCAGTATTTCTTGCTCGTTACTTATGACATCAGAATGCAGGACCTGTGACGTGTATGATTGTTCAGTGTATTAATGGCTTTAGGATTTAACCCAAATCCCCCAAATCAGCCCTTCTGAGAGCTGCTTATGAAATACAGCGCTTGTTTTGCACCAGCAACTGGAACTGCTGTTTGTGGCTCTGTGCTGTTTTTAGTAGGAGTGTCTCAGCAGCTGAGAAGCAGTCCCTCATCTTACAGCACCACTGCTGACTGGCTTAGGCCTCACGGCTTGAAACATCCTGTATGATGACATATTAAAGACACAGGACATGCAAGGCCCTCCAGAACTACTGGCACTTTAGGAAATGATGCAAACGTGATATGAAGTGTGAAAATGATACATTTATATTTCATTAATTTCATCAGGGTTATGATAATTATGCATGTTTCTAATCCTTTTTAATATAAACCTCTGAAGTTGTGTCGTCATTCCATAGTCCGCCTCAGGCCTCTGGATATCACACCCCCAATCTCACGGATCCTAGGAGTTACATAGGATTAACTGCTAGATTAGCAGATTGTTAAATTTGAATATTGCTAAGTGTAAGATAACACTGTTACGTGTTGAACTGACATAATGCTGGTGGTTAGAAATGCTGTGGTTAAGCTGCTTTGGCAGGAGTGCTTACAGCTTGAGTAGTTGGTGTTGATTCAGATTACAGTTATGAACAGGATTAGATTTAAGGCTCATTCATTTTCCCCTTATGTATGAACATGAATATAGTGGTGGTCTGGGCAGCCGTTAAATATTTTGTGGCATGGGGACAGAGAATTATTTCCACTTTGATATCCAATATGAGAAACAGATATTGTGTTTTGCTTAAAATATTGGTCACACTGCCCAAAGAATTTCCCGTGGTGCTGTTTTATTTCGTCTGAATCTGTAAACATTCAGAGGACCTGCACAAATACGGCTGCAATGAACATGTAAAATGTATATACATATATCGTTGCTGTCCAATAATATATACATATATATATATATATATATAATATCTTCATTTTTCTCCATTTTGACTTTTATGCATCATTTGAAAACAGCAGCTGCTATTTACGCTGTGTGAGAATTGCATGACGAATGGAGCAACAGAAACGGCCCAAAAGTGTTTGGAATGACGTCTGGTTCCATTCACTTACATTAAAATATTTGATCTCATTTTGAGGTCTTTGACCTCTCCTGTTGTCGCCGTTTTGGAAATACTTGTTTTTTTTTTTTGACAGCGACAATATACACACACACACATATATATATATATATATACACTGCTCAAAAAATAAAGGGAACACTTTGAAAACATATCAGATCTCAATGGGAAAAACATCATGCAGAATATCTTTCCTCTTATAGACTGGGTAATGTGTTAGGAACGAAAGGATGCCACATCGTTTGATGGAAATGAAAATGATCACCCTACAGAGGGTTGAATTCAAAGACACCCTGAAAATCAAAGCGAAAAAATGATGCAGCAGGCTCGTCCATTTAACCCAAACTCCAAATACCAACAGCCCTCCCTACTACTTAACTGACCAGATCAATATCCCTGAAGTTGAACTGAGTTGATGCTATACTCCGATTAAAAAGTGTTCCCTTTATTTTTTTGAGCAGTGTATATATATATATATATTTATATACATATATATAAACACCATGTTAATGTAGCTTTAAATAAACACTTGAGTTAAAGAGATACTTTAAAGAGATACGTTTTTAAATGTGAGCACAGAGCTGGACTGTCGAACAGAAGGATGGTAACTGATAGAGGTATTTCCACGTTTCCTGTATTTTACCGAAAGGTGTGTGCAGAAGGTTAGCATCTGTAGATGTAAGATCACAAGCCAGAACTTTAGAGCCAGAAGATTAGTGTTATTTGTGGCCTTGTTGTTCATAGAGTCTAGACGCATTCTGGGGCAAACTGTAGGACAAACTAAACACCTCAACTTTGGATCATCATTTAGCACCAGCCACAGCAGCGGCAGCTTTCAAAAATGCACTTAAATGTTTCCAATCAAGAGCAACAGCTTACAACCAGGGTTCCCTACACAGCCATCACACCGAATAGAGAACGCCTTTAGAGTCCACAATATAAGTGACCTCTTCGTAGGTCAGTATTGTAAACAAGGTGTGGAAGCTGCTCTGATTTTATTTTCTCATCATCATCATCATCATCATCATCATCATCATCATCATCATCATCATCATCATCATATTCCTTTAATAAGGATCCTTACTTCAGTTTACAGCCTTTTCTTTCTGCTGGTGTTCTTTGGTTTTCTCGTTCCCTGCACGATTTTGTAAAGTTCATAAGTTCACTGGGGGCTTACGATACTCCATCAGTTCAGCAGCATTAAAATGATTCGGAAATCCCAGAAGGCCACAAACTTTCTGATCCCATTGTAGGAGGAAGATTTGCCTGTGTTAAACATTAATTGAATTTTGATTTTAGGCAATTATCCTTCATTTGTGCTTATTTGCATTAATCTAAAATATTAATGGGTTCATTTGGGGGAGCAGAAGAAAAAACCTATTTAGTCACAAAGGACTCTCCTCCTGACTTTGTCCCACGAGACATATTGCCCAAATCACTCAGACCCGCTCCCAGCCAGTGGAGCGAGCACGAATGAAGAGAGAATCTGTCCCATCCAGAAAGGCCTAAGAGCGTGAAGTGATTCCGGATTGCATTAATACTCTGACTTAGACCGTCTAAGTCAAATATTCCTCATTTGACTCCGCGCTTGTGTGGCCGTGATGAGCCATTAACATGACAGATGCATCTTCATAATGAGAATCTGACATCATGTAGAGCAGTGGTCCGCAAGAACGTGCACGCGGTTCTCACTCGTCATGGCCCCAGAATCTGGTCGAAATTGAAATTATTAAGCATTATTACATTTTTATGAAAGTGAACAAATTTTCAGTTCATAAATTAAATAAACCCAAAAGTTTATTAATAACGAAGGAGAGGCGTTAAAAACAGTCCCCAGTACGTGTGCTAGTTACGCCAGGCAATAATAAGATATTGCCTTGATACTTTATGCACAATATGATTCTATTATGATATTAAAAGACTTATTATGCCATTAAGTGCTGTGTATTATGAAATATAGTGAAATATAGTCATTTATGGAAATGATACTTCCAACGAAACTTTTTAGTGAAGTTTGCATTTATTTCATCTCAGTTCTGTGTCCTTATTAAAAAAAGATGGTATATGTACAGAAAAGACATTTACAAACAGTCAAATCCATAAATATGGACACTGACAAACTCATACTTCCCATAGTGATAGTCAGCCATGCCTGTTTTCAGCTTCTGCTGGTCCTTGAGACGTTTTACCTTCAGATTTCCTTTCAGTGGGTGAAATACACACCTGACTGGATTGACGTTATTCCTTTCTTTGCCTTATAAAGGTTTTAGGCTGATTTCGCAACCCTACAGAGGCACTGTTCATATAGCTCAATATGATTCAGAAGTCGTCTTGGTGCTTTTGTCAGCAGTCAAATCACCAATGAATACAAGGGAACCAGTTCCTCTGGCAGCCATACATGCCCACACTACATCACTACCTCCACCATGCTTCACGCATGAGTTAGAATGCTTACATGAGCACTTACATCCCTTCCTCCATACTGCACTCTTTCCTTCATTATGGTACAAGTAAATGTTTGTCTGATCTGAACATTTTCTTTTTGCTTTGATACTAATGGGCAAATCCAAATACCAAGCATACCAGTACTGTATTAAAAGGTTTTATTGATTGTTGGTTTACACTTATGGAACACACCACACGACAGCAGTTTTTCTTTACCAGAGGAATATTTTATTTTTAACAATTACAGTCATTTAGAATAGAATAGAATAGAATACACATGTATTATTAATTCCAGAAAATTTGTCTTCCAGAACATTCTTCCAGGATTTCAGGCCTGTATCTGAATTCATACAATACATAATACACCATACACCATACATAGATCCCCTCTTATAAAGACTGGGCTAATTGGTTGATTTGTCTACACTAAATGGTTTTGCTGTCTCTCTGGTGGTTTTGAGTTTTCAGCCAAATGATGGCTTTACACAGAACGTCACGGCTCATTGTTCTCTATATTGAGAGTTAACAGCAACTGATATGCCATAGTCGTGACCTTTTCTGTGCTTTCTTGTTAAAAATAATGTAGGAATAGGACTTATGGTTATGGAGGATCTGAGCAGCCAGTGGTCTAGTTTCTTCTCAACCATGTGTATAAAATGTTTACCTGATGATTTAGATGTAAAAACCCAAATTAGAGTGGAAAGTCTGCATATTGAGCTCATATTCATTATTCACTGTCAATTCCAATAGGCTGTGGTGGACAGCTAAACAGCAATAAATTTGTTAGTGTCCGTTACAGGCACATAAAACATGGTATATTAAAAACATTTAAAAATATTTGTGGCCAACAAGCATCTAAAATGTGATGTTATATTAAATTGATAGACTGTAGACTATTAAAGATGCTATCAGTTAATGATTAGAGAGCCACTTCCTCCCAGGATGGTGAGCTTGAGGTTGCAGCTTGCCTTAAGATGGACATTAAACTGAGAAAAAGGGAGGTTCTTAAATCTAGCTTAGCATTTCTCTCCATGGTGTTATGATGGTGATGTGAAAAATGATATTGATGATTTTTGGTGGTGCACAGTGATGTAATCACAAATCAGACGTTTTTTTGGTAAAAAAAGATAATTAGATTTTGTTGGGAGATATGGGAGAAAGGTACCGGTGATATGATATAATATATCATCCGTGATATGACCACTGCACACGAGCTTAAGAGAAGCTCAGTTATGATTTGAGGTCAAATTTTAAAAAGAGACACTAATATTAGATGCGAGATGTCCAGCGCCGTTTATAAGGTGGTGCCATACAGTTTTGCCTGATATGCAATGAATCTCCAGTATTTCAGAGTCATAGGGCCTTCATATTGTCTGACTCTACCTTCATATTTCAGTGATATGAAATTCAGATTTTTGAGTGGAAGAGCGGGAGACGAGAGGGAGGGGGGCGGATTAGGCAGAGAGAGGGAGAGAGCGAGAGAGAGAGAGAGACGGCCCGAATATTTCCAGCCATTTGGCTCCTCGCTGTGCGGACTGTCAGACGTCACGGGGCAGATTGTTTTGACACCCCGTTAAGAAATTCAGGAGGAAGATGGACGGCTCATGAAATTTGCAGGCCCTGATTGAATTTATGATATTTTCATAAAGGCCATCAAGTGTGGACGCCTGCAGGGAAGGACGGCCTGACAGGCAGACGGAGGGAGGGAAGGAGGAAAAAAAAGAAAAAGAAGAAAAAGTGAGCCGAGGTCCCACCCGCCCTCATGCCTCTTTATCTCTCCTTCTCCTCCACCCCACGTCACCCTCCCCTCACCTTCTGGACCGTCAGAGGGAAGAGAGAGGGAAGGAGGCTTCAGGCCTTTAGCACTTGCACTGGCCTGTTTGCGTTTGTGCCCTAACACCTTATGGGCTGCAGGACTGACCGCGTGGTCGTTTACTGACCGCTTGATAAAGCAGAAAGGCTGATTTGAATTCAGCACATTCTGCACTGGCATCAAGTACCGGTACGGTACTGCAGGATGACTACAGAGTTGTTTGCTCATCTAGCTTACAAACTTACCTGAGGTGTATACACTCCTCATATACAGGTCCACTTATATACAGCTAAAAGCTGAAGTGTGGTCGTTTACTGACCGCTTGGTAAAGCAGAAAGGCTGATTTGAGCTGAGCATCTGCTGTGCAGGCATTAAGTACCAGTCTGACTACAGTTCTAGAGCCGTTTGCTCATCTAGCTTACAAACTTACATACACACCTATGGTGTATACACTCTTCATCATTTTATAGGGTCCACTTATACACAGCTGAATGCAGAAGTGTGGTCGTTTGCAGATTTGAATTCAGCACATATTGCACAGGCATTAAGTACCAGTACGACTACAGGTCTTTTGCTCATCTAGCTTATAAACAAATGTATACGCCTACAGTGTATACACTCTTTATCATTTCACAAGGTACACTTATATACACCCGTATGCAAAAGTGTGGTCGGGAGCACATGGTAAAGAAGAGAGGCTGATTTGAATTCAGCACATGGTGTGCGGGCATTAAGTACCAGTACGGTTCTAGCGTTAGGGTTAGACGTTTGTTCATCGAACTCAAAACATACATGTTTATGACCTTACTCAGTGAGGTCACTGGCTTTATTACATAAACAACAGACTTTAAAGAAAGGCCATTTGATCATTAAGGACCCCTCACATGTCCCCCCCTCTGCCCTTGAGTTGTTGCCTCTGGGTCTCTGTTATTGTTGCCCTAGGTGTCGTCCGACAGAGAGAGTCATTTGTGCCTGAGGCCTTTGGGTTAATTAATAATCATCCATGTTGAATAATGTGTGTTTACTATGTATTATTACTGTTTAATATGCTGTCTGTAATCGTTTGTATTGGTCTATATGTCTTATGCTTGGTGACCCAGTATGAATGGCCCTTTATTCAGTTTCATTCAGTTCAATTGTTGCTAAATTTCATAAAAGATAAACTATTCAGAAGTTATGGCCCTTTTTTAATTTTTAAAAACTCAGGTGGCATGGGGGCTAAATTGCCCCTAGGTGTGAGTGTACATGTCTGCATCTGTGATGGTCTGGCAGCCTGTCCAGGGTGTTTCCTGCGTTCTGCCTAATGAGCACAGTAGGATAAGCAGTACAGATGGTGAGTGAATTTGCCGACAAATGCCACCATTACTTTTGTTCTCTCTAGGATATATAAACTGACCAGAGGTGTTTAACCCTTTTATACAACTGTAAAATCTATGATTTCATCATGTATAGAATATTGTCCCTGTCAGGCAAGACCTTGTATTTTCATTTCTTCTTTCTTTCTTTCTTTTTGTTTTTGTTTTTTACTGAATTTGAACATTTGAAGTTGAGTTGGTCTTTATAATGTATTCAGTCATCTCAAAGAGTGAACCAACAAAACCGGTGAAAAATGACTTGGAATATTACCTTCTTTCAATCATTCAATGTTAATAACACTCATTCCTTTTGCTTCAATTTTAGAGCTACCAGGACCGCCACAGAGCAACCACTGCAGAGTGGCTAATGGTCATACATGACGCTGCTCACGGAACCCTCTTCATAGGACACTCTTCACAGGATGCTGCCCACAGGATGCTGCCCACAGGATGCTGCCCACAGGATGCTGCCCACAGGATGCTGCTCACAGGACACTCTTCACAGGATGCTGCTCACAGGACGCTGCTCACAGGACGCTGCTCACAGGACGCTGCTCACAGGACACTGCCCACAGGACGCTGCTCACAGGACACTCTTCACAGGATGCTGCCCACAGGATGCTGCCCACAGGATGCTGCTCACAGGACGCTGCTCACAGGACGCTGCTCACAGGACGCTGTTCACAGAACACTCTTCACCAGATGCTACCCACAGGACACTGCTCACAGAACACTCTTCACTGGATGCTGCCCACAGGACACTGCTCACAGAACACTCTTCACTGGATGCTGCCCACAGGATGCTGCTCACAGGACACTCTTCACAGGATGCTGCCCACAGGATGCTGCTCACAGGACGCTGCCCATAGGACACTGCTCACAGGACGCTGCTCACAGAAAGCTGCTCACAGGACACTGCCCACAGGACACTGCTCACAGGACACTGCTCACAGAACACTCTTCACAGGATGCTGCCCACAGGATGCTGCCCACAGGATGCTGCTCACAGGACGCTGCCCACAGGACGCTGCCCATAGGACACTGCTCACAGGACGCTGCTCACAGAAAGCTGCTCACAGGACACTGCCCACAGGACACTGCTCACAGGACGCTGCTCACAGAACACTCTTCACCAGATGCTACCCACAGGACACTGCTCACAGAACACTCTTCACAGGACACTGCTCACAGGACGCTGCTCACAGAACACTCTTCACAGGATGCTGCCCACAGGACACTGCTCACAGAACACTCTTCACTGGACACTGCTCACAGGACGCTGCTCACAGAACACTCTTCACAGGATGCTGCCCACAGGACGCGCTCACAGGACTCTGCTCACAGGACACTCTTCACAGGGTGCTGCCCACAGGATGCTGCCCACAAGACGCTGCTCACAGGACACTGCTCACTGGACACTGCTCACTGGACACTGCTCACAGAACACTCTTTACAAGATGCTGCCCACAGGATGCTGCCAACAGGACACTGCTCACAGGACGCTGCCCAAAGCACACTGTTAGCTGGATAGTGTTGGTTGGTGGACTATTCTCAGTCTGGCAGTGACACTGAGGTGTCTAAACACTGCATCACCTCTGTGGTCACTGATCTACTCACACCAGCACAACACACACTAACACACCACGTCAGTGTCATGCCACCCAAATAATACCTGCTCTGTGGTACAGCATATACATATGCATTTCGCTCCCCTGCTGTGCACTAATGTAAATGGTTTCCAGTGTGGCTAGTTCTCTCACTAGTGCTTTAATTGAATCCAGTTCACTTTAGCTCATTTTTATCTGTATATTTAATTAGCAGATCAGTCAGAACAAAGAGGCGAGATGTAAGCTAATGACCCAGGTCACACACATGCTGTGCAGACTACTGAATGAGTCAGGCATATACTGGATGTTACGGAGGCAAGTGTTTCAGTATGAGTGTAAGGATGTTACAGACTAGGTTAAATCTCTAGTGAGAATTAAAATGGCGAATAATGAAGAAATAGTTTTATTCTTCTCCCTCAACATCTGGTACGGCATAGTCTCTGGAAAAGCTCTTTTTATCTATCAATTATCATGAGGGCTTGGTGTGTTAATAATGAATAAGTGGCGATAAATATCTAATGTCCTCACAGACCTGGGCCTTTATTTCATTTTAAATTAGTTTGTCTGATTTTTTTCTTCAGCAGGCCCAAACATTCCTGTCTTAATTATTCAACTGACTGAGAGAAATACATGCACATACACACACACACCCGCGTGCACACACACACATATAACAATGTAACACATTTTTTGGGGTGTAAATGCCTGCGTTCCCAGCGTGGACGTGAGTAGGAGGAGATCAAATATTTATAAGCGCACAATCCTTTCAATTATTTCCCCGACACTTTAATAAGAGAGGAAAAAAATTCCCCTAAATGAAATAGAAGATTTTTAATGCAAGGCGGCTTTAATACACCCTAACACAATACAACCATTTCAATTATTAAAAGCGGACGGAGGCCCACAGCATTACACATTCATGTCTCAAAACATCCTCCAAGTGAAAACCCGCTTGTTTGTCTGACAGCGATCGCTCTGGAAAACTTGAACTGTCTTTAAATGCTTTTTGGCCGTTTACGAAAAAGACAAAAGCACTGTGTTGCTATGAGGCCTCTCTGTCCAAATTCTCTGTAGGCTAGTTGCCGTCAGCGTCTAGCACTAAAGAGATATTTCCAAGGTCGTTATGCTCTTCAGACAGTTTTGACTTCTTCTGCACTCTGTTGGTCGATTTTGGATGGTTGCTTTTTTTTGCATAACATCTCCACCCTAGCGCTACATCAGGCAGTACTTTGGAGCCCCTACAGGAAGTGTAACATATTGGGCCAGTTTCTTAGACATGAATTAAGGGAGCAGTGTGGAACCTCTAGCATACTGCAACCTGCTGAACACCGCTATGGACAGTGTGTGGTAGGTCTGGCTTGGGCTGCTGTAACAAAAATGTTGCTTCACATCTCAGCTGCTCCCTTGTAGATATGAGGGCTCATTCTATCATTTGTAGTTATGTTTTATCATACACTGATGAAGTGTAGTCTGATAATAGAACCCCCTAAATCTTTAAATGTAGTCTTGGGCTAAACTGCAGTGGCCTTCTGCCATTAAAAGCTCTAATACTTCGCTTATGCTTAAAGTAGGTCCAACGTCTCTTTATAAGAGACAGCAGCCTTGTACTTTCGCCACATGGCCCATCGTCCTACAGTCCTATGGAAGTGCTGTCACCAAGATTATCCATACAACTCAATAAGTCCACTATACAGAGACAGCAGACACAGGAATAAGCATTACAGACATGCTGTAGTAAGCTGCTCATGAGTACCCCTTCAGTACAGTTTGGCATAGATTCTACAGTCTGTGTACTTCCAAACAATGGTTCCCATAGTGGTGGTGATGGTGGTGGGGATGCTCTCTCAACACTTCAGACCAAAATTTCCCATGCGTGTTCAGCTGGATCTAGATCTGGTGACTGTGGATCAGTTCCATGTTCATCAAACTATATATAGGACTATGCCCTGTGGATGGAGGCATTGTTATCCTGGAAGAGACCACTTGTCCAGTCTACCATAGGATAAAGGTGGTCAGTCAGAGTAAGTCGAGTGAGTTGAATAGTTGACTTGTAGTGACCCTTTTTCTAAAGTGGACCCAAGCCATGCAAGAAAGCATATCAGACCCACTGGCCACCCTCACTGTAAGGGTCCAGCTTTCTGTCCTGTACCGTTTTCTTGGTGTAGGCCACACCTGTACTTGCCAGCTTGTAAAGAATATGGTGAAGGATGACTCTATCGGACCATTTCACTCTTTCCCTACATGTCTGTAGAGTAGTGCTGATGGTTTTAGCACCAGTGAACTCCGGTGACCTAGCTGTGTAGCTGTGGCTGTTTGATCACGTCCTGCATTTTCTTTTTGTATTTTCTTACATATTGCATTATTGCATGAGTGTCACAACCACAGTTTACAAAATGCTTTACAACGTGCAGTCACCTTCAATCAATTCATCCAGTAAACAGCATATTTACTGATTTCCCCATAGAGCTTAATTCCCATGTCACTCGATTCCTTTTGAAACACTCCCCGGTTCAGCTCCTGCCATCCGTGCTCCAATAATGCACCTTCTTTCAGAGTCACGTAGACCTTTAAGTCCAAACTCAAGGTCGAGTTACCCTGTTCAGCACTTTTGTGTACATATTCAGCTTATGATACAATGTTAACCGATAAACTGCAGCACTCCTGTCTGGAAGCATCCGCACTCGTTATGTTTCTCCACTCCTTCATTCAGATTCTTCCTTCAGGTTTTTACTTCTCAACACAGCAGTGATACTTACTGATACCATGATGGCATGATGGTGTGATATGTCAGTGTCACTGATAAATTTCGAGCACAACCCCAAGTAGTAGCAATGCTGTGTTATTTTACCCATTGTTTGCTGGTTGACGCAGATCATCTTAAACTAAATGTTCCATAGTAAGTAGCAGATTTAATTAGCTTTATGATGTTGTCTAGATTGAAAGCAAGTAGCTAGTGTAGGTAACGTTACCCACTAGCAAGCTCCCGGTAACTAACATTAGCATAGCTAATAAATAGTACAAAGAGCTGATTTACACATAGGTTCGTTTTATTTTGGTGTCCATTTCCACATGTTGCTTCTGATGATCACTGTGACGTTTCAATGTAAACCAGCCAATCAGAGCAGAGCTCACCACATCATTCATGAGCTAACCATGAAAAAGGAAAGTCTAGGGCCAAATCATAGGGTGTAAACTGGCATGTAAAACCACATCTGGGCATTTTTCACCCACACCAAGGTCATATTCATGCTATGCAGACAATTTAAAATACTGAATAAATGCATTCTATAGTACCTTCAGAAGTATCCAGCCTTGGTCCTTTCAAAGAGAGGCTGACATTGTGGCTCGCTGCATAATTGTCTTGGGATTCTGGGTGGGAAGGAAGGACGATCCCTTTCCACCAATCAGTCAGCGCAAAGCTGAGTAACAGAATTATCAGTTAGTGTTCTTCCCTTCCAAGTGCTGGCCAATGATGTTGTGTTTGTGGCAGCTGAGGAAGAAGTCGACTCGGAGGAAGAGTGTGCTAGCCATCACTGTTATGGTGCTGGTAATACTGTGTGAGCCCGAGCTAGGATATGGAGTTAAATCAAAACCCTGCTAATTCTCAGAAACTGACCACTGAAGGGCTAGAGGATGACTAACACAAACTGGGCATCAACCAGCTGAGGCCTCCAGGGTCCTTTCTGTGTGAAGTTTGTGTGTTCTTCTCGTGTCTGTGTAGGTTTCCTCTGAGGGCTCCCCCCCACTGGGTTTCCTCCCATAGCCCAAAGACATGCAGTCAGGTGAATTGGAGATGCCAAAGCCCATCGTATGTCTGTGTGTCAACCCAGTGATGGACTGGTGACCTACCCAGGGTGTTTCCTGCCTTCTGCCCAATAAGCACTGGGATAGGCTTCTGCGACCTAGAAGGATAAAGTGGTTTAGATGATGATGAGATGACAAATAGTGGTAGAGCACTATGAAACGACAAGTATGCTCTCTTGACCAAAGTCTTTCCCTGCTTGCAGATTCATGTGAATGCTACAGCTCACACACGCTGGCCATTCAGACATTTGCTGTTTGCACTGCTGAGTGAAGCAGCAAGACAGATCTACACATATACTTAAACTGAACTGATAAACAGTCAAACCAGAGAGTGTCCATCTGTTTACACAGTGTTTTAAAGCCTGGTATGTGGACCAACGGTGAAATCCAGCATGGAATGTTTAACTAGCATTTCATATCATTGATGGTCGTGAATGAGAGAATTAGTTTTGAGAAGTTTTGTGGGAGGGTTCTGATTCCTAGGGGTTATTTGACTGTATTCTTATTATTTACCATATAGCATGCACTTCGGTGCCGCTTTGCTTGCATAACTCTGATCTCTAACAAGCGACGGAACCCATAACAAGATCTTGTTTGCCCCACACTGATGTAAAACATTTTACTTAATTACCATTATGAGCAGATCACCATTTTCCCAGTGTGTGGTCTGGTCGTAAGATCACACTACGCACTTCCTCACAAAAGTTTGTGATAATGAATATTAAAAAAATTATTATTACCCGTGTATCAATATTTAACCCTAGATGGAGCATATAGGCCATTTTTAAAATAACAGGTACCTGAATTTTTCTGGTATCATATGACATGATATACCCCCTCACTCTGTATTATCATGCTGAAATAGACATCCAGCATAACCTCATATGGATAGAGCAATGCGATGACCTCATCCAGAGACTTTTTTCCATCACACTCTCTGGATGAAGTTATTCTCCAGTGTGGATTTCAAGCACCATGGAGGTAATCGTTCCTAAATGTTATCTGCCTAAAGATAGAGCGGTCGTCACCATGACAACCACCTTCCCATATCACTTACCGCTAAGGAAATTGGGAGGAAAGCGCAGGTGCCTGCGTCTGTATCCCCCCAATCTTATTAGAGATGGTGTGCACACAGAGTTAGTCCGTCTTTATAAAGCTGTCAATTAAGACGAGTCTGAAAAAGCAGCCTATGAGTGTGCATGTGTGTGTGTGTGTGTGCACGTGCACTACAGATGGGCCAGATACCTATAAGAAATGACTGAGGACTAAGAAAGACGGCTTAATTGACGTTCCATTCAAATTGAGGACGGCTGAGGAGAACACAGTAGATCAGTACCAACTTTTTAATGAAGGCAGCAACAGTTGGGTCACCACTGTGTATTGAGGGTCAAAGCAACTGGGCCCCTGAGCCCTCACTCTTAACAGCACCATAGAGGGCTGAAGGGCATTGCTCATACGGTAGAAAAGTGCTGGATGGTTTTTCAGTCAGATAAATACAGTGCTTGAAAACTTAGTGGGGTCTGATTTTGTCCTCCATTGAGCTCCTGTTTCAAATACACTAGCACTTGGTGAATGACATGAGCATTCCTTTCATTTTTCACCCTGAAAAAAGTGAACCTTTTTCACCTGGTTAGCTAATCTACTTGGTCATATTAAGCACGATTAAGCACAGGATGGTACCGTTTAAAAGTTATATATTACTCTGTAGAGGTTCCTTATGGTGTCCTGTGATAATCCATCCCATGCAGCTTGAATATTCTCACACAGTTGCTTCAGATTTTGCAGTAGGGGTGGAGGTGGAAGGACACAAGGCCTTCTGGATGTGTGACGCAGGATAACAAACCAGATTTATTGGTCGTCTCCACCAAGACAAAGTCAGACTCCTCACTGAAGATGACCTGCTGCCATTCTGAGTTACTCCATGACTGCCTGGCACAACACCATTGCAGCCTGTGGTGACACTGGCAAGGCGTTAAGGGCAGTCATCATTATGGTCTGTGTGCATGTAGTCCTGCGTCTTGCAGCTATCTGCCAGTGGTGCTGGCACTAACAGGATGACTCATGGAGGACATCAGTGAACTCTGAGGCCTAGTGTAAAATTTATATTCACATGTCTCTCAATGTCACACCTACCCACCAAGTTATATTCCTATCGGTTGATTCCTTCTGGGTTTGTACACCTATACTTTTGGTGATGAGTGTATGTCACTAGAAAACATGTCACAATATGTCACAATTTTTCAACTTGTTTCAAGCCTGTATCGTAAACTAAGCAAGACAGTACATCTGGCAGTACAGCAAAAAAAAAACAATAAACAGTTTACTTCCAAACAGTAAAAACTTCCCAAAATAGGTTAATCTTAAAATAGGTAGGACAATTTAACTTACCAAGATCTCTATAGTACAGTGGCTGAGACGTGCAAAACAAAGGAACATTTCAGAAAACAAAATTACAAAAGTAAAAACAAATTTATAAAGCTTTACTTCTATCCGTCCCGAAATACTTTTACAAACTGCGAATTCTGACGGGAAGGGTCTAACACACAGGAAGCGCTTGTTGTGGACTCTTGTCACAGTGGTAGAGTGAGTGGAGTTTGGGATGGTGATGATGCTAAAGGATGTTTTGTCCATTTATGGTGCGGGTTTTAGCCAGCTGGCACGCTTTGTTTTTCCAGTGGATGAACAGGCGATGTCTAAACCACTTGGGCTGTTTTGCAAAAGCTCTCAGCCATTTCAAGCGAGCTAGCTTTTTATCCACTATAGCTAGCGTTACAGCCCACATACTTAACATTTCCAGCTCCAAGTGGTTTAGACGTTGCCTGTTCATCTCTTTCTTCCATTCACCCTACCACTGCGATTGATTAGATTTTTTTTTTTTGATTGTTCGGCACTTCCTGTGTGTTAGACCTCCCCTTTTCGTCAGAATTCACAGTTTGTAAAAGTGTTTCACGTCTTGTAAATTTGTTTTTACTTTTGTTATTTTTGATTTTAATGTAATTTTTTGTTGTAAAATAATTTTCTGTTTTCTGAAATGTTAATTGGTTTTGCACTTCTCGGTCACCCTACTATAGTCTATAGCAGTGCTTCGGTTTAATTGCAACAGCCCATGCCCAACAACTAATTCCTTCAGAACATTATTTAAGTCCACCTGGCCATTATAATTAGGCCCACCTTTCTCCAAGACGAGGACAAGACAGAGACCTTTTGTTTATGGTCTGGAGATCAGTTCTAAGAGTGGACAAGAGAACAACAGCAGTTATTTAGATTATTTTAGACTATTATAGAAAAAATAAAAAAAAAACTGAAAAAAGTAAAACTCTAATGTGTCTTTGTTAGAGAGAATAACTGAAGAGTTCAGTTTAGAATTAACCAAGAGAACTTCAAAACCACTATCTGTAGGTGGATCCAGGTCAATGCAACTGCATTCCTAAGTCCTTACTCCTAACAGCACTAAAGGAAGGCTGAAGGACGTTGCTCAGAAGATGAAGAGCCGTCTTATAAGCAGTGGTTGACCTTTCAGGTGGTGCTAGTAGTCTCTCTCCATAATTTCATCCACAGTTCACTGCAAAGCCCCCTCTTTCAGTCACCACAGCCTTATCCTGATTTATCTTCTGTACAAGGCTGAAGGGCACGGCTCGTAAGCTAGAACGGCACTGAATGGCCATCCTCTCTAAGCCTGCTCCATCTCCTGGTAGGATTTCATTACCATTCACCCAACCAGACAGGCCTACGCTAACTCTCCGCACACCTCCAGTCTTTTCCCCTCCTCCCGATTCTACCATTGTCCTTCATGCTGCACGTCCCTTCCAGTTTGTGGCCACATCATCAATTCTACTGTAACACAGTCGTTCATGGGTGGGGCGAGGCAGCCGTTGGCTATTTTCCATACGTTTCTCTGTCACCCAACCCCCGTCCTTTATTCCATTACAGGATCGATCCTTTAGGTGCTGGTTGGGTACGTTGCTGAAGCACTGGTAGGGCTTGAGGTTGAGGGCGTGAAGGGTGGGGGGTGTGAATTTTGCGGCGGTCTGTGGGAGGCTGGGCGTGAACAGGCTGTCAGAATAACCATATTCATTATATTTGCCATAAAAGGAGATTCCACCTGCCTTCTCCGTCTTCTTACACATGCATGCTGCAGGATCCTTCTGCCGAGCTCCTTTCCACAGCTAGGAGGAAACCAATGTTTACTGAGGCGGAGGTGTTCTTTTATTTGGACATCTGTAGGTTATTTCGACGGGGCTGTATTTTGAGCTCCCCTTAAAAACAGAGCCTTCTTGTGGCCCTACCGCTTTTCAATCTTCATAACCATTACAGAGACAGAGAATCCTCATGACAGACAATGAAAGGCGTTCATGCTCACTGAACATTTCGATTCGTTAATTAATTCAAGATAATGATCTCGGCCTTACCTTTCATGGCTGGGGATCAGAACGTTTGTCATTTGCTCGATTGCTGGCTTTTAACGCGAGCGCTGGGAATCGGAGGTGACAGTTCAGTGCACTCTGATTGGCCACAATTAGCTGGATCCGTGTTCGTCGGTGAAACCATTTGTGCAAAATTCAGGCAAATTTAAAGGCAGCGCTTAAAAAAAAGACCCAAAGTAACAAAAACGCAGCTGGTCTTTGTCCACCACTTTGCCCGCAGTCTACGGCAAAGCTTCTGTTCCAATCAGCGCAGTCCATGCCGGATGACTCAAGCATTTCTTCAGATATTTGACCCTCCTTTGTCCTTCTTTATCCTCGGATTTGCATGAGCCGTTGGGCCGGAAGGTGACCCCCCTTCGCACCCCGCCGCCCCGCCCCGTCAGCCTTTGCATTTACATACATAAATCTATGGAGCAGATTTGTCCATTACAGCTGAGCATCCTGAGAGCAAGGCCTGAGGGTCCAGAGGCTAATAAGCCATGCGCTGTCAAAGCAGCGGCGCATCATTATAAATTGTGCATGGGCTTTATGTTTTAAACATTTCAGCCTCGCCTCGCGCACACACAAACATTGGCCCAGACGCACAGCTACCCCAGCGGCCCCAGCGCCCGAGTACAGTGTCCGCATACAGTGTGTCGAACAGAGGAGGGCAAAGGAGCAGGTTGTATAGGGTATGAGAGAGAGAAAGAGAGGAGGGTGTGAGCCCCCCGGTTTGTGCACTCAGGTTTGAGGCTTTAAAATAAGTGGTGGGGTGGGGGGGTGCTTCCCTCTTTCTCTGCCTGCATGCATGCATAAGTGCACATGCGAATGAACATGTGTGTGTGCGTGTGAGTGCGCATACATGTACCACAGCACGCCTGAACGCGCCGAGCAGTCTGCAGGTGCAAATGGGCACGCTCGACTCAAGTGCACCAAATTTGAGCATCTGAAACGAAAGCACAGGGGTGCGAAAAACGCGGGCGCGTGAAAATATGTCTTTGTCTCTTCGAATTAACAATTCATTCGGCGGAACGTGTGATGAATTCCGGCTCCCCGCCGTAGCAGGGAAAGGAATAGCTCGCTCTAGGACGCTTTTGCACAACAAAGAGAACAAGGACGTGTGGTGTCATTTATGCGAAGAACCACCCTTACGTGGCAGCCCTGCTGCTTGTTTTTTTTGCCTGTGGTCATCTCCACATCCAAGCTGAAGCATCATTACTCCGATCGAGTGAACATTTCCATATCAGTAAACAGTCCTGGAACTGCAGCAGCTGCAGCACTGAATGTGCGCTGCGAATGCTACGCTTCAAGCCTTTCACCCCACATTCAATTTGTAACTGCAAACGTATGTGCATTTGTGAGACTGTGCTGCTGCCCAGATCCCATTTAAATTTCTTGTTGACTTCCGGCCCATCCTTCTGAACTTTGTAGATCAAACGTATCTACATCAAACGCATGCAACATAAGTGTTCACTTGTGTGTGAGGTGCAGAAACAGGCTAGCCACTTTGAACAGATTGCTGCCCTAGCAGTTTGTGCAAGGTCCAATTTGTGAGATGTCTAGTTTACAACATTCCAAAATAAGTTCAAGTGTGAAGGAATAACAGATTTCCTGGTATGTCAGAGACGTCTACGTATGATGTTGCAGGGATATCTACTGAAGTTAGCATGCTAATCAGCTAGCCAAAAAGTGAATATTAGGAGTCACTGTAGCACTGAGTCTACCGTAGGCCCAACATGAGAGGCAGAAATAGCACCGCTGCCACTACAGTGTATTCTAACTCTCTAGTCATTTATGGTGAAGGTCCTGCTCCCAGGTGGAACATTCAAGGACTTCTAGCCAATTCTAGCCAAGGTGCCGAGGTTGGAGGTGCCACGATTGCCTCGTTTTTGGCAACACATCAGTTATAAACCCAGCTTTGGAAAAATCCGAATTGCTTTGCAGAACTTCAGGCATGCAAGCATTTAATTGGCTGAAAGGAAAGCCAATGTAACAGTGTGCAGGTATAGCATTTACTGTCAGACATGGAGGAGGTAAAAGCCGATCAGTAAGCTAATGGTAAGAGGGACTGTGCGTTTCCTTGTTTCTTATAATAGGTGATTTGTTGTCCCCTATTGTTTGGTGCCTAAGCTGGACAGGTTGCATCATCTTACAAATTGCTCCATTAAAGTGTCCATTTTTACCTTCCTGAGACATATATGGGTTCAAGTGTGAAGGAATAACACTTTTCCTGGTATGTCAAATACATCTGTGTACGATGTTGCAGGGATATCTACTGAAGTTAGCATGCTAATCAGCTAGCCAAAAAGTGAACCTTAGGTGTACCTCGCTGTAGCACTGAGTCTACCGTAGGCCCAACATGAGAGGCAGAAATAGCACCGCTGCCCCTACGGTGTATTCCAACACTCTGGTTGTTTATGGTGAAGGTCCTGCTCCCAGGTAGAACATTCAAGGACTTCTAGCCAATGAAAGCAGGAGCAAACTATAAAGAAATCCCAATCATCAGCAAATACAAGAAGGGATATAAACAGAAGTGAAACATGAAATTATGTTTTGGACATAGGTTTGCATGGGAGGACAGAATTGTTTGCATGGGAGGACAGAATTGTCCCTACCAACATTTCAACAAACCTGGTTGCATTATCTTTGGCGTGAAGTCATATTAAGCATCAGAGTGATGTGCATGACTGAACGGGTTGGCATTTATAGTCAGCTACTGCATCGTTGCTGCATCTCTAGGAAATGATATGATAGTGCTCCTGAATCTACCTTCAAATTCATTCGTTTTGAACGAAGCCCGAAATGCGGAAAACAGCCAATTACAAATATTCCGAAGTGTGCGTGGGGTTGGAGGTGCCACGATTGCCTCGTTTTTGGCAACACATCAGTTATAAACCCAGCTTTGGAAAATTCCGAATTGCTTTGCAGAAGCCACGTCTCCAAGATGACTTCAGGCATGCAAGCATTTAATTGGGGGAAAGGAAAGCCCATGTAACAGCATGCAGGTAAAGTATTTACTGTCAGACATGGAGGAGGTAAAAGCTGATCAGTGAGCTAATGATAAGTTATCAGGGCTGTCAGTCCACATACCCTAAGCATGGGTGATAATACAGTCTTTCAGATGGTTTGCTCTCTTTATCTGTTTCCTGCACTGGCACTAAAAAAGAGAAGAGACTTCAGGAGCTTGTTCACCACCCAAGGGGTAACCATGAAAACCTGCTACCTAGCATCACGCCAGCCTTTGCACTCTAAAAAATAAATATGAGTTGCTGTCGGATGAGGGGGCTAAAGGGTGGATTGTTGTGTCCCTACTGATGTTGTAACAGAATATGTGCCCTTAGTTTACACTGGGGATGGTTTCCACTGCTGGAGACACTCTTGGCGAGTAGAGGGATGAAGTTTGATGCTGAAGAGTAAAGAGGGAGGAGGAGGGACTGTGCATTTCCTTGTTTCTTATAATAGGTGATTTGTTGTCCCGTACTGTTTGGTGCCTAAGCTGGACAGGTTGCATCATCTTACAAATTGCTCCATTAAAGTGTCCATTTTTACCTTCCTGACAGAGACATATATGGATACTTGGTTACTCAAGTAATTGCAGCTGTGTCACTAACTAGGCCAGCTACAGTAGCTGATGTATGATCGTCCACTGAGGAGAAAATGCCTTGTGTAGAAGACAATACAAAGACTTACCGATGTCCCTCGGCTGTCTGTGAAAAACATAACTTGTTCCTCTGTGTGCTGCTAGAATTTTGTGCAACACCCATACTGTACCCTAAAACGGTAGGCCTATGGGTCTTCATTGTTTTTCGCTATTGTCGTTAGCTGCATATCCAATAATAAACTCTCATAGATATTCAAATATGAGGCAGAATTTTTTTTACAATGATCAATCAAAATACACTCATCATTAAAACACTAGCTGCACCCAGAAAGAATCAACTGACAAGAATGGAACTTGGTGGGTAGGTTTGACATCTGGTCTTATCACTGTGCCATACTGACCCAACAACCACAAATGAGGACATTCAACAAACACTGATGCCCTCTATGATTCATATCCGTCTTGTTATGATGACGACTACCCTTAACACTAGATCAACATCACCTAAGACTGCAATGGTGTCTTGCTAGACATCTGGGACAGTGACGTGTCCCACATGAAAATACCAATAAACTGATTATGATGTTATGCTCTTTAATAGGGTGAAATAGATGTAATGTATAGAATAGATGTGATGTAGCATATTGTTAAATTCAAAAACTTGCCCAAGAGTTTGATGGAAAGAGTGTATTTTCAAAGCTGAAGAGAACAGAGAAAGGTCTCCATGTATGTAAGATCTCAGTGTGAGGAAGACCAAACTAGAAAAACTCATTTCCTAAAGAAGAACTGTTAAACCGAACATTTTTACTGCCATTGATCAACCATGATGAGTGAGTCTGCAGCCAACACCGGTCCTCCCTGAACACACAGAGGTAGGGCGCACTAAGGTTAGCTCTTAAAGGTAAGGGAGCTGCTAGCAGGACCCTTCCTGTATTGGCATATGAACCAGGTGGAATGAGTGCAACGTGTCCCAATATTGCAAACAGTGGCATTTGTCCCACTCAAGGACTACATTTATATTGAAAGCATGAGTTTCTTCTGATGACTTCTGATGACTCAGGTCCATGAAGATCATGTTTATGGACCAACACTGGACAGGAGAACGATTCACCATCACTCCTGCAGGTCCTCTGCTGTCATACAGGGGTTTTGCTCTGTGTTTCTGGCCAGCGGAGGAGCAGTTTGATCTGAGAGTGTCTTAAAGTCCACAGTTTCTCCTAACAGTAATGTCTATATAGCATTTCGGAAACTATCTTTCTATAGCCTTCCCTAGCTTTCTAGGTATCAGCTGGTTCAATGTTCAGGTCCTCAGCCAGCTGCCTAGAGCCCATGATTGTTGAGTAAGCACAAGATCTAAACAGCCAGAAAATTTGCTATGATCTGAAAATCATCAGCTGACAGTTCCTAATGACAGTTCTTGACCTGCCTGACCCGTCATAATGAGCCAATGAAGGCCTAATGAGTCTGTTCATTTATAGACATATAAACGGGAAGGTGTCCAAAATTCTACTTTGACTATTTTATCGGATTTTTAGTGAATCTGATGTATAGAAACTGTGTAAACATGTGCAGGACAGTGCTAGTTTTCTGCAGAGGTTGTGTCTTCTCATTTCAAAAATCAGCATATAGAAAACTCTAGGTAAAGCTCAATAATCATAAAGCATATTCATTGAATGTTGTAATGTAATTTAATCTTTACTATGAGCTACTGCAGAAGTACAGCTTTAACTCACTAGGCTAACTAGCTATTAGCTGTTTCCAAGCTATTGCTACAGTTTAACACTTTACAATAAGTGTATATCTATTAACAGTACTTAAGACAGTAATAAACATTACTAAATACTTAAAGTACATATTAAAGTACATTTCTAGTACATTAAAATATACTCACATACCTATATGTAATTATATACTTAGTATACTTCTACTAAGTACACTGACACACTAACATTATTTTAGAATTCATCAAATAATACATAATTCTTACTAAATGCTAAAATGATGGCTCACTTATTTATATAATAAACAGAGAAATGATAACTGTGTGACAATTGGGATAATACGTAGTAAACACTAATACTGAATTAACATTTTACCGACGTCTATGATCATTTAAAATCAGATTTTTACTGAAGTCTTAAACACATAATTAAACACTTCAAAAATTCAGAAGATCACAGAGTTTATCAAGCTTAGTATGGTGTAGGGCCTCCTTTTGCGGCCAATACAGCGTCAGTTCGTCTTGGGAATGACATATACAAGTCCTGCACAGTGGTCAGAGGGATTTTAAGCCATTCTTCTTGCAGGATAGTGGCCAGGTCACTACGTGATGCTGCTGGAGGTTCGTCCTTCTTGGTGGTATGCTGACATTACCCTGGATACCGTGGCTCTTGATACATCACAAAGACTTGCTGTCTTGGTCACAGATGCGCCAGCAAGACGTGCACCAACAGTTTGTCCTCTTTTGAACTCTGGTATGTCATAATGCCATAATGTTGTGTGCATTGCAGTATCTTGAGCAGAACTGTGCTCTTACCTGCTAACTGAACCTTCACACTCTGCTCTTACTGGTGCAATGTGCAATTAATGAAGATTGGCCACCAGGCTGGTCCAATTTAGCCATGAGACCTCCCACACTAAAATGACAGGTGTTTCTGTTTCATTGTCCAACCCCTGTATATTTACATTTAAGCTGGAACATGAGATGCTGTAAGTATTAAAGGAATATATAGGATGCTTATTTGGGGAGAGTGGTGATATTAAAGCTGGAGTAGGTGGTTTGTTTTAGATACATTTTCTGAAACAGTCTTTACATCCCAGCAGCGATCAGTAAATCAAACGTACTGAAAGTAAAAATAAAAACCAGCGTTTTCTTATCACGGTAAAACCCCCATCCAATCTATTCTTTCAGACATAGCAGATACGACTACAGCGCAGGAAGCCATGTAGCCAATTCAATCATTTCATTCTGACCAAATGAAATGACTGAATGGTCTACCCAGCTGTCTATCTACCTACCACCTGCCCATGTGTATATGCTCAGCACAGGTACTCATATTTGCTCTTGTGTAGAGTCTGTCATTTACATTTACATTTACATGGAGTTCCCCGTCATATGGCTACGCTGTAGGTATAGGTGAGCTAGCCCATGTTTAGCTTGTATGTGATCTGTGTGCAGTGTAGTTTTAACTGTGCTGTGTGATGGCATTGTGGTGTTGGTGTGCTGAACTGTAAGTAGTACTGTGTGACCGTATCAGCTTCACTTTTACAAGGACTGTTATGTTGAAGAGCCCGAACACGGATGAGGTTGTGTGTAGTTTCTATCGAGCGGAGGCCTGCAAAGGGTGCGGCTGCTGGTGGTTCTTTGGTGAGTTTGGAAGTACAGTAGAGCATGGAACAGACCCACGTCACAGGATTTATCTTCTGGTAGACTATACAGGCTTTGAATAGGACGCTTTAAACATGAGCTGATGGGTTTATTCGAGAAAGACTGTTTAACTTCCACAAAGCATTGTGCACCATTCTCCAGCGCATCTTGCCAGGTCTAGTCAGGCTGTGCATGTTCAGGTGTTTATGGGGGAGTAGCTTTAAAAGGAGGGCAGAATCTAAAAACTGGGGGGTCTGGCTTTTGACTTACACTTCCTGGCTTCTACAAAACCACATACTCCTGCTTTAAATGGGGTGTTCACTGAATTAACTTTGAAACACCATAAACCAGACACTGAGGCAATGGCAGGAACGCCATTGTACGTTCTACTGGACGGAGGGACTGGGTGGACTCAGGAACCTCTAACGTCACCACTAGAGGTTGAACATTGTACCTTTTGTTGGTCTGCATGTCTTGAATCAATTGAAAAGTAATTGTTAGTATTCTTATTGTTGTTATGGTTAGTAGTAATAATAATAGTAATAATAATAATAATAATAATAATAATAGTAATAATAATAATAATAATAATAATAATAATAGTAATAGTATAACATGTAAGGTTAATATAAAAAATGATAAATTCATATTTGGCCAGATTGACATATCTCAGCTATCAAAATTCCTTAGTGCATGTAGGCTACCTGCGTAGCTTAATTGTGTTGATATAAGGCAGAGAAAAAACAGGAATATGGCAGACTGATATAAGAAGCAGGATGGGGTGAGGGCCCACCTAGCTCCGCCTCTGCACAATGGAGGCGAGGGGGATAAATATTTATGTATCAGTGCCGTCCTCCGGCTGAGGCCCCTGTGGATGTTCATTTTCTGATGGTCACCTGACCGTACAGACTGATGGAGTGGCTCGCTGGTTGGCCAGTCTCGATTAGTCATCCCTGTCTGCCCATGGAAGCAGCCCAGATTGCCACCGTTCAGGTGCCACAGTGCTGAAGCGTTTAACCAGCACCCCCTCCTTTGCACCCTTCGTTTTTTCCTCCCTTTTTCTCCTTTCCTTCTCGCTCTCGCCCTGTCCCGTCCCATCCCTCCCCCCTACAGCCTCTAACACATCCCTCCCCCCTCTTGCTCTCCCCCTCTCCCTTTCTCTCTGCGCCCGCCTTGACTGTAGCGTTTAGTGATTAATGTGAGTTTTAATTGTCAGGCTCACTTTTATGCTCATTAAAGTGTATTATGCAGCAGTTAGGGTATTAAAGTTCAGTGAGAAAATTTTCATGCATACTAATCGGAATGCAAATGAGGCCAGTATAAAAAAGAAAAAAAGGATCCCTAGGTGCGAGCAGAAGTGTCGTTAGTTATCTCTCGCCGTGGCTGTCTCCAGCAAGCGAAAAGGAAGGGGTTGGGGGGGATAAGAAAGAAAGAAATGACTGGGGCTAAATAGATTTTTCAGCGCGGGTGTGGGGAGAAAGCGGTGTTGGTAACGGCGTAGAGCCTGATAAAGAAGCTATTCAAGCCAGTGCAGCAATTAGGACAATGGGGCAGGTAGAAAGAGCTTCCCCTGCAGAACTGGAGCAGGCCAGGTGTTGGGGAATTGAAATATGCAGGCAGTTTGAGTTTGCTGCTGAAATGTGGGTGAGATGTTAGAAATGATGCTGCTGGAACATGCCTTAAGATTGAAGAGGGTGTGCTGCTTTTACCATAAAGCAGGCTTCTCAATGAGCTAATAAACACTACATGATTATTTCCACATCATCATTATGTTTATCAACGTTCAGCACAAACACATGTATGATCAGGAACACGTGTCTGGTTCATAACGTGGTAAACATTCATTCCTTATTAAATATGTATTGGGCTTTGGGAAAAGGGAGAGAAGAATAGTGTGCGCATGTGCATGTGGCGTGCTTGTTTGTTTGGTATTGTGTGTTAGGGTGTGCAAATGTCAGAGGCCTCCTACACTTCATTCATTTCAGCTCCCACCAAAACAGCCAATGAGTGCAAGTTAGTTTTACAGTTTCAGTAAAAATGTAGAAAAATGACTGACCAGAAATGACATCTGAATGCAGCATCTACAGCGTCCACTCTTTACCTTTATCAGACGCTTGCTGGTCAGGGCCAAGATGGACGGTTTCTTGTCACGTGTCACTCCAACTCCGCCCCTACCGTAACATCAACAGGAACTGTGTGAGAATATTCAAGCTGCATGGGACGGATTATCACAGGACACCGTTAGGAACCTCTACAACACCATGCTGAGACGTCTGGCATGTTGCGGGAGCAAACATGGTGACCTCACACCATACTCAGAGACACTTCTGTATGTGTAGCTCAATAAATATTACCCATATCAGACTAAATCATCAGTTATTGTTCCTGGTAACCTTTATCCTCTTTACCAACAGCATTGCAATCCCAGACTTCCTTCTGGGTGCATACGTTCTTTGATGATGAGGACAGTTTCATTTAGAAAATCAGCTAAAACGTATTTTACCAGGGTGGTGCCAACATTTGCCTACAGCTGAATCTCCTTAACTAATCTCCTTGAATAATCTGTATTTGGCCATTTTGATAGGAAGGAGGCCCTTATGAAACGATAATATATGGCAATGTATTGGAAAAAATAGTGCATTAAATAATACAATGTCATATATGGGAAAAAAGTGCATATATTTTGCATATATTTATATAGTGATAAATATATTACAATATATTGTATAATACATAAGGATATGCAGCTTTTCATATATTGTATGTATGGTAGTATAATATATATTTACTTATATATTGTAATATATTTAATTTTATATGTAATAGACATCATATGTATTTCTCCATATGTGTTTGCATATATATATATATATATATATATATATATATATATGATAATATATATAGTTTTATATATGTGAGAATATATACATATATTGCCACATGTATGTATGAAAATATTCTGTAATATATAATATATATATATGGATGTATATCGTCTCTGTCCAAAGAAAAACAAGTATCTCCAAAACGGCAACTTTACAGGAGAGGTCAAAAACCTCATTTAACTTTAATGCAAGTCAATGGAACCAGATGTCTTTCCAAGCAGTTGTGGGCCATTTCTGTTGGTCCATTCATCAGGAGATTCTCACTCAGTGTAAACAGGAGCTGGTGTGTTCAATTGATGCAAAAAAGTAAAAATGGACAAAAGTGGAGATACATGTTTTTTACTGGACAGCAGCGATATGTATGTGTGCAGTCATATGGAACAGACACACACTTCTGCACATTTAAATACACAATTTATACCTTGACCTACTAAATAAAACATACTGAAAATGATAATAAAACACAGACCGGCCACACTTGCGAAATTATTCGTCTTGTTTTCCCAGTATGTTAAGCTCAGTGAAGGATGGAAACCGTCCGAGAAAGGTTGTTCTCTGCAGAGGCACTTATTTTCAACCATGTACACGTGTCATTTAACCAGGAGTGAAATGCATATCGCTGTATGCATGTATGTATGTACATGTATAGGTGTGTGTGTGTGTGTGTGTGCCAGCGTGCGCTGTCTTTGTTGTTGCTCATGCAGAGAGAACAGATTCTGTCATTACAGACTCGCCATATTTCTGTCTGCAGGGCAAAATGAAACAATAATACAGAGATTCAGATGAGCCCTGTGTGCGCCCAGCCCAGCAGGGTAGGAGGACGGTGATGTCGTTTGGCCTGTGCTGTATCACACAGGGTCAGCGGGTGGTAAAATCACTGTTGTGTGTGTGTGTGTCTGTGTGTGTGTGAGAGAGAGAGAACATGGAGGGAATTGAAGTTGCGCTGAGCTACTGAGGCTGAGCACTCTCAGACTGGAACACTATTAAAGGGGAATTCTGTTACACCACGTCTGGGCAAAATAAGTGCTTTGGTTTTTTTGTGATGTCAGTGCGGTAAATCAAAAAAAGGGAAACTGAAAGTGAAAGCCCTGTTGGAGCTGGGTTAGTTTAATCTGCAGTGGTGCTGAATAAGATCTGTGATATTAATGTAGTATTAATCCACTGTCTGCTTTTTGCTAATACCGATACTGCGTTTCCATCATATCAGTTAGAAATGAACTTTGATGAACTTTGTTTTTGTCTCAGAGCTGAATTACTGTAAACAGCAATGGTACCCAAATGAGCACCGCAGATGCACACCATTAGCATTAGCAAGTCTAGTTGATTATTTAACGGTTTTAAACGATGAGCATTGAAATGATGTTAGTAGGCCCTAACACATCACCAGAACTGCTGCACACTCCTGACACTAAAGACCTTCATATTTCTGCGCTTACTTTACCCGATGCATTGTAGGTATAAGCATGCTGATGCAGATTTGCTAGTCCCTTTGTAGGTCATGGTGGTCATACAGAAACCCTGAGAAAGGGCCAATATCATGGCACCTGTCTAACAGAAAAGAGCATGCTGTGTTTAGTATTAGGTGTTTATATACCAGGTGCACACTTCTAAATACGACCATAACTATTAGAATTTGTGATCACTGCTTGTTTGTGTTGTTTTTCCATGTCACGCTTTTAATGCTATAGTGGTATGACCCAGGCCTAGCGTGGCAGGGGCTACAGGAATAAATGGAAGGGTGGGTATAGAGTGCTATAGAGAGTTTCTTTGTTGTGGTGTGTCTAGGCCCGTGTGGCTTTGCGGCCTCAGGCCTTGTTAAAACCTCTGTTGCTGTTATGTGTACGTTTGGTGGGTTGACTGCCCGAGGTTGGCTGAATGGCATAGCTTTTGTTTTTTTTTTTGATCCTTGAGTGTAAAATTTAAAGAACGTATGAGCACTGGAATTAAGTTGCGCTGTTTAGTGAGTATTTGCGCCACTGAGTTGATTTTCCTACTGCTCCACCGAAAAATACGAGCTATACAGTTTGCCATTGTTCTGCTACAGCCATTATGTAACTCCAGAGTAAATTACCTTCTATATTGTAATTGCGTTCCTCAATAAAGGTAATCCTGTTTGAAACGCCACAGTCATGCTAGAGCTAACTCTGCTAATTAACATCAATGCTTTTCTATGGCAGCCACTGTACGCTACGAAAATGAAGCACCACTCTACACCGTTCCTTTATTCTCAGGAAAGGCCTGCTCCTAGCTGCACTGCACATTTGATCTTTAATCTTATTAGCTATTCTAGAAGTTATTTCAAGCTACAACATTGGAGAATTTTCTGTTTCTTTGTTCCCAAGCTTGAGTGTCATACCTGTCACCGGTAGCTTGAACATGCTGCATCTATGCTTATCCAGAGAAGTGATGTGTATTCCTTATCGTGTAGGAATTGGCCTGCCGAAAAAATACCCACACGTGTGTTCATTTGCAGTAGCTTTTAGTGACAGTGAACTCTCTGATATTTAAAGTGGATCATTACTTACAACCTTTTTGTATACGTGTGAAGGATCATACAGGTACAGTAGGTCAGGTGTGCTTATTTGTGTAAATCCAGTGTCAGTAGGGTGGTAAATAAGCTGTGCTTGTTCATTAACTACAACAACATTAACTACAACGTACAGTAACATAGCATTGTGCAGTTCAGGCTCTTTCTACAGGCTCCCTAGTGACCTGTTCCTGCTTTCACTGGGAAGTCACTCATCAAAAAAACGTAGTTTCTAATTTCTTGTGAAGTACCACAGGGATCTGTTTTAGGGTCTCTGCCTTTTCCTTGTACATGTTAGTGCTGATGACACGCAGTTCTACATCTCCATTCCTATGGATAATCTAGACTCGGCAGAAAGACTCAGTGGATGTCCCATAATTTTCTACAACTAAATGAAGACTGAAATATTGATTATCGGGACTAAAAGTCAGAGAACAATGCTTTATGACAAACTCTGTTCTTTAGCTACTAATATAAAACCTGAAGTACGAAACCTGAGTGTGATCTTAGACTCTGAGCTCTGTTTTATCCTGCATGCCAACTCAGTCATTAATATAGCTTTTTATCATTAAAGAAACATTGCTAAAGTTCAGCCTTTTTTTTCTCAGAGTGAAGCAGGGACACTTGTTTCTGCGTTTGTTACAAGCAGAACTGATTACTGTAATGCTCTTCTTACTGGGGTTCCTAAGAGAACCATCTATCCCCTGCAACTCGTGCACAACACAGCAACTCGGATCCTTACGAAAACTAAACAGAGAGCTCATATCACTCCTGTTCTGAAAGAGCTGCACTGGCTACCTGTATCTATTAGACTTAACTTTAAAGTTCTGCTGCTGGTCTATAAAGATGTAAATAATCTAGAACCTGCTTACATCACAGAACGTCTTACTGTTTATGTTGGAGAGACCTCTTTCAGTTATTACCATTCTATATTGTGGAACTCAATCCCGATTTCTATCAGACAGTCAAGCTCAGTACGTGTGTGTGTGTGTGTGTGTGTGTGTATATATACATATGAGTATATATGTCTGTGTGTGTGTGTGTGTGTGTGTGTGTTTGTGTGTGTGTGTATGTTTGTGTGTCTGTGTGAGTGTGTCTGTGTGTGTGTGAGTGTGTCTGTGTGTGTTTGTCTGTGTGTACATATACATATATGTATATATGTCTGTGTGTGTGTGTGTGTGTGGTGTGTGTGTGTGTGTCTGTGTGTGTGTGTGTGTGTGTGGTGTGTGTGTGTGTGTCTGTGTGTGTGTGTGTGTGTTTGTCTGTGTGTACATATACATATATGTATATATGTATATACATATATGTATATATGTCTGTGTGTGTGTGTGTGGTGTGTTTGTGTGTGTGTGTGTGTCTGTGTGTGTGTGTGTGTGTGTGGTGTGTGTGTGTGTGTCTGTGTGTGTGTGTGTGTGTTTGTCTGTGTGTACATATACATATATGTATATATGTCTCTGTGTGTGTGTGTGTGTGTGTGTGTGTGTGTGTGTGTGTGTGTGTGTGTGTGTTTGTCTGTGTGTACATATACATATATGTATATATGTCTCTGTGTGTGTGTGTGTGTGTGTGTGTGTGTGTGTCTCTGTGTGTGTGTGTGTGTGTGTCTGTGTGTGTGTGTGGTGTGTGTGTCTGTGTGAGTGTGTCTGTGTGTAGTAGTAGTAGTAGTAGTAGTAGTAGTATTCCTTGCCATTACTGATTTCAAATGTCTGTAAAGCACTTTGAGCTGCCAACTGTATAAAAGGTGCTCTATAAATAAACATTATTATTATTATTATTATTTCTAGTGAAATTTATTCATTTATCACCTAAACTGCTTATCCTAGGGGCGCAGAATGTCCTTCTCCCAGCCTATCCCATCACTCAAATGGCGGAAGGTAGGAAGCACCCTGGACACGTCGCCACTCTATTCCAAGGCAGACACGCACATTCACACACACATACTCACACCTAGGGGCATTTTAGTATCTCCACCTTACCTGGCTGCATGTCTTTGAACTGCTATGAGGAAATCAGAGCACCTTGCAGACACAGGAGGAACATAAAACACAGGAGGGTCCCTGGAAACTATGTAGTGACTCTAAAACATGACTGTGGTCAAATGTGCTCAGTTACATACTCTGACAATACTGAAGCATCCGTGGATGTGAGGTGGCTCGTGTGAAGCACCAGGGTGTGAGTACAAGACTCTAAATTGACTATGTGGTAAGTGTGTGGTAAGAAAAGACATGCTTGCTGAGTAGGAGCTTTCTCCACCGTTACAATGTTCAATAAAAGAGCACTTCCTGCACGGGGTTTTTAAGCACTGACCACCCCAGTGGACTAGAAAGGGAATGCACTGTCACAAAGTTAAAGTGAGGAAGGAGCAGTGTGACCCAGCACCGAAGCCTAGCTAAAGGATGTTGAAGGAGGGAGAAGCAAGATGCAGATTTGACTGAAATGACTGTGACGCCCTGCTGGCAGAGAAGCGTGGCAGCCTGTTGGCAATGACTGCTTCTCTCCAGCCACACTTCGAGCAGGCACCATCGCTATGCCGGTTAAGGCTAAAAGCCCAGGCTCCAGCAGACACGTGCAGCACTCTCACTGGTGGCTACAGTGCAGTGGGTGGTGGGGGAAGCAGAGTACTGCTGAGGCAGCACCACTGCTGTTGCTGAGAAGTGCCCGTCAGTGTCTCTACTCTGGCAACTCAAAGTTGAGGATGTGGTCAGACTGCTGAAACTGGTTGTTCAGAACATGCCCCATGACATTCTAGTTTGCTGAAGGCTCATGGGAAGTGCGGAACTTGTAACAAGAGAGACTCTTAAGTTGTTATTGTTAGCCAGAGGATGAGTTCATGTGTTGCGTGTGCTATTCTGTGAGTCGTGTGGTAGGGTTGACCTGTCTGCTATCTCAGCTGGTCAGTGGCATTGGGCGGCGGTTTCTCCACTTCTGCTAGATTGACAGCACAGTTTTTTTAGTTGGGCATCAAAATGTCTAATTAGATGTTGCAGGACAGCCAGCATTCTTTAACCCTTATCCAACTTAGCAGCATCTGTTATAAAAGAATTTGTGGGCGGAGCATGGATGGGTGAATTACATTACAGAAACCCCTCTGGCGAAACTACCGCG
This sequence comes from Prochilodus magdalenae, assembly GCA_024036415.1. Classification (NCBI taxonomy): domain Eukaryota; kingdom Metazoa; phylum Chordata; class Actinopteri; order Characiformes; family Prochilodontidae; genus Prochilodus; species Prochilodus magdalenae. The sequence goes on along the minus strand of JAMWET010001089.1, from coordinate 1,050,653 downwards.
GATGATCCAGTTACAGTGAAGCAGGCTGGGTTACAGTGTTACAGGTGTTGAAAGCTGGTTCCATGTGTAATTGTGTAACTTGTTTCTAATAACTGTTAGCTATGAGAGAGGAAAGTCATTCTTTCCCATCAAAATGAGCAAAGTATCAGCCAATCAAAACTCTGAAATGGGAGAGTTACATGCAGCCTCTAAACAGAACACCTGTGTGTGCATGGGTGTGTGTGTAGGTGAAGAGCAGATTAGAGCAAGGAGAGCGAGAGTAGACTGGGGCGAGACTAACCCTCCTGACTCCCTGTTTTGCCAGCTGTCATTACCGCGGTGCCAAAATGTTGTCAGATCAAACAGATTTGTTTTGGCCGAGCCTGTAAGGATTCTTTCATAAATCATTCTAATTAGAGAGGGGGCGCCATCCAGGGTTGAGTTTTACACATCTTATTACTCACTCCGTAACAATGCTACTCAACCTCCACAAAACACTCCACATGTGTCTAAGACTGAAGTCCATAAAGGATTGTATGAATTTGATGTTGATCCTATGAACGCATAATTTCTGACATATAAAGCTCTAATCTCATATTATGAACCGTCACATGACCTTAGAATGCAAGGTGTGGGCTCTCTATTGGTGCCTAAAATGAACAAAGTTACATCAGGGGGTAGAGCCTTTTCATACAAGGCCCCCAGCTTTGGAATAACCTACCAGTCAGTGTTCTGGATTAGACACAGGCTCAATCTTTAAGACCAGGCTTAAGACCTTCCTGTTCAGTCGAGGTGTTTGTGACCTTCTGGCTCTCCTTTTTAGTTATGCTGTAATAGCCAGGTCTGCTGGAGTCACTGCTGCACTCTGTTAACACCATATAGTGTGTTCAGATCTGTGTGTTCTCTCTGCCTGAGCCGAACTGCTGCCCATCCTGTGCGATCTGATGCTGTTGCTACATCTGCTTTGACTGGGTGCCACTGCTTGTCTTTAACCACCACACGGAGCTCCTGGCTGTCCTGCACTGTGGTAACTTGGTCTGCGTCCTGCTGACCCATCCAATGGCCCAGCTATTTAATGACAGACTAATCAGACATATATTCCTCAACCTTACGAACACTTAACGCTTCTTTCCTTCGCTTGTCATGTTAAATGGTGTTGACCCGAGGAGCAGGTTCTCCTTTAGAGTCTTGGTACCTCTCGAGATTTCTTACATGACCAGCCATTGTGTCACTCCATGGCGGTTTGACACGACACCACTACAGTCTTTGGCGACGCTGATGTGGTGTTAAGGGCAGTTGTTGTAACAGTCTGTGCACATGTAGTCCTGCGTTGTACAGCTGTCTGGCAGTGGTGGTGGACTAACAGGATTCATGGAGGGCTTCACTGCTCGCTGAATGTCTGCAAATGTGGCTGTTGGGTCAGTCACATGCAGCGATAAGGCCCGTCCTTGCTTACATCATATGCACAGCCGAGCGTGAAATTGGAATCATTCACATGTCTCACAATGTCAGACCTACGGGGGCTGAGAATTGCAAAACCTCATGTGAAAGATGACAGTTTCACACTCCGCTATCCATGTGATGTACACAAGGATAGGCCTTATAACTGTACCTGCCTGACTCAAAACCCACGACTGCAGACATTCAGCGAGGAGTGATGGCCTCCATGAGTCATCCTGTTAGTGACAGCACCATTGGCAGATAGCTGTACGACGCAGGACTACATGCGCACAGGCCATTACAGCAACTGTCCTTAACACCACGTTAATGTCGCCAAAGACTGCAATGGCGTCGTTTCAAACCATCATGTAGTGACTCTGAATGGCAGCAGGTCATCTTCAGTGGTGAGTCCTGCTTTTGTCTTGGTGGAGACAACCAACAAATCCATAGGGAGAGGCACCGTGGTCAGCCCTAAGATGAACATTTGTTGTCACGCATCACACATTCAGAAGGCCTGGTGTCACTCCACCTCCACCCCTACCCCACAATCTGTAGGAACTGTATAAGAATATTCAAGCTGCATGTGATGGATTATCACAGGACACCATTAAGAACCTCTACAACTCCATGCTGAGACGCCATGTTGCATTAGCCCGACGCCATATAGAAGTAGAAATATTACTTCTGTATGTGTAGCTCAATAAATATTCCCCATATCAGTAATTGCCCATTTATCATCATTTATTGTTCCCGGTAATCTTTAGCTTCCTTCCCAATAGCATTTAAATCCCACAATTCCTTCTGAGAGCAGCTATTGTTTTAATGATAAGTACATAACACAGTACCTAAGCATTAGCTACTACAGCTACTATACCGCCAAAGGTGAAGAATAAAATATCAAATAGTTGTTTTAATCAGCTTTGAAACTTTAATCATATAAAGTGTAATAAAAAAACATAATTGAAGAGACAATGTTCATATGTGATTACTTCAATATCCAGCTGAAGTTTTAATAAATGGCCAGAGTCTGATAACCTAGAAAAGTTAAATCACTCTGTTGTTGGCTTTGGTCAGTTATCTCTCACAGAAGCTACTTGGCAAATACCCCATAGTCTAATTCTGAGCCCACTCCCTCCACCTATACACTCCTCTTGCACATTCATGTGGAGGGTTTACCATATTAGGGGCTTTCTCTAAGTTAATAAAGTGGAATGAACTTTAGAACTTTCATATTGAAGTACTGATACAGATTTACTGACCATGGGACTGATGGGATGTGTCATTGGTGGCATATGTGGGTATATCAGTATTAGATCATCAGTTAAACACTATGTGTAGAAAGATCTTAAACAATAGAACAAAGAAACAAAGAATATTTGACTATTTAATGATTATTTGATGATTTATTTACAAACACATTAACTGAGATTGAACTAAATTAATTGTTATGATTCCCATAACTGCATTTCATTTTCAGAGTGCGAGCTTGACAAGGTCTACATTAAAAGCAGTTTCTGACAGCTATAGCCATGGACGGACGAGCGGTACTGAGCTGCATGGAGCCACTTGGCTTTGTTTTACATTTTATGTCTATCTGTAGAAAGAAGCTGGAATACTCTTCTGAATTTCATTTTATTGATCACTCAGAGATTACAGCACCCGTGCAAACGAGTTACATTTAGTTACATCACATTTTTCAATCAATGTAGTTTACCCTAAGGCTACACATCTGTTTTTTTCACCAGCGAGACTTCATATGAAATTACTGCTCTGTCCTTAGGTGGTTTACAGTAGGTAATGTGTTTCTCTTCACGTCTTCCTGTTTGACAGAAAAGAAGAAGAATTCTAATCAGGAATCAAAAGGTAGAGCTTATCTGGCTCATCAGTGATCTGAAAGCTTAATCATTCTGAGAAGGTGTGGCTTCGTTATGTGGTTTCAGTATTACATTATGTCTGTTCTTTACTGTAAATACCGCACAGTGAATCAGTCCACAGATGAAAGACAGTAGGTGGTTCAGGTATCTAAACAATCATGAGGAGTCTTTTGAGCGAGTCAATCAACTAAACTTTATTATTATTCTTTATTGTAATGTTGCACACTCAGATGTGCACTACTGCCTGTTTTCACAGACGGGGACCGAGTGTAGTCATGGTAGTGCTGGCCTAGCATGTTAACTTTGGAGATATCTCTGCAACAGGACACAGAGTCAGCTTTGGCAAAACTGCTATTCCTTCCCATTTAGTTGTTGGTTTTATTTAATTTCGGCACGTTTTAATCTAAAATTATTACATATCTTTAAGGTATGTAATAAAACAATAATGGAATAAGCAAAGGAAAGCCATGTGCTACTGTTATTGTATCACAGGTAAGGTTTTTTTAGGTACAGTGCCCACTGGAGTCTCCAAGCCCCCTTACCTGTGGTAACATAATGACCTCTGACTTTGACAACATAATACAGTATATGATAAAATACAGATGTTTTCAACCACTAATTATGTTATAATTACTTGTATTCACAATCATTCTTCTGATGAGAAATGTAGTTTGTCATTTTCAAGCAACAAGGAGAACAAGACCTTCCAGTCATCTGTGTGTACTGCAGTCATTTCATCTAGTTCTAACTGTTTCTGTGATCATATAATGAAAATATCCTAATATAGCAGCTTTTAAAATCCCAGAACACAGAGTAAAATATTCAAATGTGTCAATGATATTAGTATTGAGTGTTAAATTAAAACAACCTGCAAAGCTCAAATGAAAAATACAAGATATAAATATAATAATATAGAATAATACACGGCTGATCCGACCTATCTGAGAACTGTGTGGGTGTGGCTAATGGGCAACTTGATTGACAGCTCTCTGTTCAACACTAGACAAAATAGTCATGGATGGTCAGCTGTGCAGATGGATGAACAGACGGATGGACCAACGAACAAACAAAAAGACGGCAAGCAATGCATGCATGGAGGAACAGATGAACAAACAATGTTCATTTATGAAACCATACTGCCTTCCAACACTCTTTATTTATCCCTCCACGAATGGATTAAAATACATTGATTAAAGCATGCTTAATCTTAAATCTTAATCTTAAAATGCTTTCCACCAGAACACTGTCACATACCTACCATCACATGATGTGTTAGATGTGACGGAGTTTTTAGAGGTGGAGGTCTGGTTCCTATTACTGCTACTGGGAACAAATCTGACCCAATGATTAGAAAGGAAAGGCAGATTCAGGTTTTGGGGAGTTTAATGCAGAAACATTTGCTATATATTCTTCTTCTCACCAAATTAGCACCTGCGCCTGTGCTGGGTTAGCATCAAGCACTCATTTGAGGCATGTAAACATTCCAGTAATGTAAAGTAACATACCATTTACTTTTTATATTGCACATTATATTAGACTGTTTTGCGTATCAATTTACTTTTTTGAATTGAAATGTTTATATTGAGAATATTCAGAGTAAATACTTCAGCTTAAACCCTAACACTAAACATAAATGAAGGAGCGGTTCAGCCTGTTACCTTTCATTTAGCCTGTTTAGCCTACTACATTGTTTTAGCCTAGTAATTTCCAGCCCCCAACAGTTTAAGATGGAGTTACTTCATACATACTTCAACATAACAGCCCAATCACAGCACGGTTTTGATTTGGCACATTAATACAGAATTCAACCGTTCTGAGGAGTCTGTATTTTATCATGGCTCAGACAAACAGATTTCAGAACCTGAACTATCTATTTTATAACCAGTGTATTGGCTTTTGTTACATACAGCAGAAAGACAGCTTAGGAAATGATGAAGCATTACTTGTTATACACTCTGAGAGCAAGAAACAGAACAGACACAACACAGAGCACATAAAAGCTACAGAGCACCTGCAGTAATGTAAGCTATGTAGCCTATAAAATAAGCAAATATAATCCATCACTGCCTTGTTGCACATCTTTATAAAAATGTCACTCACAACCAGAGCTCTTCATTTTCAGGTAAAGCCTCGTATTATAGACTTATTACTATTATTGCATTCATGTTTTTTAGAAGGAAAGACAGAGGGATCGAAAGTATACTCATCAGCGATTAAAATAGTCAGTGGGTGAGTTTAACATCATGTGATGTAAGTATCGCTGTACCCGACTAAATATATAAGGTCATCCTGTTGCACATGCTTTCCCTTCTGATTTGGGCTGGTGTGCTGGTAGAATACTTCTCAGACTATGGGAGAACTTCACGGGGCGAGAGAACCGACACTGTGTGGTGTGACCACAGCCTCCATAGTGTTGTGCTAAAGAATGGCATCAGGTCATCTTCAGCGAGGAGTCGCATCTTTGTCTTGATAAAGACGAACAAAGAATCTGTGTGAGGAGATGAACGGTCTGTTGTCACACGTCCAGAAGCCCTGGTGTCACTCTACTTCCATCCCCAACCACAAAATCTGCAGGAACTGTGTGAGAATATTCAAGCTGCATGGGATGGATTATTGCAGGATGCCAAAATGAACCTCTACAGCTTCATGCTGAGGCGTCTGGCATGTTGCATTAGCCATACTGAGAGATACAACTATTCTTTTGATGATGAGTGTATTTGAAGCCTTTTAACAGCATTAGTACGGCCCTCTCTCAGTTACGGTCACAAGTGTTGATTCTGTTATAATAAATAGTGGCAATAAAATTCTAATGACAAACATTCAACGATTTGTAGGGGTAGACAAAGTACAGTATATCAGTAGGTGTACTTTTGGTAAAACACTGCTTGAATAAAAATACTTGGTTGCAAATATACGTAAGTAACAAAACATAAAACTATTCTGCATTATATATAATATTATTAACACATTCTACCACCAAAATAATATTAGTAATAATTCTGTACATTTTGTTTTGATACTTTACTACATTCACGAGCAGGTACTTCTGTACTTTTACTCAAAAGTAACTGATTACCTGAGAAGCTGCGCCCTTCAGAACATGGGGATTATGGTTTACTACATATGCTACATGGATATGTATGTCTCTGGTGTCTCTCTCCCCACCATCACAGACATTTACACTACACACTGCATCCGCAAAGCAAACAGCATTGTGGATGACCACACACACCCCTCACACACACTCTTCATCCTCCTACCGTCGGGAAAAAGATACAGAAGCATCCGGGCCCTCACATCCAGACTGTGCAACAGCTTCTTTCCCCAAGCCATCAGACTCCTTAACAACCAGACTCTAGTCTGAATAACACATTTCAGTGACTGGACTGAACACACACGCACAATCTCATCTTTTAAATCTGTCTACACATAAACCTAAAGAGTACAATGTTTACATTTAGAACAAAATATAAAAACAATGTTCACCTATAAAAAATGGACATAACTGCACTTGACTGCTCCCCCTACCAGTGGGCTATCTGCACTGTACCCTCCCTGTATTTATTGTTCGCTGTTTCGTATGTTGTAAATTGTCTTGTGTATTTATGGTATACATTGTTCTATGTAGCACCGTGGTCCTGGAGGAACATTGTTTCGTTTCACTGTGTACTGTACACCACTGTATATGGCTGAAATGACAATAAAAACTACTTGACTTGACTTGACTTGGGATCACTACATATACGACAGCACTGCACTGGTGATACAGGTTCTTAGAAATAGATTTGGAAGACTAAACACGCCTCTGACATTACTGGGTTATTGCGTCTGTTCCGTTGAGACGCCGCCCTTAAGGGGATTTATTAAAATGCCGTCTGTACAGAACGTGTAAGTTGTCCGACTTTGTTTTAAAAACCCTCCGGTTAGTATGTTTTGGAAACATTCGAGAACTCCGCCCACGTTTCCTTTTTCAGCGTGGCTGCGGAGTTCAACGCCCCGCCCCTTCGCTTTATTCGTCCTCCTAACGCTCGACGTCGCACACAGGCTCCGCCTCTTTGACCAAATAAGGCCGGGTTGCCCATACACGGCGAACAATCAGCGCGAGCGTAACGCTTTTCCCTACATCCCTCTACTGATGGGAAGTCCGAATCGATTCATTTGAACTGTACGTTTAAATGATTCGAATATACGATTCAAACCATTTATTTTCGTTCATGAGACACAGTGGTAATGTGCAAAACTGCACATGCGTGAACAAAATGTACAGAATTCTATCAAATTTACGTGTATAAACAATATACACAAAATCACATGTACTGTTTATACTGTTAAATCCAAAATGACAAAGGATGTCAACTACAGAAAATGCAATGCAAAAGTGATTTTAATTTTTAAACTATTTCGATTATTTTTAATGGTCTTTTAAGATATGACTTGATGGTGTTGAAACTGTGTAAAAACCATATTCTAATTTTATTACACTTCCTGTTCATATGAACGTAAACACTGCGGAGACAAAAAGTTCAATTCAGTTACGACTTCTGAATCGGTTCGAAGAAGATTCGGTTGAAAAGAACGATTCGTTCACGAGTCGGACATCGCTAGCGTTTATATGGCACGGCGACTTCCGCTCTTGCCGTTAAAGCGGTGCGATCATGGCGGAGCGCGTTCAGCAGCCCCCAGCTAAACGGCTCTGCTGCCGACCCGGGTACGGCACGGCGTGCAGGCAGGGGCAGCGGCCCGGCGGGACAGTATGCGGCGGTGGCGCCGGTGGAGCCTCGGGCTCCGGCCAGGGGGGACCGAGCAGGACGCACAGTCCGGAGTCACTGTTGGACATTGCGGCGAGGCGAGTGGCCGAAAAGTGGCCGTTCCAGCGGGTCGAGGAGCGCTTCGAGCGCATCCCGGAACCCGTGCAGCGGCGGATCGTGTACTGGTCGTTTCCGCGGAGCGAGCGCGAGATCTGCATGTATTCATCGTTCAACACGGGCGCGGAGGAGAGCGCGGCCGCCGCCGAGGGCAGCGACGAGACCCGGCTGCCCTTCCGACGGGGCATAGCGCTGCTGGAGAGCGGCTGCGTGGACAACGTGCTGCAAGTCGGTGAGTCTAACCGGAGAGACCAAAAAATCATAAACGTCTATTCATCGTCCGACTCCCTTCCGACGAGCTATATTCAACTCCCGGTCGAAGTTTAAGGGCAGACACGGGGAGGAAAGCCAGGCAGACCGAGCGAGTTTACAGCGAACAAAGGAAGGAATGACAACGGCTAAAGCGGCACGACGGGCTTTAAACCTCCCCCAGGCTTTAACGCTACACCTCGCCGAGGCTCGCCGTTTAGCCCCGACGGACAGTCGGTTAGGTCCATCTTGTGGGAGCAGACGTATATACGTTCTGGCCTCTTTTTAGAGGAAAACGGTCGCTGTTTTTTAGGCTTGTCGACTGCATATTTTTGCTCCTACTCACCAAAAAAAAAACACCACGGAAGTGGAGCGAGCTGGCCGTTTTTACCTCGACCGAGCTGTTCGGCGTCGAAAACAAAACATTTCTGTCGACATTTTTAGCTCTTTTGTGCCGTTTCCTCATCGTCAGCAGTGAAACTCGGCGGTTTTATTTCCCCCCTCAGACAGTTTGAGACGAGGCTGCGAGGCTCGGCGGCTGTGTTTATTTTTTCCATGTGAAAGGCGCTGAGGGGGGAGGTTGCTGGCGAACCAAGTCGAGCTAGCTCAGTGTGCTCGAGCTGCTGCGAGGACGGGCTAATGTCAGCGAAATGTCAAGCCTGTGTTTCCGTGCCCGTTTTTCCTCTAACGCCGTCGAGGTGTACGGTTTCCAGTACACGGTGGGCGAAACGGGCTTCGTACGAAACCAGAACTGGCTTCGCCGTTTTTTGTTGTGCTCGAAAAGCTCCCTTTTGGTTTGTGTTTGGCCAGGGCGCATATCTCCCCCTCCTCCATTCAAATTGGCACTTTGTTCCCATTTTCATGTTCGTTTGTGTCTTTTCAGCTTTCTGTCAGCCGCCGAAAAAAAGCAGGCAAACAAAAGCGCCTTTTTATTTCTTTTCAGTGCTTGTTAAATAAAAGAGATTTGGAAAGGGGTGGGAGGAATGGCGATTTAAAGCTGCAGTGCCTCATTTTTTTCCTCCTCTCCTCCTTTTTCTCTCGTGTTTGTTTTAAATGGACCTTGGCTTGCACCAGTTTCCAGCTGATTGACTCTGGCTGCTGCTGCTGGTCCTGGGTGCTGCGAATGCTCGGGGATGGTAGACTTGTTTGCATGGCCGAAAAGCCTTTTGCATTCATATTTTGGTCAGCTTGGTGCATTCAAACTTCTTCATCTTTGTTCAGAATCGGTTGCCACCAGCTTCTCTCTCATGCTTGTGGATGGTCCACCTTTTTGGAAGCATGTCAAGATGGTAATCTCGTTACCCTGTATGCTTCATTTGAATTGTAATGCGTTCTGCAAACGCAATTTTCTGCATGACCATCCTACCCCCTCCCCTTCCTCCATAGGCTGCTGGATCAGCGGCGCCTCATCTGGGCTTTGTGCCCTTAGTTCTGAGCCAAGATGGGTGCCTGCTCACAATAACGCGCGAGTTGGAGCCCATGTGTCTTTTAGCAGTGGCCTCCTCCCCTGTGGAAGCTGCCCGGACGCTCTTGAACAGGATCGCTGTCTTGAAGATCAAGAGCTGTCCTGTTTTCCATCAGACTACATGCAGATTTTTCTCTGCTTTTGATGCCAGTGAGAAGAACTTCTCCCTTTTGTGTGCAAGAGTGTGTGTGAGTGTGTGTATGCATGCACGCACACTCCTCATTCTGCATTCTAGCGATGGGAAATGACAAGAGTGCACACACAGGGAGGGTTTCTTGGCTGATTGCATCTCAGTCTGGAATGTGCTGCAAAAAATAAAGCCAAGGAGTGATAAATAAAAGATGCAATCTTTCTTCCGACGCGGACTGGGCCGGGGGGCCGCTCCTAGCAGACCCGGAGCGTGGCACGGGAGGCTGAACGTGGGACAGGAATCTGTTTGTTTTTGTCGTTTAGAAGCTGGAGGAGGGAGAAAGTGGCGTAGGCAGGGACTGGAAAAACCATATGTATATTCCTCTGTAAATAGCATGGCTTTGCTATTGCACTGGCAGGTGGCCATGATGGTCTATATTTACATCCCAAGGGCACACGAGAAACCCCCCCTTCCACCTCTGGTGTTTGTGGTACATTTTCAATCTTGCAGGTGTGGCAGACGGGCCTGTCGCGAGGACGCAGAATGGTTTAGGCTTGATGAAATGTGTGGCAGATCTCGGCGCGTATGAATGTGTTGAATACGGCTCTTTTTAGGGCTCGCTGCTGTAGCACTCCCTGTAGCCTAGTGCTCAGAAAGGATTGCTGTGTAAAAACAGCACAGAGAGCCAACCAGAGGCCATGGACCATGTAGAGTCAGTCAGCGACACAAACAAAAGAATAATACGATGTGGGCTCCAGGCCACAGTCCCCCCCACCTCGGTTGCAGTTGCTATATTCAAAGCAGCAGTGAGGGTGCCTTTGACGGTGCTGCACGTTTCTGCCTGTTATTATTTGCGTCAGTGTATTGATCATGCAGACAGACGGTCATGCTCTAGCCCAAAGGTCACCGAGGTCAAGTTCAGCAGGCTTTTCCAGCGTCGGCCCACTATCACCCGCTGTATTGTCTCCTTCCATCTGTTGCTCGTTTATTAGGGCAAGAGACATCCAATGCTTATCCGATTAAGTGCTTTGCCTTTTTGCCGGGAATGTTTTCAGTCTGGTAAAGATTATATCGTTAAATCATTTACAGCGTGTTCTTAGAACTCATTGTTAAGATAATGACTTTTACACGAATTGACGAAACCCCAGCGATGTGGGAATTTTATTTAGGGATGTATACAGTGTATAATATGGACAATTGCCCAATTTAAGTGTCATCTAAGCACATGCATATATTTGATATTTATTTGATAATTATACATGCACTATAATGTCAACTTATATATTTTTTTATTAGGTATATTCGCTGATCTCTGAGTACCGGTACTAGTAAAATTATAAGCATCAGTGCTGTCCTGTTATCTGGTATCTATAGTCTTTACTTCACATACATATTTGTCAATGGAATATTAGTTATTAGGACACAACTAGGCACACCAATCGTGCGGTCGTCTGTGTGAGAAGAGCTGTGCTGTTGTGCTATTTCAGGAAAAAAGTGAAATAAAAAGACGATTGTAATAAACGTGTAATAAAGTAAATGTGACACATTTGAAAGTTGACTCTTAAAATAACTAACAGAATGTATATTTTAACTCTGGATTGAAAGTTGACCACAAAGACCCCCAAATCCTTTCATAAGATGATTGCCTTCTTAATTAATCTGATCTAAGGTAAGAAAGCCAGCCAGACATGTTTGACCTATGCAGGGATGAGGTTGGGTGATTCTGTATGCGTGAGCACATGGGTATGTACACATTTCACACATCGATGAAGCTTTCCATGTAAAAGGTGTGTGCGTGTGTGTTTGAGGGGGTTGGGTGGGTGAGTGTGTGTATGCGGGGGTGTGCTGGCTGGCAAACGACATTTCTAGCATTTTGTACGTGGAAGTGCAGAATTTAAGATGTGGAACTTAAATCTTGCAGGAAGATGCTGCTGTGTGGAAAGAAGGGCTGCTGAGGCCTGGCTGGTACCAGGGCTTTTTGAATGGCTGGACAGATTCTGGCTTTTTTCTGTTGTAATTCTAAGCGTGTTTGTTTTTGGGAAATCTAGCAAGGTCACCAGCAGCTTTGACGTGTCTTGGACAAAAGGAAACCTACAAGGTTTAGAGGAGCACTGGCATCAGGCGGTTTTCATCTTGTCTAATGGATTGCATTTAGTCAGAGAGTAAATGTCTGGTTTTTGCAGTAGCTGCCAGGTTGACGGGAAGACGCCAGAATTACACCATGCGTTGGAATGCTGGCTTAAAGTTGCTCGGTGGATCTCTAGTTGCTCCCTATGGAGGCTTTTTGTGTTAACTGGATTGAGAGAGAACCAATGTCTCCTCCTTATCTTCAACGTCATCGTTCTTCCATACCATTCTCTGGTTTTTAGTCTAAATGGATGGCAGGGATTTGGCAGGGGAAATGGTGCGGTAGTGTGTTTATGCTTAGGCGACGTTGTAATAATAAAAATAGCAGCCTGTTTCTATGAATTGCCACAGGATGATGACGATGCTAGTACAGTTGTGATTATAATGTAGGTTGCAGGTTCTTTTTAAAGGGAGCACGTCTTACATGCTTCCAGTATTTTATTTTTTCCCTTCAGGTCCACTTGCGTGTTTTGGTTGTATGCATTGTTCGTTTGTACGTGACCATTTTACAACCTTATTACCATTAGCCAGGCAGTTTGGGTTCTCCTCCCATTAAGACTGTTATATGTAAATGGCATTTGCTGTTGATGATGTTTGGCTACCCAGTAGTTTGACTGGCTGTCCGGGCTGAACCCCTCCGTATCACTTTGATATGGATGTCGGTGTGTTTTTCATGATCGCACAAAAAATAATTTTATATCAAGCAGTTTTTAAATCTTGCTATATTGTATTAACTGGGGAGTCCCTAAACTAACAGTGGGTTTGTTCAACATCTGTCTCTTATTTAGAAAAAAACAAGACTTTAAAAAATAAATCTGTAAATACTCACGTAATAGAAGCCTGCAGCGGCTCGTTTGCATCATGTCATATCCAGAATTTAAATTAGTGCCTATTTGCATGTCGTCCATTGTTAGCAGCGTATGCATTAGTAAGGGAAGCGTCCCCTTTTACTATCATGACTTCACCCTGTTTTCTTTATGAGCTTTTAGGTCTGTAAAGGAGGAAATATTGCAAACTACTGATTAATCTGCCCTGTGATCTATCTCTCTTTAATCCTCTAGAGGAATAACCCAGAAACCAGGCATCATTACATCGATTCAGTAAATATTAGCAAGAGTTTGCAAGTTGTTTGAGAAATGCTGAAATCTCTCTTGGCTGATTAATGAATGATGGATACAGCATTAATAGATTAAAAGCTCTGAAGTGCAGGGGAGGCCTCCGTGATCAAGGGAAGCATATTTCCCCCTCCTTTGCCGTTCAGTAGCAGCAGCATCCTCTCGAAATGATTCGGCCGTGATTTCACCAGCATCACCCGCTGTTTTCGGGTACCAGCGCTCTCCGGTACACTCTTAAACCAGCAGTGCAGTTAAGAGTGGATATGCCTGATGGCATACTGGAGAACCGTATGCTTGGCCTTTCTCTCCAGAGCAGTGATATTCAGCAGTATGGTAATTTTCACCAGTGCTTCAGTTTGAGTGTTTTGACCTCATGTCAAGTAAGTTGAGAGGCCTGTGCGTTTTTTTTTTTGTTTTTTTTTTGTTTTTTTCCCTCTCTTTCTTTGGAGTGCCTCCTTTCCGTCTGATTCTGTAATGGTGATCGGATCTAGTGTGGCTCTGTAATAGACGTGCACTTTTGTTTATGTCGATGGTACTGACCTATTTGTTGTCTTCGACGTGACTCAGGAGCCCATCCGCGCATGAGTTGAGGCGAGTGTTGCGTTACAGGCGGCGCTGCATTTGTGTAACTGAAATGGAAGATTAGATGAGAGCACTGATTGACTGGAACACAATCGGCCCTCTGATATCCAAATACTTGAGAGGCGTCCGGTACCCTGACAAGCTGGGAGAGTGGCATGCCTGCCGTTAGTGGGATAGCTTTGGGCCATCTCTGCCTGAAACCGGTCCCTCTTAGATTCAGTTCCAGCTCGGTCAAGCTCTACTGGGGATGCTTCTCGAGTACTTGTTGAGTTTTAAAATGACACGGAGGAAGGAGATTTGTAGTTCAGCTTTACATTATGAGTGTTTACGCAACGTGTGGCTAAGAGTCTTGGAATTTTTTCGGGTTGAGTTTTGGACCTTTTGGTTTCTGCGTCCGCCATAAACAGACATTAGTTCAGGCAAGTCGGTCAGCTCCTTTTGTTCTTGGGGTTGAAGATGCATATGGAACCCAACCATAATTCTTTCCATCTGTCCATATGGTGGTGTCAGATATAATGCTATGCCTTGGCTTCCCGAGTACGCCTTGGAGCCTCGCATGAAGTGATGAATAATTTTACGTATGGACGGGTTGCGCAAGTCTTTTATCTAGCCTGTTTAAGAATGCATCTGAGTGTAAGTCTAGACGTGTAACACCTACATCTCGCACGTTGTCGGCTCTGGTTGTAGAACAAAGACCTTTTCTGTGCTGAAAGGCACCAGGCACGGCAGAAGACGTTGCCGTTTTGAGACTTCTGCTTTTTGGACCCGTGGACTGAGATGGTGAGCAGCCAGAGCCCTGGAGTTCAAGTTTGGCTGTGCTGAAACATGGCCACATCATAGGCCTACATTAGATTTCTCTCTGGATCAATGAGCTTGAGAAAGGATTGCAGAGATGCAGGGCAGCAAGCAGAGCATGTTGCTTACTGGGATGGGAGGGGGTTGGGTACCGGGGGTTAGATACCACCCCCCCCTCCCCCCCCTTCTCCCCTCCCTCCATTTCTCTGATCCTCATGTTGTTTATCAGCAGTATTTGAAATGCAAATGGAAACTCGATACATTTCTCTTTCATGTAATCAATTTTTATTGGAGCTGTTGTGGGCCGTGAAGCTGCTGCAGACCTAAGAAGTGAATAATCCATGTTGGGCTGTAGCCGAAGACCAGGCTGAACTTTGTTGGAGGCTTATTTGTTTTGGAAAGAGGTTAATTTAATAAAGTTTTTATCGGGAAAGAGGGGAAGATTTTTTGAGGCTTGGTCTGAAAATGCCAAACTTTATTTTTGCATGTAATGATTTGGTAAGCAAATGGTTGTAGGAATCGGGTTAAGATGTTGTTGTTTTTTTTTTTCTTCTTCTTCTTCTTCTTCTTCTTCTTCTTCTTCTTCTTCTTCTTCTTCTTCTTCTTCTTCTCTGGTGCTCTCGGGCTGGTGAGTCCTGCTGAGGTATTTTCCAGGTCATTGTCAGTCTCTCCAAAGGCATGCAACTTAGGTCTGCTTCCACTCAGGAGACAAATTTGTATTTTCTGGCTCTGGCTGTTCTAGTTTTAAAGCGCTGTGCACTCCCTGTTTGAAGGGAAAAGGGGGTTCTTCTTCCTTTACGTTGATTCGCTCTTGAGCAGCAGGAGGAGGGGGGAAAGCCGGTTATTAGTGGGTTTTCTTTTTTGTTTCATGGGGAGATGTTTGATGAAGGGAGGGATGGGAGTGCCTGTAATTGCTTTAAGGGGCAGCAGCTGTATGGGTTTTTTTTGTTAGTTAATATTTAGTTAATCTCTAGACTCTGGACCTGCGGGATTGTTTTCCTCCAGCTCTCCATCCATCTTCCCCTGATCGGTATTCAGCCTTGTCTCTCTGTGCCATTAACCTTCATCGAGGGTAAGGGGGAGTGGAGGGGGAGCTTGTGGGGAAGTGCAGGGGGGCAGGGAAAAGCAGGCTTACCTTTCCTCAGTGAGGACACACTGCTCTTATTTTTCCATTACACACTTTAACCGCCTCCCTGTAATCCTGGCCTGGCTAAGCAGCGAACATCAGGCCTCTCGGCAGGTCCATACGGTACCGGACCCTATAAAAAGGCTGGAACGAGGCAGCCCTGTTATCCTGGGCCCGAAGCTGCCGTCCCAAAGGCAAGGAATTACCTTAAAGGCCATATTGCCAGCCTTGTCCCTAATCCAGACTACAGCGAGATGCTGGCAGTGCCGCCGCGTTTTGGGTGGACACCCTGACGCGTGATGACGCACAACGCCATCCCGTCCGACAGGGGAACAGGCCCTAAACCAGTGTGGCAGAACGCAAAACTTCGTCATGCCCCTTCCTGGTCCGTATGTTGAGAACAACAAGATTTAAAGTAATGCTTCGGCCCAGAAACCAAATACGCTGTTTGTTATTGACCCAGTCTGAAATTTCTTCTGCACTGGGGCTACAAGGCTAACAAAGCCAACAAGTAATGGAAGCACATCAGCCAAACTGATGCGTCTAAATCTGATATCTCTAAATCTCACCTTATTCTGCACCAAGTTGTTTAGTAAACTCAACCAGAATTAGAGAGTTGCTAAATTCTTGGACTCTCAAGCAGTAATTTTGGTTTCCACTGGATTCGGTGGACTGGTAGCTATCCTCATGATGCAGACTTGAGAAGGTGGTTTGAAATGTAGAACCTAAATGCCTCAGTGATTTGATCGGAGTCCTGCCTATTGCCAAAACGTTTCACCAACTGTTTTAAACTATTGTTCGTGTGTTGAGGGCTTTTCTTTGTGTAGAGAAATGCTTGCTTATGTATATTATATGCTAATACATGAAAACCTTTGGATTCGGGTCAGTTTGCGTCCAGAAACGTAATTAATTTTGATTCCTGGACAGACCGAAATCCAGGGAAATCATAACACATCTGAGCTTATCTCTAAAAACAGACTAAGTAAGTTTAGAATGGTGTAAATCCTATTTTTGGCCAAACCATCTCTTTAAGAAGGAACAGCGTCCAAGTTATTTATTCCGTCCTAGGTACGCTGAGGCCCCCGATCCGTCTTCATTATCTGGACCGCAGCCGAGACCTGGAAACTGTGTGGTGATGAATGAGACCTTTAAGTTCACATTAATGGCTGTGTATGGCTCACGAGGATCTTCGGGTTAGGCCTCCCTTTGATTGGTGCGCTGCACTTCTGATGTCTCCGTTTCTTTGAAGAGGTTGTGAAACTAGCCGGGAAGGGAAAGCATCTCGAGTAGTTGCGTTATCTCGAGTGGTTGCGTTTGCTGAAGCGGGCGATTTGCACATGGCTGAAGTTTTGTAAAGCCCATTCTCGGAGGCCCCCACATTGCAGGGTGTGCGGCATGCAGCAGGTTCCGACTTGCAGCAAAGGCCTTTACGGGGGCAAATAGTCATTATACGGACAGGCCCCAAAAAAATATCCCCATGTGGCCCACCAGTGTCGGAACGGCCTGCTCCAAATGCAGAAAGGGGGGAGGTTGCCTGAGTGCGTGCACGTTTCAAGCTGCTTGCTAGTTGCTAGAGGCAAACTTGAGGGGGCTGTTTCCTTTTTCTCTTGTCTTTTTCGGGCGCAGTTCACCGGGGCACGCGGCAGCAGCGGCAGCAGCTGTGCTCCTCTCTGACTCCCGACGATGGCTTTTCAACAGCAAAGCCGGGTCACCGCTTATCCGCCACTTCCTGCTCTAGCTCCCCCTTCTGGGAATCACATGCCGGATAGCGTTTCACAAGGTCCACAGCCGCCCACCCACCCGTGCGTTCCGTTTACTTCCTCTATCTCAGCACTAATGAGCTATGAAGACCCAGACCTGCGAACGTTGACTCAAATATTGCTTCAACCTTTGCAGGACTGACTCACAGCCTGCTTTAACCCTTGCAGGTCTAGAGCTGCCGTCGTTTTGAACACCCCATATGTAAGACATTGGTTTATTAAGTGTATATAAGTATATTTTAGGTCTTAACTTTTTATCCCTATATCATAAAGCAATGTCTCAGGTGTTGGGTAGAGCTTTAACTATTTAGTGTATCTGCGTACTTTACTAGAATAGAGCATCCTGCATCAGAACACTCTCAATGACTATGTAGTAACAACTGAATTATCTAAAATCACTCCAAATCCCTTTTAATTCTAATATGTGTCTAATTAATAAACCTATTAATGAATAAACCTAATTAATAAACCCTTGTGAATTCATAATTGCTTTCAGTTATACCGTTAATTACAGTTACATTCAGTTTTTATGTTCTGTATGGCAGTAATGCTTCCTTTCTTTCCCCAGAACTTCAAATAATTCCAACAAAACCTCTCCTCTCTCCTCTCTCCTTTTCTTCTCACAAACAAAAATGTTGTACTGATTGAAAGGATAGAGCCTGCGCTTCTGACAGACCGGTTGTTTCAGAGAACTTTTAGGGGGAAAAGAGAAAGAAAAAGAGAGAAAGAAAAAGAGAGACAGCATGCTTTTGTTAAGGCGAGCAATGAGTGCCACTTCTAAGGGTTAAAGTAAACAAAGGAGCGCTTCCACCTCCCCCCCCCAGGGCTGCCACATGCTCACACAGGCCTAGGCTCTCGTCGCACCTTCCCTCATTCCCTGCCACCGCATTGTTCTGTCTGCCTCCAGCCTCAGTCTCGCCCTTCGAAACCGCCCGGATGAAAAATGAATCGCAGGGCAGCGCGAGAACCAGAAGAGCCTGAAGAGGAACAGGTTCAAAGAGGATAATAAGGCACAGAGGCCGCGGCTCTGAACGCACTGATGAATGTGTGCGATCTGCCCTGAATGAGTGTTTGGTGGCGGCAGGAAGTGCTGAGCTGGGCTATTGAGGCAATGGTTGGGAAGCAAGGACGCTTAACGTTAACACCCCCCGCCCACTTTTACTCATACACGCACACCTTCGCGTGGGCTTTGACTCACTAAAAGTGAATCATAGTAAAGGCCTTTGTTTACAGCCTTGTGCATGATTCCTCTTTGGGGCTCTGAAGACATTTACCAAGCCGGGGTGTAGACTCATGGTTATTCATTCCACTGGTTTTTCCGATTTCCTCTTCGGAGGTCTGGATCTCATTGTATGGATCCTTTCGCAGCAGTCCATTCTGAATGACTTGATTTATATCGTAATGGTTAAATTACTTATGCAGAAGATAACTTGGTGGCATGTAGCTACGTAACTTTTGATGAACTGTATTATTGTAATACGTGTATGTGTGTTACTGATATGAAGTTCAGCTTTCTAATCACCACAAGCATAACGTGAAGCCACATTTTGAGACTGTTTTGGCCCAGAAATATTAGCACCCCCATGCTTTAGTAGGATCGTAACCAGACCTGCTGCGGTTGGCGTGCGGTACTTGATGGCATGTGGTGGTCTTCTGTACAATATTGGCCTTTTCACATTAATATGCACTGGCATCTTATTTACAGTACATGTGCGCTATTGATGGAAAGCATCCTGTGTTACCTTTAGTACGCAGGGTCCTCAAGCGTGAGAACAGTTGGTTACAACAGGTAACCAAACTCGTGCGCTTCTGTGTTTCCTGTTGGCTTTTAAATGGGGGTTGTCTGGCAGGCAAATGGAAAGGAGAGGGGAGGGGAATTTCTTCCCCGAAGCTGCGGAGACGGAGTATGCAAACTATCGACAGGCCTTTATCATTTTTATTTACTTGGAACGAGAGAGCGGAGGAGGCTGAGCTTGTGTCAATTCGCCAGCGAAAGCCCAAAACCGATCGAGATTTATGGAGGCATAAGCAAGACAAATGGATGGCCCTGCCTTCCTCCACGGAGCCCCATCCAAAGGAAGAATATGCCATAAATGACATATTTAGCGCCGTGAGAATGGGTCGCGGTGATTAATTTAGTGTGGGGAGAGCAGCGGTATCGACATCGCCAAGGAACGAGGGAAGGGCGCTAGCAGTGAGCTATAATAGTGATCATAATTCTATCTGTAAGCTGTGGAAGGAGGGGGAATGGTCTCCCAGCAATAGACACTTACACTGCGAGAAATGAATAGGAATTGGATATGCAATGCAGCATGACAAATCGCCTGCGCCAAAATGAAGGGTTTGCAGTTTGTAAATTAAATGCAGGGGGAGAAATAAGAGGAAAGCCAGATTTGATTTTCTCTTTTTTCTTCTTCTTCGTCTTTGCCTCGGTATAGCTTCTGATTCGAAAGGTGCCCCAGAAAATAACATTTCTGTGGCCAGTGAAAAACGTTTATGAGGACCAGCTCACGTTTACAGGACGATGCATTGTTGACTACAGGCCGACAGGTGACGGTACGTTCCGTTACGGCTGTGACAGTAAACGGCACAATAGTGCGAGCCACACCTTGAAATCAGTTATGCGTCTGTGTTTTTTTTTTTTTTTGTTTTGTTTTTTTTTTGTCTCTGAATTAGTCACGTAACAGAATATGCTTTTGTGCTCACACGTTCGGAGCACAACCACGAACAGCTTCCTACAGAAATCAGCTGCTGAGTCAGCTGTGTACTCAAAAGGCAGTTTCGAGTGGCTCACACACATATTCCCCAAAACAAGTTTGTCTAGATAAGAATGGAAGAAGCTGGAGGGGAAAAAAAAAATATCACCCAGTTCCATGTTTCCTTTAAAGGGCACACAGGAAGAGCCCTTACGAAGCCGGCCAATAAGCAGTTCTCCCGTGCGCTCAGACGCAGAAGTAATATGTTTTGTGTTAGGGGAAAATTGGTCTGCGGTCGGGCCTCGCGCAGCCACACTGGCATGGCAGCCTACTGCTGTAAGTGTGCTGTGACTTTGACAGGCTTTTAAAAAGTTCTTCAGTGGGCCACAGCTGCGCCAGCCGTGAGTTTCCTTGCGCACATGCGTGGACAGCTGCCAGGTGGTGTAGGTGGCGTTCACATTGCTGAAGTATCAGCACCTCCTTGTGTACGATGAGACCGGAGTATTAAGTGATGTAGGATTACGACACCCTGTGACTGCGGGGAGGACAAATCACGGCTGGGGAAAGGGGATACCCAACCGGTGGAGGAAGAAATATGTAGTAGTTGTCACCTGTGCTTTTGACAACTTGATGATGTGTATTAATGATCACATATTAGGGGTGGCTGATATGGCGGAAATACTTTATAACTGCATTCCGTGTATTAATACCGGAGTCGTTTGGGATTTAAGATGTGGCACTATACAGACACTAGACCATAGAGGACGTAGCTTTGACATTGTAAGACTTGCGAATGTGATGTAGGCAGGGATGGGTCTTATCACTATACCTGACCTACCCAGCCACCATGATTCCCATTGGACATTCAGCGAGCAGTAATGCCACCAGAAGTCATCTTGTTAGTTCTAGCAGCATTGGCAGACGGCTGCATGACGCAGGACTACATGCACGCAGACCAGACAATGACCGCCCTTAACACCACGTCAGCGCCGCTAAAGACTGCAATGGTGTCGTGCCAGACTGTCAGAGTGACTCAGAATGGCAGCGGGTCGTTTTCAGTGACGGGCCCCGCTTTTGTCTTGGTGGAGATCTGTGTGCAGGCCCCAGTTTTAGCCCAGTAGCATCATTCAGCACTGAACATGTCTTGGCTAATCGACTACATCTGGGCTAGGAGGGAAGTGGTGTTAGCTTAATGTCTTGGCCTCTCAGTCCTCTCCAAGCTTCTTTTGCTAAGTTTTGATCGGGCCTGTCCTCATCCAAATCCCTTTCTCCCCTACCAATTCCTCCCTTCCCATGTTGCCTTAATTTACAGCATGCGGATAAAGAGGTTGACCAGTCAACAGCCCCTGTGTCCCATCTGCTGTATGCTCGCTACGCAGGGCCAGAGGCAGTAGCGAGATGTAGGAGGAAGGGAGGAAAGTTCGGCACAGAGGGGCCGAGGCCCTAGAGGACCTTGCCAGGCTCTAGCTGTCTCCCTGGCACGTCGCTAAGAATGATGGATCTGTTTGTGTTTGCGCTCCGATTGATGCCCTGGGCTCAGTATGCAGGGAAGCTTTTTTATTGACTTTTTTTTACTCTTGAGTGCATATTTAGTAACTCATCTCTCGATATTTGTCTGTGCTCCGATATGGCTGATATCGATTATGGGGCTATGGCCCCTATGGCTGTGCCCAGCCCGTTTGAGAGCAGCTCCTCTTTGTCTGCCTCTGGAGGTTTGGGAAGTGGCCACGTGTGACTCCGCGCTGGGAATCAGGACTGACGTGCACATGGTTGGCTGGCTCGCTCTGCCTGGAAGAGGTGGGGGGGGGTGACAGCAAGTGAGGCGGGGCTTGGCACCGGATCAACCCCCCCTCCCTTTTGTGTCACAGTTACAGGGCCTGGCTCTGCCTCGTTGTCTCGAGTTTCACGTCAGACGGTATTTTTGATCGTAAACCGAGGAGGTGAGCAGCATTTCATGCACTCCGTCACGGCTCTAAAAGGAGCAGCCCTGGAGCCTGGCAGGCTGTGGCCTCCCTACGCCGTCCCGATGCCATCGTGCCATGTTTCAGCGGGCACAATGAGGGCTTGGCGGAGCTGCGCGTCTCATGCCTTTCCCGCCAATGGCTCCAGCTGCATGTTGGGCCTGGTCCCGCTATGCAAGAGGGGCTGTTCCAAATGGAACAAAGCCACCAGCCACTTCCCTCAGACACAAATGCATCTTCACTGCTTTAGGCCTTCCAGTTGTGCTCAGCCTTTGGCCATTAACCTCTACAGGCAGCTGAGAAATGGCCGTCTTTGATTAGCCCAAGTGAGAGCATATGCGCACCACAGGCCTCTCGTTCACAGCATAAGGGTGGCATATTGCTGATTATTTCTTACTTGGTGTAGATGTAGCATATGTAGTCAATCACTGATGTAGACGCAGTAATAATTCTTCGGTCTGCGTAGAACTTTTTTGAAAGGATCCATTTCCCTTGGCAGGAGCTGCAGCTGGGTTGATTGTAGCCTCTGCTATAGTACTCAAGGTCCTCTGTGAGCAGGGCCCGTTTGACGTGGCTTTCTTCAGGGAATTCTCCAGAGGTCTCCAGGTGATGGAGTGTAACTTCCTTCTATTCAGGAGGGATCGATCTATGTTTTTTTGAGGGGAGGGGTGCCTGTTTATGCAGTCCTGGTGCACCTGTTGGGAGTTCAGAGGTCAGGGGTCGAGCTCATGTCTCCAATGAAAGCACTGCCAGGCTGTCGTAGCCTCTGCCCTGGCCATAGCTGCCCTTGTACCCTATAGCAAGTTTTTGTTGGTGCAGGTGGAGCGGGAGAACCTAATGACTTTTCAATCCCTGGTATGACTGCTCACCAGCAGCTAGCGCCTTTACTGCACTGCACTCTGAGTTGGGTAGGTCTAACCTAGGTGCTATAATGATCTACCTATTATAACAGGTACTATAATTAATGTCAAGATCTGCAGCGTCCATCGTCGTTGACAATGTCCATGTCTGACAGCAACACTAGGAACAAATTACCATCCCTAATTCACAAAACCCCGAGCTATCCTGCTGGTATTAATGTGCAAAATAATATAAAAGCTTAATGACAGACAACCGTGCCTGCTTTTGGTGTCTGTTATTGTTTTATGGTGCTAAAATTGGGCACGACTTGACTTCCTAACACATATCATAAGCTATAGCTGCTGCTGCTGTGACGGCCACAATTCGATATATGCCTGTTTCTATAGTGAAGCTGCAACCTTCTTTTTCTTTGCATATGTGCTTTCACATTGTTGAGGACAGTAACCTGAATTAAGTCATATATACACTGATGTGTGTACAGCAGGTTATCTGTGCTAATTTGGCAAAACTGGAATCCTCTGATCTTCTAAAACGTCTGCATAATGAAATCACTAAGATGTAAACCACTTAATTCGGAGGGACGTCAGATGCTCCAGCCTTCTAACAAAATGCTCACATACTGAATTGTTTATGACTGCGGTGATGGGAACCAGATATCCAAAGGAAAGTTACACCACTGAAATTTACTACATGCAATATTTGACCGCCTGATGCGCATGGTGTTGCAGTGGAAAATTATATTTGTAAAAATCTGGAGAGCATTATAGTCCCATAATCATAATACCATAATTATTGAGGCATTATAATCCCATAATAAAAAGGAAACTTTTAATTCTTTCAGATTAGCCTTTTTATTTTGTTATCAGCGTTACATATAACTCAGACACATGGACGGGGTCCCTATAGACAGGGGTCAGCCTGGTTACTATAGCTGTCATATCATTATTTCATATCAAAAATGACTTCATGTCTCAGTGTCTGAATCATGTGGATTATTTTTATGAATGGGTGAAGTTCACCTTTAATACAGATGTACTGATCCCGAAGGCACGGACCAATGTTTTCCTTGTATGTATCCACTGATGTTGTAGAAGCATTTGGGTCGCTGGGCTGGACTGCTTATTACCTACTACGTGTTTGTACAGGGTTATAAATGGAGGCAAATGAATGAAATGCAGACATTTTAGCACAGTTGCCAAGTAGTGCATATACAGTCGGCTATTCCAGAGTACAGTAAAGGCATCAGCGAAGGTCTGAATGAAATTACAGCCAAGTTAAACATACGTCCAGAGCAAATACACTATTAAACACATATCTGCCGATCTGCCAGGATGATTCCAGTGCCTTCGTGCATCATTGGAACTTGGGCACATGGTTTAGTCTATATGAATCCCTTTGCGAATCGCGCTTCGGGGCCTCTCCTACAGAAGTGTAATCCACTTTTAGACACGTTTCCTTATTTTACGGTGGTATTTGAATGTTGACCTGGGTTTGCAGGATACAGGGGATTAGGACGGGAAGGCCACGGCTTCTGCCTGTTATGTTCATGCCCTGGTGCTTCTTTAGAATCAGAGAGAGTTACACGCGTGGCCTCCTCTGCATCGTTGTGTAGCTGGGCTGGTGTGTGTGTGCGTGTGTGTTGCACTTCCTTTATTGTGAGCATATGAATGTGTCTGAGCTTGGGCAGTGGTCCATGGGAAGGCAGCAGCCCTCCCCTTCTCAAATTTCCCAATGCCAGTGCCCGGCGATTGGAAGTATATTAATATTCATATGGTCTTAGTTCTGCCTCTTAATCCCGGAGTGCCAGAGTCGGGAGGCCCTTTCCCTCTGATCTCTGATCAGCAGGGGCCGGGGGCAGAGGGCTTGCCTCAGTTCTCTCGCTGGAGGATCTGCTCTGCAAACCCGCCGAGGGCTCGGGCTCGACCTTCCAGACGATCTTAACCCCTTTATCGCCCGTGCTCTTCTGGAAACTTTTAAGTCCCAGCTTCTGCTGCTGCTGCTGTTTGCCTGTTGCTGAGTGCATGAGTAATGAGATCGTGATAATGAGCTTACTGGCTCTTCCTCTGATCAAAACCTCTCCCGCTTGGTCTCCTGCACTCGTCCTGTCTCTCGCCACTCGGCCCATCCCTTTTGACGTCCTGCTTTAAAATTCAGAGCATGGAGTTGGCTGCAGATAAGGATGCATACATTTTGCACGCTTTTCTCTTTACTGCTTTCATGCTCCCCAGTCGTACAGTTCCTTAGAGCACCACCAACCCCCACTCCCTGCATTGATTAACTCGTTAAGTGTTTGTCTTTGAAATCGTGCACTGTGCAAAGCCTATGAGCGATGCGAGACCCCTCTCTCAGGGTCTTTCTGTCTGCTCAGCCTACCAGGGCTGCTCATGCTGTATTCTCCGTAGTGAATTCTGGATTGGGGGTAGAGCTTTAATGTGCGATTGTGTGGAGCGTAATCAAGCTACAGTTCTCATTAGCGGTGCTAGATAAAAATCAGGATAGGTGGCCAGCCGTGCTATAAGGAGTCAAATCTAAGATTCACTTCATTGGGAGCCATGGAGCGGAAAAGGGTTTGGATAATGGCACTACATTTTTCCATGTCACGTGGCTGTGGTTATTGATCTGTATTCAAAGATCCCCCACCCCAACCCTTCGTCTAGCGTGCTTCGTTCTAGTTGGGTTAGACTTGTTCTGCCTAAATGCTACACAGCCTAACAGTACCTTTTTGAGCCCGGTTTAGCCAACATTTGGCACGGGGGGCCTTAATAGCGGAGTGGAAAAGTGCGTAATAAGGACAAAAGTTAAGAGGACAAAAAAAAAAAAAAGAGTCTGCTTAGCACAGGCTAAAAGTCAGCTTCTCTCGTGTTTCTGTGCTGCTCGGTGCTCTCTTTGTGGTCTGCCCCTGCAGCTGGCCATGGGAACAGCTGACAAAACCTGAGCCCGTGAGGCCTGTGAGAAGCCTTGCCCTGTCAGTCAGTGGGGACGGCCGGGGGGCCTTGGCCGCAGCCTCTGTTTCTGCAGTTCGGAAGGCAGGAACAGCTGGAAGCACACAGCGTTCACATGCACGGAGAGGCTCTCTTCTCCCCACAAACCAAAGCACTCAGGGAGCGGCTAAAACGTCCCAGTGCTGAGCTCTGATGGAAAACTGCCTGTTGAGGATGGTGGGAGAGGGAACTTTTGCTCTCTCTCTCTGTCTCTCTTTCTGTCTCTTTTGTTAAGAAGACCCAGTCCTCAGGCTACAAGCTCCCAAGTGGTTCTTGGCTTGGGTGTACAGTTTGGACTGCTCTAGAACCTTTACATGGTGTGGAGAACCTTTTGCAATAATGCTTTTTTTTTTTTTTTTTGAATTGAAGAACCATTTGAAAGGTTTTTTAGGGAAGTGGTTTCTTCTATGGTGTCTTTCCAAAGATCCTGCTTTGGCACCCTCTTTCCTTTTCCCATCTTCTAGCCATGAATTGATCCTGGACTCATTTTGTCACTGCCAGATAATCTAAACAAAAAACCCGAGCCTGAGCTCAATAGCTGGTAAATGTACGTTACTCCCTGCCCTTTTTTTGGATTCAGCAGTGACATTAGTTATTGTCTCAATGCAGCAAAGACGACAGAATGGACCTTTTGTGTGAGCGTCCTTTCTCTCCCTAATCGCGCTGGTGGGAACTAGAGGGCTTTGCTTTTGCTGTTTGCTCATTTATATTTGTGTACGTTCTGGCCCTGCAGCTCTGGGCTGCCGAACCAAACGGTTTGGAAAGATGATGGCGGAAAGGGGAGGGGGCAAGAAAACTCGAGCACTCGAACGACGAGCCCTGCCAAGACTCAAATGTGGCTCAGATCTGGCTTTAAGAGCCTTTCAGCCTACTAGGAAAAAAAATGGCCGACCGTTCCTGCTCGGTTGAGTGTGTTTTCGTTTCTGAAAGGCAGACATTGGCACTCGGGTTTCTCTTAAGCCGAACAAAGCTGAAAGCCATATGCCTTGAGGTTGATCAATGGCTGCTAGCAGCATGTTATGTGGCTTCCTAGCTTGAGCCTATTTTTAATTACCCTCCCGCCCCCCGCCAGTCGCCTGAATGAGATTGTCTCTTTGCTTATTTCTCCGATTCCCCCACCACCACTCCTAAACCTACGTGGCCAAATCAGCTTTTCCGTGGATCTGCCTTTTGAGGTGGCTTTTGCTTTGCTCATATTAATTTGTGTACTTGCGTGCAAAATCGAACTCGACATATTTGGGTTACAGATTGTTGTGCGCTTGTGCGAATTGTGTTCCCTAAAGCCTGTTAGGTGTTCTTTCACATTCAATGAAATGGCGCTAATGCATCATGCGCTCCTCTGCTCGCCCACCCCCACCTCTCCCGCCTCTCTTTCAGTTGTCTGTCTCAGCTTGGTCCAAAAAACTCGAGTACTACTTGTCAAGTCTCCCCTCCAAGCTTGTGTCCTTGAGAATCTAACAGAAAGGAAAAGAGCCTTTTGAAATTCTGGGGTTGAGTGTCTGTTTCTCCCCCTCCTCCCCAGTTCTTTGGAGGCATTGTCCAGGGCCTTGGTGAGAACTTGGAGCCGGGCTCTCTGTTTGTTGACATGCCTGTGTGTGTGCGTGTGTGTTTGCCAGTGCCAGGTTTCGTATGGCTGCGCCCAATCAGATTTGTCTTCAACTGTAAGATGACCACTTGTACCTCTGATAAACTCTGTGGTACGTCAGCAGATTTGGGAGCAGTGATAGCACCGGCACCAGCGGCCCGTTCTCCTGATAACAGAATGGAACGAGGTCCCAGGCCAACTGCTGACTCTGTTTCCCCTGTCTCCCCCCCGCCGCTCCCCACCCCTCCATTAGCAGGCCAGAAGGGGGAGGTAGGAAGCACAGTTCTAGCCCTTTTTCTGTGCTCCTCTATCGCCAGGAGAGAGGCTAAATATGACTGCATCAGGAGAGAAGGCCTGGCCCAGTGCGCCGTTCCCGCATATAGATCACTGTCTCAGCCAGGGCCTGTGCCTGGATCTGCTGATGCGTCAGTATAAAGCCTTCTCTCCTTCTCTCCCCCAACTCTCCCCTCCGTTGGCCCTCTTGCATGTTCCCCAGGCGAGTTTCAGCCAGTCACAGCGGTGTAAAGCTCTGACCTCAGAATAAGATTTGGATATGATTATGGCGCACGCTGTACCGCTGTGTATCGATGCACTTGGGTCTCCACCTTCAGATGCTTAGTTATTTGGTTGCCCGGGTGTCTCTTTCTCCTCCTTCCTTATTTGGAAGCAGGAAACGAATGCATGTTGCTATGGCGCAGGGAGGGTCACTCCATTCTCCCATTGTGGCCACCGGGCGCCCCTTTTTCTGGAGGAATTTGAGGAGTTTAAAGGTGAGGGCGCTGAAAAGGCTGACGGCGTCTGGCGTGTTTGGATTGTGCCTGAGCCTTGTGTCCGAGGCATCACGACTGTGAACTAGCCAGCTGTCTTCTGGCTGATGAACGGCCGGTGCCTCTTAGCCTTTTCGGCTGTGGGAGCCGTTGGATGGACGCAGGACAAAGCTGTTTCATAGCGGCTAAAACCAATATCCGGCGAAAAAGGAAGCGGGGGAGACGAGCGCTCACAATGTGCGGCTAATTAGTGAAACTTTGTTTTGAGCGCAGCCCCTTTTCTGCAGGCTTGTTTAGACGGAGAAGTGGGGGAGGTGTAAAAGTTCCAGAAGGCAGGTTCCTTTGAGGCCTCGGAATAATTTTCTGTCAGCAATGTTTAAAGGGAATAAAGTGAATCAAATGTTAAAAATCTGTCGTGCTCAGCCGTTTATTAAAAGCGACCGGGTAACAACCACAAACTGTAATCCATTATTCAGAGCACTGTGCGAGAGAAAAGTGGCATTAAAGGCAGAAGCGCGAGGATGACTGCGCCTCCCATGATGTTTCAGTCACATCAAAATTGAGATGGCTGGTTTTGAAGTGGAAATGCGAGCTGCATCCAGTGTTTGGAGTAGTAACTGTTCATAAAACAGAAACCCTCTTCTGGGGTGCGTAGGAGGCTGGGTTCAGTTTAATCCTCTCTGACTTGTCAGTGTAAGGGTAAGTAAAAATGTGGGGTTTTTTTTTTCCTGTCTTGGAAACAGCTGAAACTTCCTGTTGTAGAGGATCTGCTGTTTTAGAGCACCGCTTATGAAAGTTTTGACTCTAATGAATGGCTAAATTTTGAATGACTGGGTGAGGTCATGTCCTACTTGTGGTCGTCTGGGTGTTTGTGTGTGTGCACGTGAATCCAGCCCTCATACAGTATATGACTGCACTTACCGGAATGGAGATGTAGTCAGCTAATCCTTTTCTTTTCCCAGAAAGTCTCAGGTCCCCCAGACTTTTACAGTCATGGTTCCGATCTCTGGATACCCATCAGATGAAATGCACTCAACATCTGATCTTGGTTAAGAAGTGAAGACTCATACATCTCTGGCTATGGCTGAGGTAGATGCCCAATTACAGTGATACTTGGTTGCGGGTGGAATTGCTTGCTGTAAAGAGAGGTTGTTAATCGGTAATGTCATACAGCTGCACCGATGCGGCGCTCCCCTATAGGCCAGTACACCCATGTAAACTAATCACTCTGTGTGCTTTAAACTTGCATGCAGTAACTTACGAGTGTAGATCAGTTAACTCACTATTGCTATGTTTAAAAGACGCTGATGTTTTTAAGGCCTGCCACTCCAGCCACTTAATATTTAGAGCTGGGCTTCTTATTTGGAGTGCAGTAATTGTCATACAGCCCTCCATACCACAGGGTAGCATGTATATTTGAATAAGATGTGTGTTTTGAAGGTAGTGGTATGATGATCAGTGTGTCATGTTGCAGGTTGCGAAGAAACGTTAACTGGTGCAATGTGCTATTTAGAAACGACATCTGTCTGTGAGTAATGGGTGTCCTATTGTGTCAGTATCTGTAGGAGATCTGTAGGTCTTTGTGTCCCCTACTATGCCATGGGGCACTAGTGAGCCTGTGTCCTGACCCGGAGTTTGGATGACGTGTTGGGTGTGTTCTATGTAGATTGACAAAAGACAGATGTAACTCTTTTAGTGTCATTTCTCATTTTATTTTTAATTCCTTGTCGGATTCGAGACCGAACCATGGAACAAAGCACAAAGACTGAATTACAATTCGGCTAGTCATGCGCTAATTTCATTCTGTCTTAATAAGCAAGCCTCTCTGACCTTTTCCCACTATTAGGTTTGCAGTTTGGGCGCTCTCCCCTGAAGCTCTTGGCAGTGCAATGTCACATTAAGATTAAGCCTTGGACTGTCACCTGACACATCAGGCCAACAAAACAGCATAGCAGTTAACTGGCCAACAGCAAGGAGATTGGCCCCCCTATTTGACTCGGGCCAAGGGTCTGCTCATCCAAAATGCCAAAAGGACAGTTATTTCCATGGACAGATGGAGCGCCCCCTTTTTTGTCTTATTTATTTATTCAGTTTAAAGGCATCTCTGTATCGAGGAGCTGGCCACAGGCCTTGGATCATTCTTGGCAGGGCTTAGAAGAGCCATAATGGTGACAATTAGACTCATAGTGTCACCGGAGGTCTCTTTGTGTGCTTGAAGAAGCTGGGCAGTAAAACGGCTTTGATTGTTCTGAGGATTGTCTGTCGCCGCACACTCTTCCATCTGCACGTTCGGAGAGTCTCCTCACTGTACACACACAAGGGAAGATGGTTAATTAGTGCCTTGAAAAGTGCAAGATGTGTGCAACCCTCTTTCCTTTTTTTTTATCTTCTGTTACTTTGCTGAGCAGTTGGAGATTACTTGCGATGGGCTTCAATTGACCTAGTCTGGGGTGGGGGGGAATCCTCATTGACCTAATTTGCGATGTGTGCGCTTGCTTTCATGGTGGTTCCTCCCTCCCCCTGAGCTGCTCCTCCTCTCATTGTTGTTGTCTGCAGACAGTTTCTCCTCTTTGCTGTTATTGGCTGGACAGCTACGGAGGCTCAGAGCATTTCTTTGTTGGTTCATGCCTGGAGAGAGGAGCTGGAGGTGCCTATTGTTGGCACATCTTTACTTTGAGAGTCGCTCTCCCATTCACAATTACCTTCTGTGTAACCCCCCCTTCTTCTCCTGCCTTCCCTCCTCCAGTTTGCTCCAGGGGCTTGCTTGTGTGTCTAAAGAAGTGGTTGGGATCTCCATTGTGAGGCCAAGCTTACACCCACCTTACAGCGCACACCTAACCCTGTACATTCAGGGAGGCACAATAACAGGGCTGGGAGGGGAGCCAGAATTGGCTTAGGGGTGAGATGGCAGTATAGAGGGGGTGCTATTGTTCATGGGTTTGCAATAAATGCCAGGTCCGGGTATAGCAGTTTCAGGATCATCAGCTTCTGCTGGTGTGAATGGGTCTTAAGACGGAGCTCCATATGGCGCCTTGGAGGCTTTGCAGTTTTACTCTCTCCGGCTCACGTCGCCGCAGTGAAAGCATCTTTCAGTCCAGCCACCGGGATATGGGAACGCTTTCGAGTCTTTGTGTGCATTTTCAAACAAGGTCGTTCTGGCACCATCCAGTGTTTTATCCTCATACCACTATGAAGTAATTCTTAATCAAAAGCATCTGTAGACTTTTCATCCTCTCATAAATAATAAGGTATTCAGCAGCCTACGCTGCAGTGTCTTTCTCTCGCCTCTATAGAAACGGGAGGTGCGTGTAGACCTTTTCTCATGTAAGGACTAATCCACTATCAGGCAAATGGGGCTGCCTGGTGTAATTTACTGGCTTGGGATCATTCTTCCTTTGGGTGGCATTTAAATCTTATTTGCAAGACAGGCATTGATGGTTCACCTTTTCAAATGTGCTACTCACCCTTCTTTTTTTCCACCCTGTGTAAGCATAATACGCAGTCTCGCAGGACCAAACGCCTTCCTGAGCAGGGTGGCATGTTTTGCTTTTAGAGCGAACAATAAAAAATGGTGAAATGACTCGACATTGGAGCGGTGCTCATCTCTAAATTGGAGTACAGTTCAAACAGCTAACCCTCTTTCCAATGAATGAGGACATACACAGCCGAGTCACATTATTATGACCACCGGCTAACTGCTGTGTGCGGCAAGGACCGCAGCCAGATGGGCGGGGAGTGACTTGATTAGGTCATGGTAGGTTGCCACAATATCTGGAGCCATGCTGACTGCAGTCCATCCCACAGTTGCTGGAGAGTATGTGGGGGAGGATCCATAGAGCGAGCATGACGATCAAGCTGGTCCCATATGTGCCCTGTTGGGTTCAAAGTTGGACGGCTTGGTCATGCTCTTCCAACCAATGTCAGGACATTTCTCAGGACATGTCTGATTGTATTGCTAGAAGGAAAGACAGTCAGCATGTATAGGTGTACGTGATCTGCAAGGATAGGTTCATGCCCCAATCGGTTGAGCGTGCCTTCCACATGGTTGAGTGTGCCCAGAGGATGCCAGGAAAACATGACTTCCTGCACGAGCTACGTGGCTGCCACCATTGAAAGTAGGAAGTGGTTATAATAATGTGACTTGGCTGTGTAATGCATATATCATGCTCAGCATCTTCCCCACTATTACTTCATTGTCGGCCGCATTAGTGTGGTTGGTTGGGGTGGTTCTTCAAACCAAACCAATTGCTCGAATTCAAGTCTTTGGCTTTGAGACGTTTAGAATATCCTCTTGTTCTCGTGTGGTGAAAAGTGTCCTGTCTGGTCGCATTTCTGTTTGACGCCAGTATAAACAGGTTTGATGGGGATGAGTGTGTCTGCCGCTGCAGAGATGCAGCCGGGTGATGGAGGGCTTTGACACTAATTCCGAAACGGTGTGGGATGCTAGAGTTGTGTCAACTGCGATTACACGTGAGGGCCCACACCATCAAAGGCCCTGTCTGCAGGCGTTAGACTGACAAAGCCATTTCTCTCATGGGCCGTTCTGGAAGTATCGGTTTTGAAGTATTGATGTCTCGCAAGCGTTGTTGTAGAATTGGGCTGGGCAACAGTGTGCCTTTGTTTGCGTCTCAAAGGGATTTCTGCCCATGATCGTGTTGGCTAAGAGGCCAGGCCTGATTTATTGGTATTGGTATTATCTGTAGTTAATCCAGGTGTGTGGACTCAGCAGTTAGCCCGTATGAACCCCCCTCCCTGTGTAATGGGCAGTCCTCCCGCTGCGCACGTAAAATTGGCTGGGCCGTGAAGAGTTAAAGGTTGATGGCTGCGGCGGCTGGCGGTATTATGCAAGCTGTTAAGCAAAAAAGGAAGTACATTACAAAATGCTGAGCTCAGACGTCTGGCGCGCGGCCAAGCCTTCGCTTTTTCTTCTCCACAGCTGAGGGCTTTCTAAGCTTCCCACCAGTGGGTTTGTCTACTGTTTAGGAATTCTCTCTCTCTCTCTCTCTCTCTCTCTCTCTCTTTCTCTCTTTCTCTGTCCCTCTCTCACTGTCTCTCTCTCTCGCTCGCTCTGTCTCTCTCTCGCGCTCTCTCTCTCTCTCTCTCTCTCTCTCTCTGTCTCTCTCTGTCTCTCTCTCTCTCTCGCTCTCCTTGTCCCGCCCCAGTCAGACCCCATCTGCCTCTCCCACTCCCTCCCCTTCTGTAGCCATGACGTCAGCTGAGCAGTTCAGCCCAGGGCCAGGCACAGTCGGGGTTGGGCCATACAGGGGAACGGCGTTTGTTGATATTTGTTGATGTGTGCACGATTCAGGCAGCTGAGGGGGAGGAGGCAGAGTGTGTGTGTGTGTGTGTGTGTGTCTCTGCAAGCGGGTGTGGAGAGCTGCCAGTGTGTGGAACGCTTCCCTTGTGGCCACAGCGTCAGCTGACTACAGAGCATAAGGGGGAAGCGGAGAAGGGAGGAGCGTGCTCTCTCTCGCTGTCTCTC
Organism: Prochilodus magdalenae; assembly: GCA_024036415.1. NCBI lineage: Eukaryota > Metazoa > Chordata > Actinopteri > Characiformes > Prochilodontidae > Prochilodus > Prochilodus magdalenae. The sequence continues at coordinate 1,016,813 of JAMWET010001089.1, read as the reverse complement.
TCTCTCTCTCTCTCCCTCTCTTTGTCTGTCTGTCTCTCTCAGTCTCTCTTTTCCTTTCTGTCTTGCTTGTCGCTCTCTCTCTCTCTGTCTGTCTCTGTCATTGTGTCTCTCTTTCCCTTTCTTTCTCTCTCTCTCTCTCTCTTGCTCCCTCTCTTTGTCTCTCGCGCTTTCTCTCTCTTTCCCTTTCTGTCTTGTTGCCTCGCTGTCCCTCACTTGCTGTTGCATGCCCCCCTTTCTTTCTTTCTTTCTTTCTTTCTTTCTTTCTCTCTCTCTCTCTCTCTCTCTCTCTCTCTCTCTCTCTCTTTGTCTGTCTGTTTCTCATGCTCTCTCTCTCTTTCCCTTTCTGTCTTGTTGCCTTTCTGTCTCTCTCTCTCTCTCTGTCTCTCTCTCTCTCTCTCTCCGTTCCTCCTTTGTGTGTTATTAGTCAGGTTTTCCAGTCAGTTAGTCTGGGTGTGAATTCCAGGCATACTAACTGAGCAAGCCTTCTAAAGAAGAAGTGAAAGTAGTTTGCGTGTGTAGTGCTGTTTAATGCTCTGCTGTTTTTCCATGTCTATAGTTTATATATAGTGTGTGTGTATATATAGTGAGCAGTGATGGCTCATATGGTGCGTGTGGTGGTAAGAAGCTGTGAAGAAGAGCTTTTGGTGGATGATTTTCAGAATGACGATGCACAACAGATATCATATTAAAAAAAATGAAACGTACCATACAAAAGAGCCCCCTGCCATCTTTCTGCACAGGTCACGTTATCTGTCTTTGTTTTTATGATGGGATAAATTCAGTAAATTAGAATCAACTGCTGGTCTCAAAGCATATCACTTGACCAGGCTGTCCGAACTTCTCCATATGACCGTAGCCCTGGCAAGTGGTCTATTAGGGCTCTTTAAATGGGCCCAAAGGGGCGTCAACCGGGACCCATTTTTTTACAGACTGAGAGAGAAGTACCGTGTGCTCACCGCGTGGGCTGGGCTCTTTTCATTTCATACCTGTTTCATGCAGCACCTTACAAATGCCTTGAGTTGAAGCAGTGAAGTAGGTTACCTAATAATTGTGTTTTTACCTTGAGGGACGGTCGCAATGCAGGGGGCATTGAACTGTATAATTTTCGGGATCAAAAAAATCACAACCTGAGCTAAACACAAACAGCTGCTTTTGTTTATTTAAAAAAAAATTCCCCTTTCGCTCATTTTTGCTTGCAGCATCACACTTTCTAATTAATGGTAACCTTCTAAAAGGCCACGTGCCACAGTTTCATACCGGTACATATTGAAACAGTAGCAAGCTAGATAAGCTGACTGACATTTAAGATGCTCATCTTGTTTACAAATAGTGATGCAAGCAATCAAAAACGTCATTTCCCAAATGCAGTGTGTCTAAATGCAGTGCGTCTCGAGCTTTGCTGCCTTCTGCCTCAGCCCTTAACCCCAACTATCTTGTGCCTATATGACTAACTACACATGAAACCAAAATTGCTCATTACAGTACTGGATCGGTCTGGTTATGACTCTAAATATGGACCCTTCAGAAATTGAGCCATGCTGGATATTTTGTAGACCTCTGACATACTGCCCTGTCATGTGCAGCACCAAGTCAAAGAGTTCAAGAGAAAAGGCTGATCCAGCGAACCGTTGCATTAATTTCCCCACAAATCACGGACTTGGCCCCCCAACCTCATGTAGCATCTCCCGTTTGAAGTCCCAGCTCTTGGCGGGCACGCTACTGCTCAAACTGTGGCTGGGTTCCTATTTTTAAACACAGTTTTCCTCTTACCGCCACGGCTCTCCGCGCGCAGGGAGGGGTCCAGAGCGAGGAACCACATCCACCCTGGCCCACCCAACCCAGGCTTCCCTCTCTCTCCCGCCACCGCACCCCTCTCCTCATGAGACGTGGACTGACAGGCTGGCGGCTGTGGAAAGGCAGTCTCTCCACAGAACTTTCGGCTTGAGAGCCTTCCTTCATCCCCAGAAGTGCAGCGCTAGCCTTAACCAACATACGAAGGGTGCGTCCACACACTGCTCAGGAAAGCTGCCTCCCCCCATGTACATACTCCATAAAAAAACTGTCTGGTCCTGTCCTGTGGCGCTCTAGCATATCTCCCGGCAGCAGTTTTAGCTCTCTTGGTGACCCGTAGCTAACGCTAACATTAGCAACAGCATGACTCGCACTCACGAAGAACCCAAAAAGGCAGACGTCTGCGCTTGAAGTGTGTCCCAGATAGTACTTTTCCACTTCCCTAAGCCACAGGCTGAAAAGTCAGAGCCTCCCCCACCCTGATGAAGTGGGCCAGGGTTCTGGCTGTGTTTAAGTAATAGGCTGGCACAAAAGGTTTCCAGGCCAAACCGTAGGTTGTTGCCATGCAGGAAATTCAGCTGATGAAACAGGTGATAATAAATAAAAATACATTTTACACAAATGTCCTTGACCACAGAGAATGCTTGTTGATCCAAAGTAATGAATTCCTTTATTTATTTATGTATTTATTTATTTGTTTGTTTGTTTGTTTGTTTTACCTTTTCACTTTGTCCTTTGTGAGTGAGGAAGGGTGTTTTAGTGGACTTTATACTTTTCACTTTGTCCTTTGTGAGGCTACAGACAGCCTTTGACTTACAGTGTTTTGCTTCATGAGTGTGGGTTCATTTACTGTTATTTACAACTGCCTCTGTTTCTTAGACCTTCTTTTTTTCTGTTTTTCTTACAATAATAATGAGCTCTGCGTATTTTCCTTTCCTGAGTGGGATGTTGTGTTAAAGACGTATCAGCCTTTGTAGTATACATGGTCTGGGCTATTGTATCCCCTCTTGATGAATGAGGAGGATAAAGGTCACCAGGAACAATAAATGATGTATTTAGACTGATATGGGGAATATTTATTGAGCTACACCTACAGAAGTAGTTTCTCAGTATGACGTTGGGCTGCCATGTTTGCTAATGCAACAGTCTCTGTAATAATCCATCCCATGCAGCTTAAATATTCTCCCACAGTTCCTGCAGATATTGTGGTAGGGATGGAGATGGAGTGACACCAGGCCAAGCGTGACAACAATCCTTTCATCTTGGTGCTGACCATGGTACCTCCACACAGAGATCTGTTGGTAGTTTCTACCAAGACCAAAGCAGGACTGGTAACTGAGCCGCTGAGTCACTCCATGACAGACTGGCAGGACACCATTGCAGTCTTTGGTGACGTTGATGTGGTGTTAAGGGCAGTTACCGTAACGGTCTGCATTCGTGTGGTGCTGCGTATTGCCATTGGCTGCCAATGGTGCTGGCAATAACAAGATGACCCATGGAGGGCATCACTGTTCGCTGAATGCCCACAAATGCGGTTGATGGGTCAGTCAAGTTCAATGATAAGGTCATTGCTTATGTCACATTTCTGGTCCAGCGTTAAACTTGAATCATTCACATGTCTCAATGTCAAACCTACCCATCAAGTTTCATTCAACTATTTGTTCATCTGTTCTTTTCTTTTGTTTATTTGTGTATTTGAAAAGTATTACAGTTTGATTCTTCATTTTAGGTCTGTTTAGTCTTTAGCTTTCTCAGTCTAAGTCTTCTGCTTTGTTAAATGATGGCAAATAGAAATATGGAGAAAGGGATTATGTCAGATTTATTAGCTGAAAAAGAAAAAAACAGGTTGAAGTGAACTAGCTGCCTCTGGCCTTTTGTTCAGAGCTTTGTTAACATTCGGTGTGGAGAAACACTGCTGCGTTAGGCAGGAAGTGGCCGTCCTCATCCTGTTCCCTACACAATTGCATGTGGAATTGAAACCGTTCCACACATTCACACAGTAAGCCTCAGCCTAAAGAGGCTCCCAGAAGCCTATGGGCTGCAGACATGGGCCACTCGTAAAAGCCGGCTCGAGCTTTTTCGTTCATGTGTTCTTAAGGTTTCCTGTTTCGTCCTGTAACGTGAATCAAGGCCCAGTTGCACCCCGCCCACACTGAGCCCCGTATTGTGTGACCTCAGAGACCACCCCAGGAAACAGGTGTACGTCTGTTTTTTCGGAGTGCGAATGTGCACGTGTGTGCCTACGTGGGAGGGGTTGGCCAGGGGCCCCAAGCGCTCCTACGTTCTGAAGCAGCGGTTGTGATGGCCTCTTCCTTTGCTCCTCCTCTTCTTCCCCCTTATTTGTTATGGGAAAGTGATCCGGCCAGCCAAACGACTTTGGAGGCCAGAGGTGGAAGTGGAGGTGGAGGAGGGGACCGGTCGTCAGCGTCCGGCTCAGCGACCGACTGTTGGGAAAACACGCCTGGGCCACAGCTGTGCTTTTCTAGGCCGGCCCACCGCCAGCCCTGTGGCACGCTGTTTGCTGATGGGACCACACACGTACTTTGGACTGCATCTAGCCTCAATCTGCTCCATTGGCATTCATTGGTAGAGAAACACAGCCATAAGTAACCGTCCCATCAAAGAGGGCCTGGTGCTATAAGGCTTATTTACAATTGCTCATGTATCAAAACCGTTGGAAGGACGTGCACCATAGCTCGATACAAGGTATGTGTGTGTGCAATCAGAGCGAGCTTGATTGGAGCCATATCGAGTTAAACGATATGGCAGCTATTAAACAGGCCTAAACACAGCGCCTGTTGGCGGCAGTGCTCCCCCTGCAGTGTTTTCTTTCGTTGGCCTGAGAGCGCAGTCAGATGTAATTCCAGCCTAGAGAGCCAGGGCCTTTCTCTGGGTATTATCAGGGCCTATCCACTGCTCTGCTGCCTTTCAGAGGCACAACACACTTAGCCTAATCCACAACACGGAGTGAAGTTAGAGGGGCAGCCTATTATGCATTCTGACGGGTGTGTGGCATGGCGTTATGCAGATCATGCGTTGGCCGCTTTATCAGTTGTCTGCTTTGAGCTGCTAGCTTTTGTGTTTCTTCTAAAGGCATGCATGTGTCCCGCATGATGGCAGAAACCAAACCTGAAGTTAAAGGGCTGCGAGCGCGAATACCTGAAAGCGCACCTGACCCTGAGGTTTGGTTCTTCTTGAAACGAGGAGACGATTGTAGGACCTGATAAAACTGGGAGCATGTTTTTGACTTGGGTTCGTTCCAAGGCCTGTTCAAAACAAGTCAATTATATGCTGTTTGCTGGGAATTTCCTAACTTGATTAGACAAGTATTTGGGTATGGGGAATTGAATTTGCCAAAGTATCTCAGTTCGAGATACCTTTATGAAGAAACTCATATGAACGTAATCCTGTTACGCCGAACGCATTTAGCGCAGTCGTCCTGGAGTTAGCAATTTCATCCAGCATTTAATCTTTCAAACGGCTTTGTGATGAACCGTTTGATTTGAGAACTTACGAGGCTAATTATGTGTAGATAGGAGAAAAGAAAGGAGGAGGGGGGGGCCCAAACGTTTTCCCCTTTCAATTTGTCTGTTATTGTATTGTGGGCGACTGTCTATATTTGGTTACTGGTATTTGCTTTCATGTTGACATTTTGAGCGTTTTTGTTTCTTGGCTGAAGCGGCGAGCCCCGAGCAGCATGCTAGTAATCATCCCGCCGTCCGTTTTTCGAGGGGAGAACTGCTGTGGCGGAGAAATGCTTTTGATCTGCTCCCTTGTGTTTGGGTGGTCCTAAGAAGAAAACAAACCAGTTTATGCAGAACCAACGTCAGCCGAGCGTGAGTTTTAGTACGGGCCGCTTGGTTTGTAGGACAACACAAACCGGGGACCTGTGCTAAAATTGGTCGCTGTTTCCAACCGGCCCCGGCCTCTCTTTGGAAACACTCTGGAGAATAACCTTAAAGCCTCGGAGTGGACGAAATGTCAGCGTTTAATAACTTGCACATGAGATCCTGAAGGTTAAACACTGGTGTCTTCTAATCATGGGGAGCATGCGAGATGGGGGCAGGGGAAATGCCAAAATATTACCCTCCTCTTCTGCAGTTTCAGAGGCTGGATAAGCGACGACAGCTCGCTGTTTTCATATCTGGAAAAGCCAGAACAACGTCTGATAAACAAAAGCTCATTATAAGCTGCATAGCAGTTCACAAATTGTCACCAGTAAAAGCCACAGGGATTTCCTTTAAGTACATTTAAATGACTTTCAGTAACTGACGGTGTGGAAAAAGGGGAAGGCGGTGTTTTATGTTTTGCTCTGGTCCACAAAGGTAAACATCACAACATGTCTCGCATCATTAAGCTCTGTGGGCCCTGGTCCTCAAATCATGGACATCGTCCCCAAAGCAAACACTCCCTCCCTCTGATATCTAGCTCCTGGCATAATGGGGGCCACTTGCTTGTTTATATTAGCAATGTCGCGCAATGCATTTTGGATATTCCTATGAGAACTGGCAGCGCGATATGGCTTGCGGACCCTTGCCCTCCCCCAGGACCTCTATTTAAACTTGGATCACTCTAGCAGAAAATAATAAATAAGCTGTCTCCGTATTTCGAGATAGATGGATTGGATGGCTAGATAGTTGGATAGATGGACAGATGGATACTTTTACACCATCTGCCCTTTGCATTCTTTGTATTTCATGATGAATGGCTCTGTAGAAATGGTCCAAATGTGCTCATTCCATCGATAGTTCACTAGTGGCCCATTTAGCATAATTGTAGTAGTTCTGGATTTCAGCTTCACACTGCCTATTCTCTCTCTTCTATCTAATTATGCTGTTCTTCCTTCCACTGCAGGTGTGGGAAATGCACAAAGGCTTGAAATGTATTAATTTACTCAAAAATTTGAATCATGCTGTAAATGAGGGACTGCAGGAGAAGCTGCTATGGAAATGGACTTCAGTAAAATTGGTCACTTTTCTGGGTTTTGGATTATTCCAGTATGACCCGTTGTATGAATTTATCTGCATGCTGACTCTTCACTTCTCTTCGCTCGTTATGGCTCGCTCATTTGGCCGGCTTTGCAGCTTCATTTCTTTAATATTTTAAATAGACCACGTAGCAGTAGGTCACAGTTGGCACCCGCATCGTTTCTTTGCATGCAGTCGTGCAACATTGTTTTGTAGCCTCGTTGCCATTTTCGAGACCCACGCTCCCCCCACACCCCCCACACCCCTCCGCTGGAGATCTGTCTTTTGGGTCAATGCGTAGGTCAGAGCTAATTGGACATTTTTGAAATGGTAATGTTTTGAAAAGGGCAGTTGTGAGTGAGAAAGGTTACAGGTCTGTCTTCTGATGACTGAGGTGGGAAAAGAGGGGGCCGACTTCAGTGTTCAACAGGGGAGGATTTATGGCAGGCATTTTGGAAAGCACTCGGAGTTGTCCATCTCTCGGAATATGGGCCTGTCTGCACGCTTTTTCGGGGCCAGTTTTTATCAGCAGAAAAAGGCTCCCGCGGTCATTCTTCTTCATTTTCTTTGTCAGTGTGTGTGAGAATGACACGCTCTGCTGTCAGCCAGGAAATGAGGTGTTATCAATCTCCTCAACTCGGCGCCTCTGGCTTCTTGCTGTAAAAGCAGGGACTAAGCTTAAACCATTGTCAGGCCTTCCCTTCCACATCTCATCCCAGGCTCGCGTCCCAACCGTAGTGGAAACTGGCCTGCTAGTAATACTTTATCTTACAAACGGTGATGGGTTGTTAGCATTAGGCTATATCGTTTGCCTTATGCTAACTGCTTTCCATTCACTTCCATTCATTATTAGCAGGCTTGGTATTATTGGTTAAAGCTATATCTGTCTAATCTCATAATGTGCAAGTTCTTCTGTCACCACATCACAAAGATGTCTTGAGCTTTGTTAGCTTGTTTCGTCAATATGAGCTGTATGTTTTTAAATGTTAGCTGGCCTTTACACTAGAGCATACTTGCAGATAATACAACAAATATACTGTATGTGTTGTGTTTACAAAATTCAAATGCCTTTATGGTGTTTAGTAGCTGCTGTTATACGGAACAGCTTACACAAGTACTTGGTGTTCAGTAAGACGATGTATTCTAGCTAGTGCAAATGGGTTAAGGGAGTCCAAACTACCCTTGAGCACAGACACTGCCAGAACAAGAGCACTGCCAGTGCTGATTCCTACTAAGAAAATCCAGAGTTAGGCGCAGCATGTAAGTGCATTGCAGTGCATTTTGATAAGTGCTTAGATTAGTGCTCACCTAAGTGGTTTACAAAGACATGGGTCTTCAGTCTGCGTTTGAGGACCAGGACAGAGTCTGTTGTCCAGACAGCTCGTGGAAGCTCATTCCACCCTCTGTGCTCCAAGACAGAGAAGAGCCGTGATGCTTGTCTGTAGGCCTCTGGATGGCCAAGGATGACTGGTCAAATCAAGCTTCAGGTACAGGTCAACTTTTGACCATTGCTGTGAGGCAGGGAGGGTGTTGTTCGTTCTTGGCTTTGTCGACGAGCTACGGAGTTCTGATGTGGGCAGCCACAGCATTCTGGTGGAACTGTAGAGGAAGACAGGAGCAAATGGGAGTAGTCAAGCATTGAAGGACAAGAGACTGAGCTGGTACCTAGGCAGAGAAAAGGGCAAATTTGGGAAAACATGGGCTGCAGTGTATCCTTCAGCACCTTTTGGCTTGAAGGGATTTCACAATTTAATAAAATTTTAGTGTCTTCATTAATCAGTGTTCTCCTGCTACATTACCCAGCATGCATCATACCACTGTTTGGTTTTCTACAGAGTTGATCACAAATCTGTTGGTTAATAAAAACGAGCAAGCTAGCGTTAGTGTAATTCTTACCCCGGTTGTTGAACAGAATCAAACAGTAAACATCAGTTCTATCTTTATTCCATAGAACCCCCCCCACCCTTTCGGTCAGTGAAAAGCCGGTTTAGATGGCCAGTAAATCGCCATTCTCTCCCTTATAACGATGATTTAAAGACATTTACATCTGAAATAAGATGATGTTAATGTTCCTTTTGCATTCACCAGCTAACCAAAAAATAAAAATTAAAAAAAGAGAAAAGAAAAACAGCCCCTGAAAAAAGCAGGTGTAGTTTGTTTGCCCCCCAGCTCCAAGATGCATTCTCAGAAGGAATTTTTTCCGGTTATTTACCTGGGAAATCTCACTCTGGAGACCACTGCAGCACCACCGCAGGATGCAAGTAAGCACGTTTACAGCAGTTAGATTTTTCATTTGGGCCGTGGTGTCCCTTTAAACAGCCCAGCAGCGATACCCTCTCTAATCTCAGTGTAAGTAACTACCGTCTACCGTCACCACATCGCTAGCGTGTTATTAGCATAGATCTGGCCTGCTTCAGCCAATCAGGGAGGCTTTGTAGGGTGAAGAATACCTTCTCAAACAGCAGAGGAGAAATACCCCCATCTAATCTCAGAGTAACATCTGCAATCACCACATCGCTATCGTGTTATTATATCTTTGCCTGGTGTGATGAAAGCCCACAATGGATATTAACTGCAGATTGGTTTGCTGCACCCATATGAAGCCTGCTAGCTCCGCTGGGCATTACCTAAGTGCTTTAATAAAACTGACCATCGAGAAGACGTGTTAATTAAAGTCATACTAATTGTCTCGTTGCCCCAGCCATTCTATTAACTGCAAGTTAGCTTTAGCTAGACAGTACATTTCCCCCTTAGGAAGTAACGCCAGTATAAGAGTCTTACGTCATGCGAAGATCCATCAGCCTGTGCGTTAATGTCTGCCATCCTCAGGTTATAAAGTCATGATATACGATAATTATTAATCACATACAGTGACATATGCCTGCAACTGTAATCTGTCGACTCCTGAACCTAAGGGAACTGCGTTTTGAAGTGGAGGCCCAGATGCATGTGGTGAGTTATAATGGCTGCTATAATGGAGAAGTCTTTGACGACTTGTGTTGCACTTCCGTAGTCTGGGTCATCCTCCTGTTAGGAACTTTAGATCTCAGCTGGTGTTCTCTATGTGAAATGATTGAATGCCGATTTCCAAAAATCACCACTGGCATACCCTGTGGCAGACGTGCTGATTCCTGATATGTTGCTTTGGATGTACATGTTTGATGTTATTAATTTAAGGGATGAATATAGATAGATAGAAGAAGATATGATAGAAGAGTCGCTACATGCATACATTCTCAGAGAGTTCAGTGACATTAAAGACGCACATAGGACAGACACATCAGCTTTGTCCCCAAGGGCGTTTTTTAAAAATGCTATTCAATTGCCCCATAGAGAAGCAGTTTAGGCCCGACGCCACCATGACCATGTTCAGTCTACAGGCAGATGGGATTCTGTTCGTGCTATTCTTTAAAGGTGATCAGTTAGGATTTGTGTGTCCAGATATCACCCGCCTATCTGCTGTGGTATGAGTGCTGTGGTAACGATATAGTAATGACGTAGTAATGGTAGTAACGCTATAGTAACGTTATTTAGTAAGCTGGGTCAGGAAAGAGGAAGGTGCTTCATTTCATCCTTCAAGCAGTCACCCTGTCAAATCTTTTTGGCACCTCCGTCACTCTGGGTTTGCCATCAGTGTTGGTTGTCAAGTTGCGGGTGGCTCAAAAGACACTTTGAAATCTGGTTTGAGTGTCCAGACTGAGACGCATCTGTAGATGTGGTCAGAGCTGGAATCGCAGTTCTGACCACCTCCACATGTGGTTTAGATCCGATTAGCAACATTTGAAATTGGATTTTATATGGTCAGTCTGGATACAATCTGGATATGACAAATCAGACTTGGACTGGGAGTCTAAACGTGAGTCTAATACAGGCACAGCGTTGACCACGGTGTAAATTCCGAGGTTTTATGACCAGTGTTCCGTCTCGCGGTGATGCAGGGAGTCCTGGTTGGGGGAGAGGGTGGATGAATGCAAGTGAGGTGCATGCAAATAATTCTTCCAAGAACAGCAGTTAGTGTGCAGTCTTTCAAGGAGAGCAGAACAGGGTGGAGGTGCAGCTAGGCTAATTATTTACCAGTCTGTTGGAGAGTAGCAGGGAGGGAAGCTCTGTCTTTAACCCGAGCTAGCAGATGGCTCACGGCTGATGAACTGTCCGGGAGCCGCCGCTCGGCGTGAGATGCTAACACTCGGGAGAATACTCGCACTCCCTCGGCAGCCTGCTCATTAAACAGCTCCCCGTCTCCCAGAGCTCCTCGCGTGGCTCGTCATGCCAAGGAAAATCATTTACTGAGCATGTGCATGTGTGAGCGCGCGTACGAGTCCGACTACACGTATGTGAGCACCAGCTTTGTGTAGGCTTCCTCACGTGCTCACGAGGTTGGAACTGCGAGCTACTGTTGATTCATTTAGGGCTTTGATGAATAGTGAATTCTCTCCAGCGTTTATTTATATTGGCCTTTAAATCTACACTTTACTTTCATTATTACCTCCTGCCTCCTCGGGGAGCGTTTCAGCGCAAAATAATTTTGATTACGAAGCTCGCTCCGCAGTACTTTGGCTCGGAGTTAAAATGTTTTGTGTAGGCCCGTCTGGCGGTTTGAACGGAATCGGTAAGTGGGCACCTTGAGACCGGCTGCATAATTAGTTGATTTGCTGAGTGATACGTGCCGAATTGCTTCCTTTGTTTTCCTTTGTGAATGAGTAGGAGCGAATTGCAGAAGGGTGGATGCTAGCCTGCGTTGAGTCCCACTCGCTGCGGTCTAGACGGATCCGGGAGCCTGACTTTAACCGTGCTGTTGAGCACGGTCCACGCGACGAGCCAAGCATAACACCAAGTAGCTCGTCTATGGGCAAGTCCTCTAATGCGTACCACAAGCACACAAACCACGAGCCGGCTGAGCCCGAGAATAGGCAGCGGCTGTGTCCGCGTCGCAGATGATTCTGATTTGTTTTTCAGATCCGATCATTAGTGTTTATGCAGGGATCAGACCAAACCGTCTGAAACGGAATCTGAACAGAGTAAATGGCATTTCAAGAAATCGAGGATTCATGATGAGGTTGGACTTTGGCTGGGCTTGGCTTAGCTGACTGCTGCAGGACGAAGTGGATGCGGATGCTTTGCTAAGATTTCCACCATAAGGAGCTGCAGTCCGCCTTCTAATCACCTAATCATAGAGAGCTAGCTATACCAATGGATCGTGTCTGTGGAGTAGGTTCTCGAACATTAGCAAGCTTATATCAAAGGTCAGTATGTGCCTTATTGTTGGCCTTATATCATGACCGCAAGACAGCTTTGTAGGTTGGATGATTTACGACTTTCCTAGAGAGACAGTAATGATTGTATTCAATCACTTGTAGCAAATTTAGCATGGCGCTAATCTATAGCCAATAGGGTGGCCACTTTCATAACCCCCAAAAGGAGGACATCGTAAAGGGGGAGTCGATACAAGAACACAAGTGATTGCTTTACCCACCTGCTTGGGTGGAATGGATGACATTTGTGAGTCAGGGAGGACCTTACTCATTGACTAGCATACAGAGGGCTGATCTGTGGTTAACTGGTAGACGGGCCATGTCACGTGACCTTGTTAAACCAATGAAATGCAAGGCATGTCTTTGGACACATTGCACACATTGTTTGCGAGTAAACGTTTTAATAATTCATCCCGAAAAGAGCACTGCCCATCCAGGTATTGCGCCCCACAGAGGACTGGGAGTTGAAAACGTGTGGCCACCATAGTAACCAGGCTAATCTTTGACCCCTGCTAGAAAAACCTGCATACACCCGCATGGCTGGTCACCAGCCAAAGCAGCATATGTTGCGTTTTGATGCCGGTATGCTGGTCAACCAGCATGATCAAGCAGAGTGACCAGTTAAGCCAGCGCTGGAATCAGCCCTGAACCAGCCTAAACCAGTTTAGACCAGCATGGAATGCATGATGCTGGTCTGTGCTGCCTTTACATCAGGGTCAGTGCATCCAAGGTGGGTTCAAGTGATTGAGCTGCCACAGATATCCTGTGTATACGTTACATGCCATGCTGGCTGCCTCCCAGTTGGACATGTTTGAGGAAAGCGCTGGATCTCCTCGTATGGCCGCATACACAGTGGTTCATGTTAAATGTTTTGGCCAGATCCATACGCGAGGATGAAAGCGCCATGTGAATGCTCCGCTGCGGCGTGTGGAAACAGCTTTACACGCCTTTTCTTTTCTGTATACAAAACAGCCTCTGGCTCTTTTTCTCCCCTGCCTGCCTACGAGCAGAGGCTTTTCTCGAGCGATCAAATATTTTTGGTATTGCAGCGGATATAGGTGGCTAGTGCAAGGTCAGCACATAGAGAGGGGGAAGAGAAATGAAAAAGTGAAATATGCAGCCCTTTCCCCCCCCCTCTTTTGCTTTACCTACCGGAGTTCCAGTGTGGCCGCCGAGAGAGCTGAGGAGAATTAAAAGGTGAGAAGGCCTTTGTGCCTTAAAGGCAAGAACAGAATGGAGGAGGAAAGGAGACGAGGGAGAGGAAAGGCACCTGTGAAATAGATATAAGGTCGGTGTGGGGGTGTGTGTGGCTGGTTTGTTGTGTTACAGTGACAGTGGCCCTCGGGTGACCACACCACAGGACTCTAGGGAGCGGTATTTTGCTGACCCGTCCCTGGGGGATCTTGACTGATCTTGATGATATGAGAGCAAAGGACACACGGAGAGAAACGCTGGCTGCCGTAGTTTCTCTCGCCGTATTCCTGAACTAGGTTTCTGTGGAGGTTTCGTGTCTATTGGAGAAACAGGAATGGTCCAAGACGGTACATGTTAAGAACAACTGGAACCCAAACACGTGTAGTTAATTTTAGTTTATGTAATATTTCTCGGTGTTATGTTTTTATTATATTTACTTATATTCTTGTTCGCTGTCTATACCTGAGCTTTGTTAAACTTTCACATAAATAAAATTAACCATGTGTCTGACAGGGGTGGGTATTCAGTCCGTAAGTAGGATGACGTTTAGGGGCTTCATATGGCATCAAATATGTGTATGTTTTATTGTGGCATATTTTGATTTGGGACAGTATGACATCTGTGCAGACACTGAGATTCCAACTAAGGCTTGAGTAGACTGATAAATGAACTAATTTTCTCAAAATATTGAGTTCTTGTAAAAGTATAGATATCTCTAATATTGATGGATATACAGGGGTTGGACAATGAAACTGAAACACCTGTCATTTTAGTGTGGGAGGTCTCATGGCTAAATTGGACCAGCCTGGTGGCCAGTCTTCATTAACTGCACATTGCACCAGTAAGAGCAGAGTGTGAAGGTTCAGTTAGCAGGTAAGAGCACAGTTCTGCTCAAAATACTGCAATGCACACAACATTATGGGTGACATACCAGAGTTCAAAAGAGGACAGATTGTTGGTGCACGTCTTGCTGACGCATCTGTGACCAAGACAGCAAGTCTTTGTGATGTATCAAGAGCCACGGTATCCAGGGTAATGTCAGCATACCACCAAGAAGGACGAACCTCCACCAGCATCACGTAGTGACCTGGCCACTATCCTGCAAGAAGAATGGCTTAAACTCCCTCTGACCACTGTGCAGGACGCAGTATATGTCATTCCCAAGACCAACTGACGCTGTATTGGCTGCAAAAGGAGGCCCTACACCATACTAATAAATGATTGTGGTCTAAAACCAGGTGTTTCAGTTTCATTGTCCAACCCCTGTATATCTTAAAGCAATTTGACTTTGTATCCCCAAATAATGACTTTTCCCAAGAATTCCAGCATTTTCAAGATCTTGAGATTAAATCTAAATACACTGTGAGTTATGAACTTAAAGGAGTAATTACAATTGGATATTAACTTTGAAAAAAGGAGGTAATTAAAATACTACGTCAGCATTTTGAGAGACTAAGTCGTTAATTTGGGACAAAGGTAAATTTTCCATTTTTCTGCCAGAAAAAGGAAAAATCTGCTGGAAACCTGCTTTCACACATGAGCCGATGTATTGCAGTGGAATGCACTAGTGCAGATTATGACCATGTGTTTTGCCCAACTCTGCATACGTCCGTACTGATCCCACTATCCTACACCAGTATTCACCTCACGCTAGTGTTTTTTTTTTTTTTCTTTTCATTTGGCACGCAGACCGACTCCTGTCGCAGCAGCTGGGTGTGTAAATAAAGCGGGATATGCAGCGTCACACGCCATCTATGTCTCTCTTTCTCTCTCTCTCCTCTCTTTCTTTCCCTCTCTCCTCTCTCGCCCCCTCCCAGTGGCTGGCTGGGAGTGACTCATTAGTGTCTACTTTACTTCCTAATCAACGTATGATTTCTCCGCCTCTCTTGGCCCGGCAGCCCGGGTACATCAAACACTATTCAAATGAGCAGCTGCATTATTCAGCGCTGCCTTTGTAGTGGCACACGCCAGTCACACGGCAGCCCCGCCTCCACCCCTTTCCCTCCCCCCTGTTGGGTCTCGCTCCTGTCCCACACATGCACACGCACACGCAGTCACATACATCTGTTAGCCAACGGGGGATTGAAGCCTGCGCTTCCTCTTCCTCAGTTTCTCAAGCTGTCTGGGTTCTTGTTATGGAGTTTGTCGCTGCGTCTCAAATAGAATACTTGCGTAGCGTGCTCACCACTTTCAGCGTGTTCGTTCTGGGAAATGAGACGGAATGTAGGGGACCATATTGTTTGTGCTCAGAAGCCACCAACACACCGAGCAAGACTGCAAAGGGGCCGTGTGGGCAAAGCGGCCGTGTGGGGTCCATATTACGAGTCATTTAAAAAAAAAAAAAGATTTTACAGACACCAAATGCGCTGCCCGAGACAGTAGGGGGTAAAGTGCCTAGCGCCAAGGCGCAAGCAGGTGTAAGCCAGTACTTTGCTGTTGCTGGCTCACTCACTAGGCTACCTGCCACCAAATATGAAATAGAAGAAAGCATACCAGCATCACAAACAAACACTCATATTTACATTATTCAGGCCAACATGAGTGCGTATCTAAGATCATTGAGGATGATTCATCAAACTTGTCATGTCCCTGGTATGTCAACCTCTTATCACACAATTTTCCACTAATAAATTCACTAACAAATTATTCATAAGCATCCAATAATGTAGGATGCTTCCACACATGATGGCATGCGAAGAATGTGGTGTGCAAATCTAAGAATATGGATATAATGCGTGACCCACTCCCGACAATGCCGTATTTTCACTCACCGTATTCCTGAACTAGGATTCTGTGGAGGTTTTGTGTGTATTGGAGATGGTTAAGCCGTCACCTGTCCAAAGGGTCCGTGTTCTTCCTCATTTTAACCCTTTCCCTCTCTTTTGTTTATCTCTCTCGCCCAGGCTTTCATCTCAGCGGGACAGTAACAGAGCCGGCCACGCCGTCCGAGCCAGAGGTGGTGTGTAGTGTGGCCATCAGCTTCGACCGTTGCAAGATCACTTCGGTGACGTGCGGCTGCGGCAACAAGGACATCTTCTACTGCGCCCATGTGGTGGCGCTCTCTTTGTACCGTGTACGGCGGCCCGAGCAGGTCAAACTTCACCTGCCCATATCAGAGACACTCTTCCAGATGAACCGTGACCAGCTGCAGAAATTCGTACAGTACCTCATCACCGTCCACCACACAGAGGTGCTGCCCACAGCCCAGAAACTGGCCGACGAAATCCTCTCGCAGAACTCTGAGATCAACCAAGTGCACGGTAAGGGGTGGCCAGCGCATAACGGTAGGGGCGGAGGAGCTTTCTGCACCAGTGATGTGTATTTAAAGCTTTCTAATTTAGTTATGTTGGTGGAGACGGAGCGAGGCCACGTGTTCTTTTCCAGGGATGAGGTATCGGCCGATGCACTGTAGAGTCGTTCCTTCAGAGTCCTCCTTTTAGGCTTTGATTCATTCGCTTGTAACACATTAGCGTATCTTCTTTTACGTTGGACCAACTAAACACTTTTTACAGAGCACTAAGCTTTAAAGTGAGAGATTTTAACTGAAGCTGTTTAGTCCAAATTCGCATTAGTGAAATGCTCCCAACAGGACCAAAACAAGGAGGGTGGATTCTGTTTCAGGAGGGGTTAGTTACAGATCTTTACCAGGTTCATTAGTTATCTTCGATATGCAGTTCAGCATTTTCTAGCCAGTATGCTTCTATACTAAGGTACTATCTGTAGTTAGTGATGATCTGTTATCCATTACTTTTACTTATTTCAAATTAGATTGTGATTTCAGTTAGGGTGGGAAGTATGGCAGGAACCTAGCGTCACAATATTGGAATGCATCACAACACACAGTATGCGTCACAATGATGTAGGGTGAATAAAAAAAAACATAAGACACAATTTTAAACTATTAATTCAATAATTTGTGTTCACATATTAAATAGGCCCTCTATGTAAAACATGCAACTGATCAGCGTTCTTTACCCGCCTACCGTGATCACCATCATACTTTGAAAAGTAGGTTTGTTTTGATCACAGTAATGCTATCAGTCCTGATTCGGTACATTCATACATCTGCTGGCTCATCCCTGGACACTCCCAGAGCTATATCCTTAAATAGCTAGGAAAAACAATATTGGAAAAAAATCGCTCGAGTTTCAGGAGTCGTTCGAACTGCTGGCTAACACCCAGACTGGTCAGATTTTTCCGCATGCTTGTCCAGTCCGGACTGGCCTTTATTTATTCATTTACTCCAGACCCATTTTCCTATAAAACACATTGGCTGAAATCTCATCACTGGAGGTTTTATTATTCCCTCACGCCAACGGCATCCTCAGCTTTATAGCCTCATTTCCGGCAGGGTCCCCCTTATGGCGGATTGGTTCATCCCTGGCAGGGTTGACGTAAAGCTCAGAAGTGGGCGGGGGGGGTTAGACTCTCACTTCTCTCGTCGTGTCCGTGTGAGGCACAATGGCCGTATTATATTTCACTTTTGTCGGGAAGGGGAAATCTAAAGCGGATGTTCCAATTATGGAAAAAAAAGAGCCGGGTAACTGGCACATTTTGGAGTGGGGAAAAAAAGGAAGTGCTTTCATCAAGGCAGGGCTGTGTGGGTTCACGGCAGGAATGCAGGAAGTTGATTTGATGTGGTGCTTCGTAAATCTTTATAACTTGACTGTAAGCGTTTAAATCATCAGACCTTTCTTTTGTTTGGGGATGGGGGGCTTCCTCTTCGTCCACACACATGCAAAGCATTGGGCTCTTTCTGCTCTCTTCAAACCCAAACAGACCTCCCCGGTCTAAAAGCCTCATACGCTGTCTGGACTGGATTAGTACTGATTGTATTAGTTGGCCACATGCTGCTGAAATATGTTGGCCACTTGCTTTTCTCTGGTTTCGCTTATCTGGGCCTTGTGTTCATACATCAGCTTTCATCCTCCTTTATGCATCACCATAATGCTTTCAGGCCTTAGAACATGTGCTTCACTTTCTCTTTGTACTTGAAGGCATTTGAGAAGTGCTGACTGATTTTGTTTGTTGTATGCGTTAGGGGCACCGGACCCTACGGCTGGAGCCAGTGTGGACGATGAGAACTGCTGGCATCTGGATGAAGAGCAGGTCCAGGAGCAGGTCAAACTCTTTCTGTCCCAGGGGGGCTACCACGGCTCGGGCAAGCAGCTCAACCTCCTCTTCTCCAAGGTGGGATGACTAAAGCACAGCACATAGCACATGTGACGGGGCTTTTACTGGAGCCCTTTTATGGCTCCTCGTGCGGATAAATCATGACTATAGCCATGATCAAAAACAAACAGTGCTGGACAGTAACCCAGTGATTGGAATCGGTTGCTGTACTTGAGTAGTTTCTTGGCGTATCTGTGCTGAAGTACTTCCAATCTGGGTGACTCTGTACTTTACCCCCCCATACAGTTCAAAATCTAACATCTCACTTTTAACTCCACTACTTTATGGCCAAGTCTGTCCTTCCTTTCAGCTCGTGTGCATAAAATCAGAGCTTGGAAAGCGATAGAAGCACAAAGCAAGTCCACCAATTACTGTGCACGGCCACTTTGTTTTGAGCTTGTTTTGATCTGTTGGACAGAGCTTGGTTCTAGCTAATGAAAACTGTTCTCTCTCAGTGTCTTGTTCTTATGGTCATTTGTGCCAGACTAATTAATGAGCTTCTATTAAAGACTGGTGGACTGAGATACACTAGAGTCTCTTCACCTACACTGAGCTGATTAAGAGGCTTGTTCAAGAAATGATAATAGGACATTAGAGCCATAATAAATCATGCTCCTGTTACTCTCCATACTTAAGTCCATTTTAAGGTAAAGACTTTAGTGCTTCTACTCAAGTAGAGGTATAAGGTGGTTGGTGTGGCACAACGAATAACACCACTACTCACTAGGAAGCTACCGTCCCATGTGGGAGACTGGGGTTCGATTCCTGGTCTGGGTGACTGTGCTGTGCTACACCAATAAGAGTCCTTGGGCAAGACTCCTAACACTACATTGGCCCACCTGTAATATGATTAACCTTGTAAGTCGCTCTGGATAAGAGCGTCAGCTAAATGCCGTAGATGTAAATGTATAAAGGGAGGAGCATCTTCTTCTACTGGAGGAATATTTTACCTTGGGTATCTACTTTAACTCAACTACATTTGCCCACCACTGCCAATGATATACTTCTTTCATTAGTCTACATTGCAAATAATTTTTCTGAAACCTTTTAGTTTAGTTTCATATTTTTGGGGTCTCCTAGAATAGATTTACAAGAATTAAAAGAATTTTCAGGACATACTTGATGGGAGAAAAAAAACAGAACTGGAAAAGCCCTGAGCAAAAAGATAAAGATAACATAATATAAATATACAGAAATCATTATAGGGTATGCCACCAACTCAGCAGAGAAGGGTTAACCAGGGCAAGAATGTCTTTTGTTTGTTTGTTTAATTTGAAAGAAATCCCACAGACAGAATGTGCTGGCATGAACGTTCCCATCAAGTGGGATGTCATGTTTTCCGGGTTGCATCAGACCTGCAGTCGAAAAGTTCCTGGGTGTTTTTAATGCTCTACATGACCGGAGAGTATAAACTGCTTGTCTGATAACCTTGTAGAAACTATGGAACGGTTCCGAATGGCTGACATTTCACAGCTGATCTGCTGCTGCTCAAACTGTCTGAAAACCTTTGTGCTGCTCAGTGCAGGAGAATCCTTTAATCACTTTTCATTTTCATCTCTGGTTAATATTATTCATAAAGTCTTCCATTTTGCCACTTAGTAGGTATATTTAATCTTAAAATGCCTTTCAGTGCATGTTTTAATGCCACAGGAGCTTTCCAAACGGCTCACGTATCTTACATACCGTGCTTGTGTCTGTGTTCGCCCTCCGCAGGTGCGGGAGATGCTAAAGATGCGGGACTCGAACGGGGCACGCATGCTGACGCTGATCACAGAGCAGTTCATGGCCGACCCACGGCTGGCTCTATGGAGGCAGCAGGGCACCACCATGACAGACAAATACCGTCAGCTCTGGGACGAACTGGGTGAGTCCAGCATCCTCCCTCTGCACACTGTACTGATATTTCAACTGTTGGGTGAATTCCCAAACAGATTCGAGCCCATAACAAGCAATCCAAGGACAACAGTGGCAAGGAAAACCTCTCCAGTAATGAGAAACAGAGTCAGGAGAGCAACCAGGCTTGAAAAGAGACTGTGTTCTCCTTGGGGTTACAGTAGATTGAAATTTATAAGTGGCGTTTACATAACGATACTGGTAACTTGCGTTTCATACTGAAGGTGTGCATGTGTGATTAGTATGAATCATTTTGTTGGGTAAGATATGAATTTACATAAGAGAGTATAGCCTCTGTACAACACTGAATGCAGCAGTAGATGAGTTAAACGGTGGCTGTAAATGCTGGCAAGCGGCTGTTTTTCCTTTCCAGCTAATTATTTCATTACAGATTGCTAGTTATGTGAGCAAATGACACCCGTGAATGGCCATTTTCTCTCACGTTAGCCTAACTGCTTGTATTTCCCCGTGACGAGTGTTGCTGGCTAACTACTTCGACCTCTTTTTCTGAAAGTTCCTTTTTTTATTTGAGACCGAAAGGATAGTAAATCTCTCCATTAGCTGTGTTTAGGGATGCTGATTTTAGGAGCCGTGTTTGGAGGACAGTAACAGCTGAATGCAGCTTTGCTGATTGTATACTGATCCTGTTTGTGCAGTAATATTTCTTTCCTTGTGTAAACAGTACCCATCACATCGACTAGTACTTGAAGCGGCTTGTGTGACTGAACGCTTGGCCTTGTTTGGGTTATTTAGGCTGGCTCGTGAGCTTGTGTAGGGCATGTTTGACTTGCAGTGCAATCAGAATGTGTGGGCCTCATGCTAAACCCACCTGCGTCTCCGAGGACGTCCATTTAGAAGACTCTTCCGCTGCCAGTTTGCACATTTGCAGCATTTGCTCTTGATCAATATTGCATATTCTTTTCCCACTTAAGCCCCCTCCAGGGCTTTCTGGCTGAAATATTGTGATGCAAGTTCAAAAGCCGAGAGTTGCACTCTAGTACAACACCCTTCTGTGGAAGCCCGTGAAATGCTGATCCTTGTTGTTCCACACAGTACCGCGGGACAAACTTTCAGGGCGGGTCAGCAAATGATTTTTAGGGTATTATATCGTTATGGTTCACTGGCCGAATTGTGCAGGGGGGAAAAAGTGCCCACCGTGTTTGAAGCTGCGTTATTGGAACCAAAGCAGTGCAAATTGGATGGCTGTGTAATCATTTTAATTGTGACTGGCTTGCCACGGCTTTGAGCCTGCCAATGCTCAAAGCCCTGTGATGTTTCGTCAATTTTGCCTTGGCACCCAGGCCGGCCGGCACAATGGAGCGGGTCTAGGTCCCTGGGTGCAAGGAGAGAGATTCGGGCCTGGCCTCAGAATGGAAACAACTCCAGGAAAGCCATAGTTGGGTGCAAAATCAAATTTACACAAGTGCTCTTTACTCTAGCAGAGCCAGCCAAGATGTGTTTGCTTCCAGTTTTCTGCTGGAGTTAAGAAGCCAGTGTAGCTAAGACGTCAGCTTATGAGCACAAGCAGTATAGAGCAAACAGTATGCTAATTGATTAGTATGCTAATCCAACAGTATGCTAATTGTAATGATCGTACAGTATATCATGTTAGCTACATTAACCTCAAACCTACAGACTATGGCTGTCTTGGGTGGTCGGCCACGTTGGCGATAAGGAGAAAAGTGTAAATGAGGTTCTTCTGTAGTCTGTTACGTTAAGTAGCTGGGTTGAACTGAACAGAGCCCCTGTGCTTTTGGAGCTGGACTCTGGAATGTTTGAGGTTTGCATTTGTATGTTCTTGAAGAGGGACGGTTGGCGTCCTCCTTTGGAACAGACTGTGTGAATACTTGCAGAATAGTGGAGATTGGGGGAAGTTTGGGGAGTTTGAGTGTAGCAGCCACGTTTGATTGTGTTTGTCAGGGGGCCGCTAACAAGAAGGGGAAGAGAGGCCCCTCAGTCACAAGGGAAGTAGGCTGTTTAACCTCATTATTCTCAGAACTGGACACTCTAGAAACAAGTATGGGTTTTTGTTATGAAACTTTCTCTGCCGCATACTAAAAACAGGGATCCTTAATTAGTTTAGTGGGTTTCTCTTTTTTTTCTTTTCTTTTTTTTAACTGGGACGCTTATTATATTCAGTATGCTGGACGTGGAATGTGAGTTTTAAAACATTAGTGTTATTTATTATTATCAACATAGGCCACAAAGCCAGTATTAAACCCTTGTGTGTTTAGTAGTATTATTTGTATCATAATAAACAAAGAACTTCTCAGGCATGTGCAGTGATTTATATAATGTTTATTTGTATAATGTAAACAAAACATATGAACGTATACGTATAATGTATATGTAATATTACACGTTACATACAATGTACAAGCTAACTCTTAAAGTTTCTGTGTTTCAGAAATAGCTTTTTACTTGCTTAATTCTGGCACACAGTGAACTGGACAGCAACATCCATTACAAATCACCAAAACCAATATTCAGCGAATATCATTTACTCTCACCTATGAGCAAAAATCTTAAATGAATGAATGTCATTGCATGGTGTGATGTATGAGTCAGTTAAACCAACCAATGCTCATTTTTAATATTTGTGTATGTAAAATAAATACCTACTATTTACTAGTACCTTTAAAAGAGGGGCCTTATATAATTACGTACATACAAAATCATTTCTGATCTACATTTCTGAATGCAGGTTTGTACAGAAACAGTGCTGGGTTTGGTGGCCAGCTGCCATATCTGCTTTTGTTTAGGTCGAGAGAAAAGAAAGCGTTTTAGGAAATGAAAGTAATCATGACTTCTGTAAGATAAGATAAGATAATCTTTTATTGATCCCACAGTGGGGAAATTTACAATGCCACAGCAGCACAGAGGAAAGAACAGAAGTGTCAGGAAACATACAAATAATAAATAAGATCTATATATACAAAATTACAGAAAATATAAATAGTAGAAATAGAAATAGATTCCTGAGTTTTTATTGCACATAGTCGAAATGGACTATTGTAGAAGTAGACTACCGTAGAAATAGACTACTAGAAACACACAGTAACAGTGAATGCGGTGACATGCCTGGGAGATGTGGTACCTGGGGGGTATTACAATTTCATTGTACGTACTATCTGACGCGACACGCTAATCGCATGCAAGTTCTTGTGTTCGTGTGTATTTGCTAAAGATTGAGAATGTGGGAAAATCTGAGCAGCTTTATCTATAAGCATTATTAAGCCTCGCAGGTTCCTCCTATACCATGACCGCATTTAAAATAAAAGTCTCTCGTCAGCGTCATTGTCTCAATCATCTAGCAGCATATTCATAACCAGTTTGTGTAATAACGTCCTGTAAGTGAGCTTTGAGAGCCATTAAACTCTTCAGGTCTCTGATTTGTCACCGCCACCGTGAATAATTCGGACTCTGAGGGCACACGACTCGGAATGACTTCAGTCAGTCTTTATTTATTGTCCAGTCACCACAAACCACAACTACCGCCATTATTATTATTATTATTATTATTATTATTATTATCTCTTTAAATAATAATAATAATGTTGTATACATATGTATAGTTCAATAATACCTATGTATAACAGAATTAGTGTTCTAGTATATAAAAGCATGTATTTTGAGACTCTCGTTTCAGAATTATTGTTCCTACTGAATGCTGGGAAGTTGGTGCAGGTGAAGTGTTGTCCTTCTTAGTGGAATCCTTTATTAATTATATTTATTTATTAAAGCCGTCATTAATGAATCCACACAGGCAGATTTACGTTACAGTAAGAGCTTAATTAGTTTAATCTAGACAAGACAGGCCAGCTTTGATTGGCTCCTCTCCAGTGCTCCAGTATCGCTTTTAGCATGGTGAGCATCAGTCCAGGCGGGCTTTACACGGTCTGTGTTGGGTGAACGGCCGCGGTGTCTGATCGGTGCAGCACATTTACCCGTCACATGTCAACATGTAGGCAAAGACTGCGTAGTGAATATGTGATGGGCCATACGAAGCCGTCTGTCACAGGGGCCGGTATTCTGAGACCCCTGCAGCCGAGGCTCTTCTCCTCCACTCAGGTGTGTCTCTGCGGCAGCCATTTTGTATCGAGGAGCGTTCTTCCTCTCAGTAAAGGAGAGGCAGTACCCCCATTAAAGAGCGAGAAAAGAGAGAGGCGGGCCACATCTCAACCACTTCTCCCTCCCTCTCCATTTTTTCAGATTCTCTCTCTCTTTTGGTTTCTCTCTCTCCGTTTCTCTCTCTCACTCTCTTTCCTCTATCTGGCTCTCTCTGATGAATCACTAGGCCTGTCAGGTTCGTAATTGGAGAGGCCTTCGTTATGAAGGCTGCCCCCTCCCTCGCTCTTGCTTGCTTGCTCGATCGCTCGCTCGTGCTCTCTCTCTCTCTTTTTCTTTCTCTCTCCTTCCGTCCCTCAGCCCTTCCCTCCACCTCCTCTGGCTCCTGACAGGAGCGATAATGCTAAGACCGTTTCATTAAATCCCGGACACTTAATGTGACACCAGTGGTCAGGTAGGAGCTGCGGAGGGGGGTGGCGGTGAGGAGCTGGAGGAGGAGGAGGAGGGGATGTGAGGTTACAGCACAGATTTATACAGCCATACAGCCTAGGCCTCTGTCTCTCTCGCCGCCTTTCTCCTGCTCTCCCTCTGCCATGAGAGGGCCCCTTTTGTTGAGGGGAACAAAGGCATGTTTGCCTCAGACAGAGCTCGGTGGGGACGGTGAGAGATGCTGTGGGTTCTGGACTTGATGTGCGTGTGCGTGTTTGGGTCTGAATTGTATGAAAACAGCCACAGATATGATGCCGGTTTTATGGAGCGAAAAATTGCTGTCAGCCAATGTGGTTTTATATGGTTGGTGAATTTAGTTAACCCTGTAAACTCGGTGATGATTTGAAGCAGATGATGTCTCATTGGCGATGTGATAATCTGTCTGGGCTGGCTGCTATATGACCAGCTATGTGTAAGTTTAAATATAGGCTAGCTATAATGTAGGTGCTGGCTAAGCCCAGGTATACCCATTATTACATCCAAGCTAGTCTTAACGTTAAGCTTACTGGTTATGTTAATCCCGGTAAACAGGTTAAAGTGCTGGGGAACCAACAGAGAACTCTGGTAGCATAGGAAAGACCAAAGACATGGTTTAAACTATAAGAGCTGTATACTGTAAATACACTAACACCTCTGATCATCAGCCTGGTATTATTTTTTAAACATGAAGCTAAAATCTGTAGCCTAATTAATTGAGATGCAGCAGCTGTTGAGATGTCTAAATGTGTCAAACGGCCAGAAACCATCATCCAAAGAAGCTGCATGCTGGGTTGTCGACAGTGGCTTTAGGTGTGCAGTTTTATTAATTCCACTTATGCACATTGTTCATTTTTCCATTAACGGGCTGCCATCGTGTTTCTATGGCAGGGAGTTAATAGAGCTGAACATGGTGGAGCCAAACTTGGTATAAAGGTAGCATCAGAAGCATACTACACCTTACCAAGGTCCTGGTTTAGACATTTTCGGTTCAGACTCCTCCGTGCAAACTGATGCAAAACCAGTATCATCTTCCTGAACGTGGCTGTAAGAGAGAACAGTGTTAAGTCACTGGGCCTCCTTTACCAACATCTCCATAAGATTTGAAATTGGCCCTAAACTGATCCTAATAAAATGTCTGTCCTATTCGTAACTGCAGGATGGTCTAAGAACAAATCCCGATTAGGATTTGGTGGATGCCGGTCTTTGTGGGTTTGGTGAATGAGGCCCATTATTCCCAGTGTGATAAACCTATGGAAGCATAATACTGGGCAGTGTTATTAAGCAAATCTGCATATTGGTCCTATATATCGGGCATCCTCTATTGCCTAGGGAGACTTGGAGACTAAAGGAGGGTCTTTGCGTTGAAGGAGCAGGTTGACGGAAATGATGAGATGGGGAGTGATGGCTCAGATCAGGCCTGTGAAAGGAGCAGCTATGGGGAGGAGTGTGTGTCTGTCAGTGTGTGTGTGTGCGTACGCCTACATGTGTTTTGCGCATGTGTGGATTAATTTATACAGCGAAGCCCAATATTGTTTTAATTAATCTGGGCATGGGGGCCTTTGTGGTGAAATCGACTCCTTTTCATCTAGTTTGCGTCTGAGGGAAAAAGGCAAGGGGTGGGGGGGTAAAAAAAATTAGGCCATGACTTCTCTCTACTGACATAATTACACCAGCGGGCTCTAATCCTTTACATTATCCACCCCACAGCCGAACACGCCGTACAGCAAGACAATGGGAAGGTAAAGGCACTGTAGATGCTCCATTAGGATACAGCACCATGTTTAGTATTCTCCTCGCTACCTTCCCCCAGCATGCAGGCTTATCTTGATCTTTGTCATAATGAATTACAGCTGCTGTGGCTGCCTGAGCTCCCTCGCCCCTGCGTTTCACGAACGGCGAGCTGCGGAACAATAGGATCCTCCGATTATTGAGGGTTTACCAGCAACCGAGCCACGACTCACGATATAGCGGGAAACGTAGCTTCTGCTCGAGTGGCTTTTTGATATGCCGAGACAAGGTTTTCTAGAGCTGGGATTGCAATGGATACTAGACAACACCTTGATGATGATACACATGCTGAATAATAAGAAGAGATGAAATTATTACGAATAATTAATCCTCATAGCGACAATCACAGTGAACAAGTAAAGTGAAAGTTGGATGCATAAGGTCATTGAACTTTCTCTCTTGCACAGTGGTTTTCCAACCTCGCGCTGCTGTTACTAGGATTTTTAGAAAGTTTTAATTTTGCCAGTTTAGTAAAACCGCTTTAGCCTTATATATAAAGATGGTACTTGTTTACAAACTACACATTTGTCAATCAATCACAGTTCACGTCCATACTTCACTCCCTAAAGAAGTTATCCTAGAGGTTATAGAACAGGGAGATGATTGCAAGCAGCTAGCAGTGAAAAGACAGGGCCCTCGTTCAGTAAATGACAGTAATGATGAGATGGAGGGCGGGTTGGTCACTCCACAAAGGAGGCCACACCTTACAGTTCGAACTGCTGTTCTATCTTGGGTGTTTGCAGCACGTTGATATAACTTGTTAATGTGAGTTTGAGTGGTGCCAGACCCTGCACGTCCAAAGGGCTTTTGGTATTGGTCAAAAACACCGCTCAGAAATGCCATGGCCTGACGGTGCCCAACAAAGTTATTAAAGCATTGGCCAATAGGAGACATGTTGGGTGGGGCTTCAGTGAATTGATGTTAAACGGGTGTAGGATAAACTTAGCATTGTTGTCACCTCACATCCAGAGCTAAAGATGACTGGGGTGGTTAAAAGGGCTTTTTTGGGGGGCTTAATTTTAAGTGATCTGGCCGTAGTATTTATGAGGGCGTTTTTGGTATTTATGTTAGTATACCTGAACATGCACATGCAGTTGCAGACTGATGTTTTGCGCTGGTGAAAGAGATCGACATATCCTGCTGATGTAATGAACTTCTGCTGAGCGTTTATGTGTATTTGGAATACCTTCGGCTGTTGTAATTATCTCCTCACTGTACAAGTAATCCAGTGAGTCTTCTGAACGCTGTAGCTTTACTATAGAAATGATGCAGAAGTTTATCAGTGAGTATTTTGTTAATCCAGCATTGACCTGGCCTGGGCGTGGCAGAGGGCGTGGCCAGAGATCAGTTTGGTCAACTACCTCCCAGATCTTCTCCTTCTGTATATTAACACCCACCTCTATGCGCACTTTGTTGTCCTTGATGTCCAAACAAAGACTCTCCCAGCTTCTCTCCTTGCGTTCATCTCCCATCCCCCTCTCATCTCTTCCCATCCTTTCTTCCACATTTCCTCACTTCAGTCTCTCCCTCTCGCCTTCGATCTCTCGCCTCTTTTCTTCTTTTTCTCACTCTTTCCTCCTTTGTCTGCCTCTGGTTTTTTTTTTTTGCTCTCTCTAATTGTTCCTCTGCATCATATATTTCCTTCTCTCTCTCTCCATCTCTCTCTCCCACCTTGTGTCAGTACACTGCAGGTATTCTCAATATGTTATTGTGGTTCGCTCGGGGAGTGATTAAACCATCATACACAAAGCCGTATGGCACGGGCCTCTCACCAGAGCCCATACATCACGGCCTAATGCAGCCAGCGGGATGACTTGAAGCTCACATGCAGGCCTGGATACTGCCAGCTAGGGAGACAGTAGCAGTTTTAGCCCTGAGAGAGAGGAAGGCACTATCGATCCAGCGCTTGCTGAGAGCTTTCTGTCATTTTTGGTTTGTATGTGTCAATCGGATGTACCTTTGGAGTTTCACAGGAGAGTTTTTGGGAAGGACTAGTAGAAGTGTTAAGTTGCAGCAGGCCATCTGGGCTAAGAAAGGGATAGAAATAGCCAAATATAGCGAATACAATCAAATTTCTGAAACAGGATCTTCACGGGAGGACAATAACACCTGCGTTTAAAGGGCCCGTGGCATGGAAAAGTTTAATGTGCTAATAAACATACAGCTGACCCCCCCTGCCCAGGCCATACGGTCCATATATGGAAAAACTAAGCCTCTTGTGAATTCATTGTTTCTGTGTTGTCACAAAATCAATCCATTCTTGTATGTATGTATGTATGTATGTATGTATGTATGTATGTATGTATGTATGTATGTATGTATGTATGTACATGTTGTGTGTATGTTTGTCTGTATTTGCGTATGTGTGTGTATGTATGTGTGTTTTTATATATATATATATTTGTGTGTGTATGTATGTATGTGTGTGTGTGTATGTCTGTGTATGTGTGTTTGTGTGTGTATGTATGTGTGTGTGTGTATGTATGTGTGTGTGTGTGTGTATGTATGTGTGTGTGTGTTTGTGTGTGTATGTATGTGTGTGTGTGTATATGTATGTGTGTGTGTGTGTGTGTGTGTGTGTGTGTGTGTGTGTGTGTGCATATATCCATCTCCAAGACTTTTCAAATGCTGTAAACAGCAACGGTTGTGATATGGCTACAGTGCATTAATGCATGAAGCCCATATGCATTTTCAGAAGCACTGCTCATTTTGACTTTGCATCAGCAGAACATGAAGTATCCAACGTAGACTCCTACCACCGTTGTCTCTAATTGACCCCTTTTAAAAGAATCAATCACTGTTTGTCAGGTCTCGGGACCCTTCAGAGAATACACACAAAAGGCTGGCGCCAATTACTCCGGGACGGGAAATTAGCCCGGCATAGATTTGCATCTTTAGCAGCGGAACGAACCAGGAACAGCTGTATATTGCACATACTGTATAATGCATGCATTCAGTGCTTTCGCATTAGCTGTAGATGAGTACACACCTCTCCTAGGCTGTCCATGAGAAAGGTGGCCAGACTTATTTGAACAGTCAGCTGACCTATTTCTTTGTTAGTCTGTCTGAAGTAATGAAGCTTTGGACAGACTGTTTGCAGCTTCTCGTCTGGGAACCTTAACAGGACATGTCTGGTCTGTTGCTTAGGCGTGGTCTGAAGGGTTTATTTTTTACCTAAACAATTAGATGCAGAGTGGAGCGTCAGTTATGATTTAGAGTAAGCGTATAGAGATGCGGCACACTTTTATTGTTTCTCAGGAAGCTGTTTTGGTGGTCAGAAGCCTGATACAGCTTCTGTTTAGTTCTGAGGCTCAGTATGAAGCGAAGGTGATAAATGAAATCAGTACGTCTTATTCCTATTGTTCTTCCTCCATGGTAATGTCCGCAGTGGAGATTAAAATATACAAAGTTAAGCTTTAGAATGTAACCTGATATTAGGTTCTTTGGGAACAAGAAATGACTGGCTAACGCTCTGAATAGATATGTGTTCATCATAATTTGCTCAACGCATTTCACACTGATACTCATTTATTTGGAGATTTGTTCTCGGTGCCCTACAGCAGGAGACCCCAATCCTGGGCCTGTGGATCTGCCACCCTGGAGAGTTAAGATCCGTCATGCCGAGTTCTGATATTCAGATGCACCTGAACGCCTTCATTATCTGGATCAGATGTGTTGGATTTGGGTTGATGCTGAATTCTGCTAGGCTGGTAGGGCTTCAGGCTCCCCTACCCTCCTCAGCTATTCTCAGGAACAATCTACAGCCCCATTCAACATCAACGTCTTCCGCCTGTTGTTTTTAAACCTATAGAATATTACTCTTGCGGGCCCAAATGTGATTTGATAGCAGAAGTACATGTCTTGGTTTACAAAATAATAAAAAAAAAACACACCCCAATTCTTTCAGTCCTTTTTTGATGTCTATATAACAGTGGACAATACGCCGAACTGTAAAATGATTTTCCCATGTGAGAACTAATGTTTTCCTTACCCCCACATGTTCTCTGTACACGTCAGTCAGCGAGATGCTTAACTGAAAATGTCTGGGGGTGTTTCAGCCATACAGACAATACTTTACATCCATAACAACAACAGGCTGGTATGTCGAACAGTGTTAAAGAGCATCACCTTTATTAGGGCTTGGCTTGGTTTCGAAATGACACACTCATTTTTATAATGATAAGTAAAATATGAGTATTATATTAATTTTGTGGGGCACTTGTCATAGCAGTGGCAGCTCAAACATGTTTCACACATTTCGTTCCACACGCTTAAAGGTCTGCTCTCACCCACATTTAGCCCAGAATCTTCTGTGGTTGTCACCATACGATCTTGGTACGAGCTCATGCCTTGCCTCATGAGGCTAATAATAGCCTAATAGTGCAATCCCTCTATACACACACACACACACACACACACACACACACACACACACACACACACACACACACACACACACACACACACACATATATATATATATATATATATATATATATATATAGAGCTAGGACACATTTAGTGTTTTTGGCAATTAGCACAGTGTACAAAAATAAATTAATTTTAAAAAAATAAAAAAATCACTCCACACTTGCCTCAAACTCCATCGAGTTGACTGTTATGCTTCATTACGTACTTTTTAACCCTGCATGATGAATAATTATAAGCATCAAGCTCATGAAAAGAATGAAAGCATGTACTCCATCAGGTTAGCACTATGCCAAGTGCACGGTCATCCTGAAAACTGCAGGGTGGGGTGGGGAAAGTTCTTTACCCCTACTATCTGTCTTCTCTCTCTCTCTCTCTCTCTCTCTCTCTCTCTCTCTCTCTCTCTCTCTCTCTCTCTCTCTCTCTCTCTCTCTCTCTCTCTCTCTCTCTCTCTCTCTCTCTCTCTCTCTCTCTCTCTCTCTTTCTGTCGTCCTGCCTGTGTGTTAAACACGCCTGTTCCCCGCTCCGTTCCCCAGGTGCCTTGTGGATGTGCATCGTGCTGAATCCTCACTGCAAGGCCGAGCAGAAGGCTGCCTGGCTCCGGCAGCTCAAGAAGTGGAACGGCGTGGACGTGTGCCCCTGGGAGGATGGTAACCACGGCAACGAGCTGCCCAATTTAACCAATGCTTTGCCTCAGGGTGCGCACGGCAACCAAGGTGAGTCTGAATGTGTTTGGTGCTGGTGGAGGGGGGAGTCGCTCTTTTAATCAACCGTGCCACCCTGCAGCCTCCCAGCTCCCCTTTTTATTGGGCTTTGTGCGACTAATGGAATGGACCTAATGACACCTCCTCTCACGACCCTCCTCCGCTCCGGCTTTCGTCCTTGCTCTGCAAATCATAACTCTGGGCAGAATTGATGGAAGGGGCTCTGTTGAAAGTATTTGATCAGCTGGTGCTTCTGTAGGGGGCTGAGGAGGTTTTCTTTATTGGGTATTGTACTATAAATATTCAGTAAGGCTCTGCAAGGTAATTACTGAGGAATGATGTCTCGGAGGCTGTGCTGTTTTTTTAGGTCTTTTCGAATGGCTCCTGTGCTGGTGGTGCAGATATAGTGGAACGGTATTATTCTGTGTAGTGGCGTGGATTATCCACAGCAGCACTCGGCACAAACTGTGATTGGTCGAGATATTTGTATATTAGTATGTTTTTTTTGTTTTTTTTTTGGTTATACAAAATACAGTACTGTGGTAGATAAATCGTGCATGGGGTCTGGGTGAACAGTATCTTGTATTGCAAGAATCTACATTATTTAATTTCATATTAACTATGTAAGTAATGCAGAGCTTGTGACGTGCTTTTCTGTTGTAGTATGTTCAATTCAGTCATAGTTTTACTTTAGAGCAGGTGTTCCCCGCGTTTTCCACCCCAAGGCCCACCTGATAAAAACTACAAAGCATAGCAGCCCACCGGAAAACTAAATTCGACCTATATAAATATAATTTCTACAATAATATGGCCCCAGGAAACCTCTCAGTCAGTACACTTAATACAACTCTAATATGATTTCTATATAACGTTTCTGGCCCTCAAACTTTCAAACCGGAGTGCATCATTATTCGACAAATGCAATTACAATACTCATGAACTACTTGATTAATCGGACTATACTTCTTTTATTTGCGGGTCTCTGTGTACCCAGTCACAGGCACTGATAGAAGCTATACTGCCCCTCCTGCTTCCTGTAGTGTACTGCAGTCTGTCAGATTTTATAAACATTATGGGACATTGTAGGGGGCTTTTAATTTTAAGCTTTTAACTTTTTCCCACCGAGTTTTTTTTTTACTAATTAGCCTTACTGAGACCAACCGTGATGTTCCATGTACACTCATTCTCCTCTCCCCCACTTCTCTACCTCTCTCAGATTTAGGGACCCGGCCGCACCGGACAGTGTTCACGCGGGCCATCGAGGCATGCGATCTCCACTGGCAGGACAGCCACTTGCAGCACATTATCAGCGACGACCTCTATACCAACTACTGTTACCATGACAACACTGAAAATTCGCTCTTTGACTCCCGTGGCTGGCCCTTGTGGCACGGTAAGTGGCTCGAGCAAGAAAAAAAACCATCTGGGCTGACTTGCTCCTTTGTCTGCTGTTTTCTATAGCATCAACAAAAAGGAAAAAAGAGAGGACAAGTTAAGGCAACATGTGAGAAGTGAATTGTGTTTTTCAGGCCCTGTAAAAGTAAAGGAATAAAAGAGGCACGGCGATAAAAGGAGAGGCATTTATTAATCCCTCACCATCTGAACTGACTTTTCTTGAAGGTTCTATGTTCTGGTTCTAGTTGAGCGTTCAGAACACTGATTGAGGTTTGCTGGGGGCTTTTGTTTTTGCACCTGTACAGAGCATGTCCCGACAGCCTGCGCCAGGGTGGACGCACTGAGGTCCCACGGTTATCCGCGGGAGGCACTGCGACTAGCCATTGCCATCGTCAACACCCTACG
The DNA here is from genome assembly GCA_024036415.1 of Prochilodus magdalenae. NCBI lineage: Eukaryota > Metazoa > Chordata > Actinopteri > Characiformes > Prochilodontidae > Prochilodus > Prochilodus magdalenae. Next base: position 983,288 of record JAMWET010001089.1, on the reverse strand, counting down.
TCGGCAGCAGCAGAAGCAGCTGGAGCTCTTCCGGAACCACAAGAAAGGTAAGGCAAAGCATGCTGCGATTTCCCTCAGCCGCACACCATCGCTCGCATTGCTTACAGCAGCAGTTTCATTTCAATAGTATTTCACCCATAAGGGGGGTGAAAAACTATTTAACCCCCACCTGACCTCAAATGTAGCCAGTCAGCCAGGTCCTGTTTGCCATCTGATGTTTTCTCCTTCAAGCCATAGATTTTCAAAACTGGACCTTGAATCCAGCTTTCAGACAGTTTGGTAACCACTGGTGGGAGACACTAGATGGCCAGTCAGCTGCATCAACAGTCTAGCTAACTGGTAGTGATGACAAAATCCAAGACTCGACTCAAACTCCAGATTTAAAGACCTCTGTGTTAAACTGTGCATGATCTGTACAGTCTGTAGTTACCATCCCTATTCCTGAAGATCGCCACTGTTCCCCTTCCTGCCATCGCCACAACTGTTCCAGCTAACAAACTTCTTCAGAGTTTGTAATAATCAGATTCATTAGTAGTTATGTTCACATGCAGCCTGATAATCTATTAATTGTCTGACTAAAAGCTCCTATACACCACAAAAGAAATAGACCAGTCCAATGAAAGCAATTCCCAAGACACGGAGAGATGTTGGGGGTAAATGGAATAATACTAGCCATGTTAAACGCCTGATCTATCTGATTACAGTGCCAATTTTGGATCTGATGACTTCTATTTTGCATGTAAACCCAGATGGCTGATAAGAGTGTGCATATAAACCCCTCAGTCTTATAGCCCCTTATAGCCCCTCAGTCTGTAATCAGAATGAATTAAAGCTTTACATGTGATCATGGCCAGTGTTGGGTATGAAGGAGGCATGTCTCCTGAAGGGCGATTGGTGATGTCTGGTCCATGTGTTGGCCTATTGATGGTGCCACGGCCATCCACAAGAGCGTAATTTCCCTCACTGTCTGTGTGTGGGTCAGGTTACCTTCCCCTGGCATAATATGGGCATCTGTTGACAACAGAATTGTCAGTGTTGGCGTTCTCCTCAAAGCGTGTTGAGCTAATGACATCAGCAGTTTGAAAAGATGCTTCACGTGACTCGAAGGAAGCACATGCTAGGCTTCCAGTGCGTGTGCGTGCATACGAACAGGTGTGCGTGTGTGAGAATGTGCTTCTTTGCAGAACACCCTTGCAGATTTAGCCCCTCTCTCTTCTCTGAAGCTAAATGTCCACTCATGCCCAGCAAGGCTGGGGTCAATTGCATTTAAATGCAAATGACTACCTGTTGTGGGACTAGTGCCCGAGCACGATTCACATTCAAATGAAGCGGCTCGGTGGCCAGCCCTGGGCCTGAATGTAAAGTGCCGTTGCAGTGATTTACACAGGAGCTGCAGAAACGCACACGTTCGCCCCGCTCAGGTGTCTGCCATTGTCCTCTCGTACAAAAGAGAAGTCGCTCTGAAAGTCTGGCAGAAGGTCACACGCGCCAGATGCGGAGAATTGTCTCCAGCTGCCTGGCTGAAACGTCAAAGAGTGAAGAGCTGAAGTTATGGCATGTGTTTCGACACGCGCGTGTTCTTTAATGAAGCTTTGACATGTAATATCAGAGGAGTACAGACAGCACTGCGTCTGAGAGCGCACAGAGTCTGTATGCTGCATGCAGAATGAAAGAGAACCAAACCCAGGAGTACTGTCTCAACAATCTCCCTCTCCCTCCCCCTCTCTCCTAGACTTGCTTCATAAAGGGATGACCTCCATCACTAATCTGGAGGGGTGGGTGGGTCACCCATTGGACCCCATCGGGACCCTCTTCAGCACCCTGATGGAGACAGGGCGGAGCGATGAAGAGAGCTCGCAAGGAGGCTTCCTGGACTTCTCAGGTACATACGATCTTTCAGGAACAGCTGTTACAGTCTCACACACCTTCAGACAGGTTTCAGGTGTGTGAAGACTCTGGTTCCGGAGGCATGTATAATGTGATGCTGCTGTACAGCTGTTATTATCTAACAAAGAGATGACAAGTGATTCTAAACTTTCGAATGATGAACATTGCCAGCTACTTTGTCTCTACCTTCGCTCTTAATCCTGTAGGAGGATCAACAGCCATCATGTGTGAATCATATTACTATAGTGTTTGGCTGAAAGGCTTTTCCAGTGAAGGGCTGTAGTCTGTGCTCTCAGTGTCAGTGACACCCCTCCAATTAACCCTCATGAATTGCAGTTCATTGCACATTCAGACACCGCTGCGTGTGAGTGGCCCAAGCTAGAGAGGCTGTTTTAGTCCATGGACGAAAGTTGGTGACTGTATTCTTGCCTCCTGAATTTTTAATGGCTTTTAATTTTAATGTTTTTTTGTTCCGCATCTCTTATTCATGAGCTTTGATTGGCGAGATGGCTGTATCACAATCAGCGTGTGCCCAGGACCGTAATTACGCATTATTGCTGCCTACGGCCCCACTGACATCTTGGCTGGGATCGTCCAACGGGCATAAACGCTGCTTTCCTGTCCTCACTAGGCCCCAGATCTGGGATGGAGCACAAGCCTGTTTCACTGGATTTCTATGGCCTCAGCATTTAAAATAATAATAATAATAATAATAATAATATTGTTATTGTTGGTGTTGTTGGTGCTGGTGCTGGCGTTGTTGGTGCTGGTGCTGGTGTTGTTGTTGTTGTTGTTGTTGGTCAAAAGATTTCTGTTTTATTAGGTAGTACCATAGTATTCTTGATATCGACAGCACTCCACCTCTGAAATGCTCAGTCTGATCAGGAAAGGTGTGCTTGTATACAGTCTGACCCGCACTCTTTTTCATCCCTCGGTTCTCGCATCCATTTTTGCCCCCACCCAAACCCTATTGTTTTCTTTAACCTGCAGCCACCAAACGGCATGTACTCACTCCAACTCTAAACCACATACTGACCCGCACTCCTCTGGGTGTCATTTGTTCATCCTTCATTCCTCTCATAGCAAACACAGCCTAGCAGGAAGTGGGAACCGGTTAAGCTGTGCAGTCATTCTGTGTTTCCTTCAGGAAATGCACTTTATTATTATTATTATTATAAAAATTACTATTATTACAATTATTATTATTATTGTTATTATTAAAATATCCTTATCGTTCATGTGTGGTTGTCCTAATTATCTAAGCACAGTGAAATTTGTAAATTGCTGTGTTATAGATAAGGAACCCTGATGTCTAAATGCCTACCCAGAATGACCTGCAAGCAGTGTTTAGATACGTCGCATGGCGCTGGGTTATTGTTTGATAATCGTTTTGAGAAAAGGTTGTTTGGCACATGAGTAGATATAAAGTCCAGGAGATGCATGTAGGATCACTGGTCATTCAACAGTAAATTCAATGGCTGTGGCTGTATTGTAGACAAGGCAACCCCTGAATCCTCTCTCCATCCCTGTAAAGGAATCAGAGTTGGTCAGTTTCTCTACAGCGAGCTGCTTCGCTTCAAAACTCTCCGTTTACATCTCAACAGTTCAGCTGTTTGGAAGACCAGTTTAACATACACCAGCTGACCAACACGATAATAACTTGCAGAGTCGGCTAAAAATCAATACTCAGAAATTCCTCCAAACCACAGATGCATTATGAAATTCAGTAAACATATGCTGAGACGGGTGCGTGTGGCTATGTATAAATAACCACACTCGTCTATACTGAGGAGCTCATACACCATCCCATCTCTGTGGACTGAAAAGGCTTTGCAGCCAGACTGTTCCACACTTTCTCTAGCTGTTCAGCCCGAGGCATTGGTTGGTTAATGTTCTGTCCTATGCGCCTGGCTTTGAAGTGGAAGCTTGGTTTATTAGTCCTTTGGGGGGTGGTTGGTGGGTAGGGGGGCCACAGAGTTAGAGGTGTGTGTGCGTGTGTGTGTGACGCCTGGGTGACTCGTTCCGTGCTCTTGTTCGTGATTAGCACGTTAAACCCTCCCGGGGTCAGCCGCCCGAGTCCAAAGAGGCATCATTAAAACATTATGATCCTGCTTGCAATTATCCCCAAATGAGTTGGCATTGGTGGTAATGAATAATCTAGAACCTTGTGTCTGAGAGCCCTTTATTCTCACAGTAAAGGTAACGGTAATATGACCACAGGTTCCGGACGAGCAGGAACGGGCCCAGAATGTGGGTTAAAAACCCAAATCTAAAAAAAAACAAATCCCAAATCTAAAAACCCAAATCTAGCCAGAGTCGGACCTCGTCTAATCAACAGCACCAAATTTTGACCCCTGAATGAACTTGCAACTAAACAGCTCATGTTAATATCAGCTGTTTTTAGGGAAAGAGGAAGGAATTTTAAATTTTCTAATCTGAGCAGTCATTGGGTTTGACTGTTCAGTTGCCTGGAGATATTCCTGATAAGGCTGGATATAAGAAAATCAGCTTGCAAAAGAAAATAACTGTTTTTCAAAATGAGCAAAAAGAAATGGCACCCGACTCCCTCTCTGATACCTTCATTCATGCTACCGTATGGAGGGACGGTCCGTTATGACTTCAGCAGCATCACCAGATCCTGGCTAAATGAAATTTAATAACGGAGCTGTGCAGAATGCGGCTCAGTGTCCTCGTTCACAGACGATACTCTTTGAACAACATCTCTAAAGTGTTTATTCTGGATGAGCCGTATGTAATGTGCTGTAATCAGGCCTGCTGGACCTCGGAGCTGCGAGAGGAGCTCGTGCTGATCTGATGTGCGGGTTTGGTGCTGGGTAGTTTAAGAAGGATTTGCTCTCTCATCCTGCTCCTCTGCCACAGAGCTGATCCTAGCGGAGGGCTCTCAGGTGATTCATGCCTAATTCCAGTGCCAGCCTGAAGCCTCTGCTCCCATTTGCCAATCATGACAGTAGTGAAGTGGCAGGGTCTCCATGGAGCCCGCGAGGCCGGCCTTTCACAGCCAATTAAAAGAGTGGATTTGGTGCTGAACTGGCGAAGACGTTCAGAGAGAGGCTCAGAGTGACGCTGGGGTTGGCGGCCATGTAGCTGAAGAGCAGTGGAGGGTGAAGAGCTGCAGATTAGCATCTCTCACTCTGTCTCGCTGTCTCTCGCTCTCTCTCTCTCTCTCTCTCTCTCTCTCTCTCTCTCTCTCTCTCTCTCTCTCTCTCTCTTTTTCACTCTTACATCTTTTCTGCTTTGCTTTCATTCTGCTTGTCTTTTTTCACTACCCATTCTAGCTTTTTGTTTCTTTTCCTCTTTTCCTCCTGCTCTCTTTTCCTCTTTTCCTCATCCTCTTTTCCTCTCCCAGCTCTTTCTTTATTTCTCTCTTATTCTCCATCACTTATCCTTCCTGTCTTCTTTTCCTTTCTTACCTACTTCCTGTTTTTCTTTATCCTGTCACTCTCCTGTTTGCTGACGGGCTCTGTCCCTTTCTTTCTCCCTCTTCCTCTCTTAGTGCTCTGTTCTATCTTTCCTACTTACTTCCTCGTTCCCCTCTCACTTTCTCCTACTTTCTTTCCAATCTCCCTTCTGCTTGATTTTTCTTTCTCTCTCTCTCTCGTCTCCTTCCACTTTTCCCTCTTTCTGTCTGTCTTTCTTTCCCTGCATCGTCCTGCCTCTTTGTTATTCTTTCTTTCCCTCCCTTCTGCTTGCTGCCTCTCGCACACTCTCAAGTCATCTTGCACTCTCACACTCTTTCCTTCTCCTCCCATTGTCTTTCTCTTCTTTTTTCCTGCTTGCTCTTTTTTCCCCTTTCTGTCTCATTTCTCTCTCTCTCTTTCCTCCTATCTTCCCCATGAGCCCATTTAAAACACCCTCCCAGCAGTTCAGACACTCTCCTTCAGCTGTTCTTGTTATTCTGTAACCTGCATGCTGCCCAGCCAGCCCAGCTCTGGTGTATTTGCAAGTCCGGTGGATTGCTTCCTTTCGCTCAGAGGGGTAATTGAGCGTGCTTTCGCCCAGTGGCCTGGCAGGGAGGAGAGCTGCTTCATTAGGGAAAGCTCCGTCCTCTCTGGTGCCTCATTACCATGCATCCACACCAGGCACCAGCTCCTGCGAGGCAGGTTTCAGTGTGGAGGTGAGCTGATGTTGGAGCACTCAAATTAAGAGTGCTTGAAGAACGACTGTTAATTACGTTTGGCTGTTTCACCTTCAAAAAGTTTGCAGCGTAAGAAATTGTGGCTTATGACTTTATTAAGCAGCTGTATGCAAGCAGAGCGATGCGCCAGTGTTTCAGCTGGTCTTTCCAAAACACGTGCAATGAACAGGATCATATGAAACACAAAGCACAGTAACCGCTGCCTTTAGCTCCACCGCCCTCTTCCTGTAGTGCGCCGTCTCCCAGCTCTATGGTGGAGTTCTGGCCCACTTCTTCATACAGAGCTGTTTGAACTCCGCAGTGGGCCTCTATGTGGGCTTTGAAGCATGCTTTTTTCAGGTTCTGCCACAGCATCTCAGTGCAGTCTAGGTCCTGAAAAGGGGCACACTGGAAATATTCCAGCTTCTTCTTGCACCTCTGTTCCCGAGTTATGAGGTGTCCTTGTTGTAAAGTGCTGTAATTAGTTTTTGCCAGACATAACAAGCTTTAGGTCTCCTGGAGGTTTTGGTCTGATCTGTCCGTACACAGTGTCTTTTAAACTATTGCCCCCTCTTGAAGGTTTTCAGCATTATGGTGGGCAGTATGACGGGATTAGTTGTTACAGAAAGCCTGGCGTTAAAGTAATATGTAATGCTAGGAAAAATGTGCATATGAAGTTCAGACACTGTCGAGAACTTCGACACTGTTTGCCAAAAGTAGCAGCTTGCAGTACGGCCCATGAAGCAGTGTGGAGCATGTGTGGAGCTCCCGTTTAATGCTTATGTTAATGGTCTGACTTCTCTACCTTCAGGCACGATGAGCTCCAGTAAGCACGCGGATCTGCACCTGTTCCCCTCGGCGCGGCGCTTTCTGGAGGAGGGCGAGTCCTACCTGGCCCTGGCAGTGGAAACGGCTCTAATGGGGCTGGGTCAGCAAAGGATCATGCCCGACGGCCTGTACGCCCAGGAGAAAGTCTGCCGCAACGAGGAGCACCTCATCGCCAAGCTGCAGGAGGTGGAGCTGGATGACTCGCTCGTCAAAATCTTCCGCAAGCAAGCTGTCTTCCTCTTAGAGGGTGAGTGCAAAGTTGAGCACTGTACGTTTTCTTAGTGTAGAATGAGACTACGTTCGCGGTCATTCCAGTGTGCCACGATTTAGATCCTTCTCCTGCTGATTGACTGAGTATATGCTTAATCCATTGGTCATCAAAGAAACTCGTTAGCTAGACCCCGTGATGAATGTGCACCACCTATTTGTTCAGTATTGTAATTTCGATGGGAATGTTAGAATTCCTTTAACATGGCATGATTGAGTGCTTTGTTTTGTAAAACTGCGGGTGAGAGGATGGAATCCTGTGAGGCCTCAGGGGTTCCAGAGCTTTTTCCAAACGGGTGAAAGCACACTCCTCCTTCATCGTCTAAATACTTCTCATATTTCCAAGTCCGAAAAGACTTCCACGATAATGCCAATTCATTCCAGAGAAATGACGCTGTGGCTGTTTGTTTGTAAAGGGAGCGTCTCGGTTCTCAGTGATGCACTCGTTCCTCTGAGCTGTTCCCTTGCATTCCCTGCTCTGAAGCACTGCTGAAGTTGAAAGTGTGTGGGGCTGTTTGCTGAGCTGCTAGCGGGCGTGGAAAGAATGCAAAATGGCCACTGCAGGCCGGCTGGCTCCGAGCACCGCTGGCTTGTTATGAAAGAATGACGGAAACTGATAAAGAGGCCGCGGCGTCCCTCCCTCCTCTTGGCCCACGCCAGGAGCCATCACATGGGCACAGCAAACAGGAAAACACGCATGAGTGAGGGAGAGGCCCAGAGAGCCAGGGCCCAGGACGCGCTGTAATGCACTTACCGTGCTCAGCTGTGTGCGAGCCTGTATTTTTAGGAGAGTATGTGTGTGTCTGAGTTCTGCTGCATGTGTGTCTGGTATGTCTTATACTGTTACTGTTTTGTATTTTCCATACAGAGTTTGTGTGTATCTGGGCAGTATACATGCAGAGGTTGTCTCATGGTGTGTGTGTGTGTGTGTGTGTGTGTGTGTGTGTATGTGTGTGTGTATGGATGCATTCAGATGTGTGTGATGTGGCCTGTGGTTTGAGCCCTCTCAGTCGAAAATAATCTAATGACAGAGCAAGCAAAGCCCTCACATAAGGCTTCTGGCATGGCAGTTTATTTTGTAGGCAAGTGTGAAAAAAAGGCCCTGGTGCACTTGAAAGTGGACGTGTGGTTGCATCTGGTTTGAGGATGAGAAGTGGGGGCCTGTAAAGCGGGCCATAAGCAGATTAGCGCCAATGCTACACCAACCCCAGAAACAGTACGGTCCATTTAGGGCAGCTTCATGTTTCGGCTCCAAATGGAACAACTGGGAATGTATTTTCCTTCCCAAAACAAATTTTTGTTGTGGCTTTTTTTGTGTGCTGCCTGTCTGAATCAGATTGAGGGGAAAAGGCTGTGATGCTGTTGGCTGTGTGGACGTCTTGCTGTTTTCCATATTAATGTGGAGGTGATGCTGATGAATGCTTATTTTCTACCAGTGAGGTGTGCAGGTTCGTCTGGAGGTAGAACAGGAGACCAGACCCACATTCTCTCTTCTGTGCACCTTCTGATGCTAGGGCCACAGCAACCGTGAGCCTTTAGAGCTGAATACTGTACTTAAAGAACACTGACGGATGTATGGACGGATGTATGGATGTATGGATGTATGGATGGATGGATGGATGGATGTTTTAGTGCTACATTATTGTTTACATCTTGAAAAAGTTTCTGATCTATTGTTGCCACCCCTATAGCAAAATTGGCAATATGCTAATGTCCTCACAACCATAGTTATCATTTTCCCCAGTCATTAGCCCTTTTTAAAACCCAAACCTCACACCTCTTAGGCTGATTGACCACATGAAACGCACATTTCCATTACTTTCTATTGGTCAGTGTTGCTATATAGTCATTTGTTGGCCCAGAATTGGCATTTTTAATTTTTGTAAATGACAAATCAATTGCCTGTTTATTCAAATAGCATGCAGCAAATAAAATACTCCGGTGGAAGTAAGAAGCACTGGCTGTTTTGCACAATGACTCATACATAATTATGCTATGACATTTTGGTGCAGGTGTAGCAGCAGCATTCAACTGCAGCGCGAGTGCACCTACCTTGTCTCATTTACATAAAATCGCAATGTCCGATTGCGATCATGTGTTTGAAGCAAAAATGAGGTTGTGCATCCCTAACTGAAACACACGTGTTAGCGCTACGCAGTGCCTGGTTATGCTGATTATAATAGCAATACTGGCTTAAAAAAACTAAAAACATTAAATAAAAAAACTAAGAAGGATACAGTATACAAATGAACACTTCCACCAGTCACATTCTTTACAGCGTGCTGAGAATTTTAGCCGGCCACAGTTCCTGGTGTTTCTATAGATGTGAACAATGATGATCAAACTTTGAACATGCATGCACATACACACACACACACACACACACACACACACACACACATATATATATATATGTTCTATATATATATATATATATATATATATATATATATGTGTTCCAGTTCTTTGTTTTTATACAGGAGGCCTATGTGTTTACTTATTGACATTTGATTCACAGTATTACCTGCTGCTAAATTGGTAACAAAATCAGAATTAAACACAATATACACTAAATTATAAGCAAAATGGAAGATGATAAATGCTGCTGTTCTGGAGAATTGGAGCCTAAACTCCCCCCTGAGTACATTTGTTAAGGCCTCCATTGACCAGCTCATCAGATTTGTCCTTATACAGTGAACTGTGAGTTGTAGCTGTATTTTGCTGATCAGAGGGAAATCTAGCGGAATGTCTGAGGTTGAATAATTGCTGTACTTTGGTACATACTTTGTTCTACTAAATGATTGTATTATATTTGGTACATATGGCATTTTATGGGTTAATACACATATTTCAAAGCATATGACAATTACAGTTTCATTTAAACAGTGGAGTACAAAAACGTGTGCTAGCAGTTTAATTGGTTTTGGTAGCCTGTTTAATGCCAGCATGCGAAGTCAGTCGTCTGGTACTTAATTGTAGGGAGCTGCATTGGCCAATAACCCTGGGTGGTGCAGTCTAAATCAGTAGCAGACCCCAGTATTGGCTGTTACTGTGACAAGCAAGGAGACTCGCATTTATGACTGTAAGACTGTAGGGAAAGCCGAAAGCTTGGACCTGACAGCTACACAATGTGTAGCACTTTTAATCGCAATGCATGGATTTTGACCACATCATGTAGCTATAATCCAGTCAACCTGCAAATCTGTGCACCTGTAAGGTTTTCATCAGAGCCTGTATAAAGCGAGCTGTACGTGTGCAGCCATTACATGCGGATGATGGCTCCCGTACTTCAGGGGACTAGAAAATGACACTGTGTGTTTGTATGTGAGTGGGTTTGTGTGTGTGTGTGTGTGTGTGTGTGTGTGTGTGTGTGTGTACTCAACTCACTGCGTCTTTGTGTGTCTGTTTTGTCCCCCTACAGGTGGGCCCTACAGTGGTTTGGGGGAAATCATCTACAGAGAGAGTGTTCCAATGCACACCTTTGCCAAGTATCTCTTCACCTCCCTCCTACCTCATGATGCCGAACTGGCATATAAAATTGCACTGAGAGCAATGCGGTAAGTACCTTCACTAAGCACACTGTACTGTTCCTCTTCAGTAGAACCATCACTGTGGAGTAAATTACTAATCAAGCAGTCCAGTGGCAGACCATGACTGAGAGCTAGGCTTTCCTTGTGAGCCATAAACGAGGGGGAGAAACACTTCTAAGACATAAGAGCACCTCTGCAGGGTTCCTGTAGTATGTTCACTCTGTTCTATAAGCGGTTCACCTAAACGCTTTTTTTAGGTTGCTGTTGTAGAGAACTTCATGAAGGTGAAATTGGTTCCACCCATTGGAAATCGAGATGTGATGATTCCACTGATTCCACTTTTAGGTCCTAAATATGTTGGTATTTAATGTGATCCATTAGGCTGCCTACTGACCCAACATGGCTTTGTTTAATTTTCTACCATGTAGAAAAAATATGGGTGTTTTAATAATTAGACTTTTTTTCCCCAACCCAAACATTAGAATGAAATAAACTAAAATGAAAAGAGTATTACTATAATAAATAATATCAGTTTTTACATTTTGCATTCATGTATTTCGTAGTTTATTTAAAAAATGATTGTTATATATATATATATGTATATGTGTGTGTGTGTGTGTGTGTGTGTGTGTGTGTGTGTGTGTGTGTGTATCTTAGTAAAAGAATTTCTGTATAAATGTAGGTTATCATACTGCAGTTTTTATAAATATTCATCTTCAAAAAAAGGCTACATGTTCATGGAATACACTTACACACAGAATGCGAAAAAGCGATTGTCTTTAAAAAAAATACATAAAAAGAAAACAATATAATGATAATAATAGTAATAATAATAATAATAAAACAAAAATAAATAAATAAATAAATACATCATATTAATAAGTGATATGTTAGTTCAAAAAAAGGGTTTAACCAACTATGGCCTACTTCCTTAATTCCTTAATGTCCACAACTCTTTCTTTTATACTGCCCCCATCATGAAGATTGTGTGTGTGTGGGGGGGGGGGGGGTCTTGGTGGGGTTGGGGATCTGCTGCGTTGTTTAATCAAGCAGCACTTTCTTGAAAACCCGCTAAATAATTCATTACTGCCGAAAATTAGTTTTGGAAAAAGTGGGAATTATAACAGGGTGGGCTCGAGTCTAATTTGGGCAGTGTCTCATTTTATACTCCAGTTTGAAAGTGTTGGCATGTGTTGGTGTGTGAAAATGCACTACATGGACTGGTTTACATCATCCTGATGTTCTTAAGCAGTGAAACGAAATATGCCCGGTGGTACTTTAATAAACTCTTAATAAACATGTGCCTAGTCGTGATTATGTGGGTGTGCGCTGAGGAGCTTGTTCCTTCTGACCAGGCAGCAGCCCAAACCGGTGCACGAATGACCTCATCAGTCAAAATGGAAATCATTTTAGATGTAAGCAAAGTCCTGCAGAGTGATTTGATGTGAAGTGCTCCATTCTGGAGAAACCCGCAGTCACAGTTGTCCACGGTGGTAGTGATGGAAACCAGACGTCTAAAGTTGAATGCCTCTTAAAGGTCCCAGAAAGTATTATTATTATTATTATTATTATTATTATTATTATTAAGAAATGAGAACCAATACACTGCCTGATGCCCAACACTTTGTTTTAGGATAGTTTTGAGAGGACGCTGTGGCCTAAAGCATACATGCGGGAAAATTGAGAGAGGAAATATGTCCCAAAATGAAAATTATGTAATGCCAGTACAGTTCTCTACAGTGCACATCACACCCCACTGCCTGACAACAATTTAGTAATGTAATGATGTGGAATTAAACATACTACAATAATCATAATTATAATAATGATGGTGATGATTATGATGATGATAATAGTGGTTAGCATTCCCCTTTAAAGATCTAACCCAATATGGCTATTTGCTGTGTTTCTTCAGCTTCCTTATTCTCTGTGGATGTTATTCAGCCCCTCCGTGTTTTCTCTCTCCAATGCGCCTCAATGCCGAACCCCAACAATATTGTATTGTGATTGGATTATGTTTACCACGGATTTGCATCTGGGGGATGTGTGTACAAAGTGAACTGAATCAAACAAAGATCCACCTAAATTTAGGTACGGTTGTGGCCCTAGGCTCAGTATCGACTCGCTCTATAAAAAGATCTCACCATCCAAATAACAGCTTTGTGTTGCATTGGCTTAGACCTGCGCTGATCTCCAGATACCATGTTTCCTTTTGCTGCCTGGATGGAAGTGAACAGCGTGCTTCAGTAGATATTCCAATCTCTCTCACTGTTTACAAAGCATCATCTGTTTTATTAGGATTAAAGGCACAATGTACAGGCCATGCCGGATTCTCATACCGTAACCACTTGGGCTGCAGGGCCAGTGTATTTAAAGCCTCACCCTTTTGAGACTCAGAAGTAGGTTTTGTATATGGAGCGGCAAAGCATGCCTGCGACTAATGGCCAATTTGCTGAGCAGAGGGCACAATCCGGGCCCCTTCAGTCCAATGTAAACATCCATGCATTAAAAAAAGAGCCTCTGTTTTGCAAGTCCTCCGAAAACCATATTCTCGTTTAGAGGGTTGAAAGTTTTCTTTGCATCCTCTTAAGCCATGGTCTTAAAAGGAGGGAGCATATCCAGCTAGATGCGGATCAAGAAGGAATTGCGCCCTATTGCCCTTGTAGCAATATTTGATAAACGCAGCGAGCATCCGAACAAACGGCCTCCCTGCAGTGGCTCCTTAAAGAGACAGGCCCTTTGTGCGAGAGCCGTGCCCTAGGCCACCTCCAGGCTCGTGTTTTGCCTGGGTTTTAAATCCGCAGTAATAACCGTGGAAAAGGACAGCATGGTCTTTCAGAGCCGAGGGGCCTGGGCCGTTATGTTTTCCGGAGCAGGTGAAAAGTTCAGCGTTTTCCACAGACGGTGACAAGAGCCAAAGTGAACACCCCCAATATGGACACTTGTGTTCTGATTGGTTCTCGCATTGCTTTAGTTTCAACTACGTTGTAGACAAAAGCATATCTGCTTCCTTGATGGGCAAGTTAGACATTGTGACTGATGTATGTGGGTTATATTTGTACAGAGTTATGCTAATTTTATCACTGGTTATGTATCTTTTATTCAGTCTTCTATGTTGCCTGTCAAATGTTTGAGAGCACCTTTGAGAGCTAGAATTTATTTATTTATTTATTTATTTATTTTCTGTTTTGTATAATTTAACATATTAATGTGTGTGGATGGTTCCATTTATCTTGGATAAAAATACTAGCTGATTAAATTTAGCCCCCTGCATTCTGAACCAAAGGATGTTCAGTATGTGCTTTTAATATATTGATTAGGCAACACCTTTTTACTTCATGAGAACAGAACCCAGAGTATTGGTAGATAGCTGTAATGTAAATAGCTGCAAATGCCTCAAAACTAAAAAGAAACCAAACAGAGGAAATCAAGCATCTTCTGAAATGTATTTCAAACTCATTGAGCCAGTTTTGTAAAGGCTGTGCCTCTAACCTGGCCTTAAGGGCCTCGTATCTAAAGAAGTCCAGTGTGTTTACGAAAGAGGATGGGCTTATTAAGTCCAATCAGTCGGCAAGCCAGCTTGGGGAGATGAATTCTGATACCCTCCCTGGCTGTTGGGTTAATGAGGCCACTGCAGCACCGTACTTATGTATTACCACTGCATTATCAGCCTGGTATGAAGAAGCGTAGGTATCCCACCGAGGTAGGTGGTGTTGACCCAGGACAGCCCCTAAATCATTACTGATGCTGAGAATTATAACCTTCCAGAACTGTCGAGCTGCCTTATTATGAACTTCAGAGTCTGACCATTTGAGCCACCTCTCCTAGTACCTCTGAGTAACGTGCTGTTTTTTTGTTTGTGTGTTTTTTCTTTTTTAGATTACCAGTGTTGGAATCCACCGCTCCTTCCGGCGACATGTCCCGGCCTCACCATATAGTATCCGTTGTCCCTAACCGCTACCCACGATGGTTCACCCTCAGCCACATCGAGTCCCAACAGTGTGAGCTGGCCTCCACCATGCTCACTGCAGCCAAAGGTTAGATGCCTCCCACGCTGTCTGAACACGGCCCATTGGCCAGCACACCCATCAGTCAAGCCCAGGTTGCAATTAGTGTCAGAAGTCGACACTTTTCTTAATCGCAGGTCTCCCCGCTGAATTTCCGTCTTTGGCCACCTCCCGAAGCCGAGTTACAAATCCAGATGACAAACGGTGCAATTTGCTTCACCGGTCGTTGCAAACGAGAATGTGAAAAGCCGTGCAATTTTTGAAGTAAAGTTTTTTTTTTTTTTCTGATTTTGAAAGCTGTGAACCTGAAATCGAGAGAATTTCACTCCAGTGTCTTTGACCTAACTCTTGTGTGTGTCAGTAAGTGCTCAGATCAGCTGCCGTAGCTTGGCACTAGTGCTGACTCACTGGGTGATTCTGCAGTGATGTGCGTGTGTCTAGTGTCTTGCCGTCTGAACAGCAGGAGGCGCCTCAGTAGTCAAAACACAATGTGAAAGAGCAGTGCACGTGGTCAGTGGTCATAGGCTTGCATATAAGATGAAACAACAAGTGATTCGACATTAATATCAGAGTGGAATTCAAACGTGTTTTAAGCAGGGCAGTCTCTCTCAGACCTGAGAGCCTTTTTAGGCTGCAGAAGAGGTGTGAAGGTGTGGTTTACTTTCCTTTTTGAATTTGTGTTGCTTTCAGCGAAAAAAGAGCCTTACAGTTAAGCCTGGGCCTGTTGAATATGGATGTCACATGTCCAGGATTTACCAGGGTTTTTTATTGCCTGAAATAATAATCAACAAAATGTGCATAAGCCCAAACCCTTTCATATTGTCGATGAACAAAAATTCTTTTTTGATTTTTATATTTCTACATCATGTGACCACTGCTACAGCCATTGCATTGTGCATAATATATATATATATATATATATATATATATATATATTATGCACAATGCAATGACTGTAGCAGTGGTCACATGATTGTTTATATATATATATATATATAAAAACAATGAATATATTTTTTTCAAAAACAAATTAAGCCACTAATTAAATGTCTACATATTTTACACAGAATAGAGCTTTTGTATTAACTTGCTTAAAGCAAACCAGTGCACCACTGTAATCTCCCCACATGTGAATATAATTAAGATTGTTAATATGTTGATAATTTCCTGCATTATTACCACACTGGTTGCGATTAACAACTGATGAGATTGTCCTGTGAACACAGCTGTTGAGCTAAGTAATTTCAACTCCATCGTTGCTCTAGGGGTGTATCGTATTTGTATTAAACTAGTGTAGGTTTCTATTCTCTCAGCTCTTATACAGTCAGGCTAAGCTAAGTGACTACATACACCACAGCCTTAGACAACATCCTCGATTCTGTTCATTACTGATGAAAATTAATGGCCATAGAAAACTACTGCTACAAAGTATGACTGAACTGTATTTGATAAATATTAGGCTCCACGTCTCATGCCATCGCTGCACTTCCTTCCGCATCTGCATCAGAATTACTACCACCGTCTAAAAATAACTAGAAGTGTTGCTATAAGTCGTTGTAGAAGAGGTGGTAGTTGCAGCAAAGTGCATCTCCTCATGCTTTGCAACACATCAGTCATTTCCATAGACAAACCACCAGATGTGCTTACAGAAGACAGTATTAATAATAATACAGTAATAATAATGACAATAATATGGTAATAATAATAGTAATGCTTTTTCTTCAAATCATTTTTGAGGCGGTTCTTTACTGAAGCAGACACGGAGACAAAGAAAGCAATAGCATGAACGTTGAAACTTGGGAATGAAACAGTTTGAAAACTGAACCTGGTATCCGTGTCTGAATAAGAGCTGTTACTGACGCAGGCCGGCTTGCGATATTTGCAGTGGTGGATGCTCTCTGATGCTCTGTTATCTTTTGGTCCTCCTGTCAGTACATGTTGTAATCCCTCCCAACCTTTTCACTCTTTATTAGCATCCCGGAGAAGTAAACATGTTATTTATGTCCCCTTTTGCTTTTAGGTGACGCTCGAAAGTTGGAAACAGTATTAGAGTCCATCCAGAAGAACATACACTCGTCCTCTCATATCTTTAAACTAGCGCAGGATGCCTTTAAAATAGCCACACTCATGGACAGCCTGCCTGACATCACTCTGCTGAAAGTGTCCCTGGAGCTGGGCCTTCAGGTAAACACTCTCTCGCACTAATCTCAAATGAAGGCTCCTCTGCTTAGTCATGCCGTGCTTTTCTGTCTATGTGTTGTTTCCCCCCTCTGCGCTTGTCACAGCCGTCATGTTGCACTCTCTTTCTTCAAAAGGTTATGCGAATGACGCTTTCAACACTGAACTGGCGAAGACGAGAGATGGTACGATGGTTAGTCACTTGTGCCACCGAAGTGGGTAAGTTGGAGCCACTTGGTGTCAGTCCTGTTAGCTCTAGACAGTAGTAGCAGCATTCCTGAAGCCTGAATTTGGTTTATGCTTTGTTCATCAAACAACTACATGTGAAGCTAGCTTCTGGATTAGACAGCTACAGGTTTCGCTCTGTTGCTGTTGGTCTGTGGAGATGGACCCTAGAGTCTTATTTGTTCCTGTTTCTTTGTAGGAGTCTACGCACTGGACAGCATCATGCAGAGCTGGTTCACCCTCTTCACACCCACTGAGGCCACCAGCATCGTGGCCACCACCGTCATGTCCAACAGCACCATTGTCCGACTGCACCTGGACTGCCACCAGCAGGAGAACTTGGCCAACAGCGCGCGGACACTGGCTCTACAGTGCGCAATGAAGGACCCACAGAACTGCGCCCTGTCGGCCCTCACGCTCT
Source organism: Prochilodus magdalenae (assembly GCA_024036415.1). Classification (NCBI taxonomy): domain Eukaryota; kingdom Metazoa; phylum Chordata; class Actinopteri; order Characiformes; family Prochilodontidae; genus Prochilodus; species Prochilodus magdalenae. The sequence continues at coordinate 965,810 of JAMWET010001089.1, read as the reverse complement.
GCGAGAAGGACCACATCGCCTTCGAGACGGCCTACCAGATCGTGCTGGACGCTGCCACTACAGGAATGAGCTACACGCAACTGTTCACTATTGCTCGCTACATGGAACATCGTGGCTACCCCATGCGGGCCTACAAGCTGGCCACCCTGGCCATGGCCCACCTCAACCTCAGCTACAACCAGGACACGCACCCAGCTATCAACGATGTGCTTTGGGCTTGCGCTCTCAGCCACTCGCTTGGCAAGAACGAGCTGGCTGCCATCATCCCCCTAGTGGTCAAAAGTGTAAAGTGCGCCACCGTGCTGTCAGACATTTTGCGGCGGTGCACGCTGACCACGCCCGGCATGGTGGCGCTCCACAGCCGCAGGAACTCTGGGAAGTTGATGTCGTTGGACAAAGCCCCATTAAGACAGCTCCTGGACGCTACGATCGGGGCCTACATTAACACCACACACTCTCGGCTAACTCACATCAGCCCGCGCCACTACAGCGAGTTCATCGAGTTCCTGAGTAAAGCCCGAGAGACGTTCCTCATGGCGCACGACGGACACATCCAATTTACACAGTTCATAGACAACCTAAAACAGATATACAAAGGCAAAAAGAAACTGATGATGCTGGTGCGAGAGAGGTTCGGTTAAGCCGTAATCTCCTTCTTTTCTCCTTTTACTTGAGTCTGCCTTTGTATCCTTTCTAAATTAAAGCAACAAGGAAAAAAACATGTGGGGGGTAAACAGAAACGAAAACAAAACAACAAGGAAAAAAAAACAGTAAGAGCCACACCGGTATTATGTGTATAGACTTATTTAGTTTGCGAAAAAGGAAAAAAAAACGTCATGTCGTGGAACTTTTATGTGTTTCCCTTTATTTGTATGGAAGTGCGTGAGAACGATAAGAGGGGAAAAAAAAAAAAGTGTTTTTTTTTTTTTTTTTTTTTTTTGGTTTACACTGAGTATATGTTGTCGAGTGGCAAAAGCCCACATAGCACTCCAGATATCTCTGTTAACATTCACAGCCTCAAAGAGAAGAAACATGGCTTTAAACCAAACAGAGCACCTCCATCCTAAGTGACAAGTACCTCGTATGGCTCCAGCTTTACTCCTTCCTAATCCATTCACACGTTATCAGTGTACTAAAGAAGTGTTGGATACGAAGAAAAACGACTAAAAAAAAAAAAAGCAACAGTTTGGGACATGTAATATTTTTTTTTTTCTTCTTTTTCCTTTCTCTTCTGTTTGTACCAGGCTAATCGCGTGGCTTTGCAGTGCTGTTCATCCAGAAGCATGTCACATATTACACAGATGCTCACAGATAGATACACCTGAAAAGAAAAAAAAACCCGTTGTGCTTGCGCTTGTGGAAACTTTAGCAACTGTCGACATACATTCTCAGGGATTTCTCAAGAAAAAAAGAAGAAAAAAAAAGAAAATGATCATGGAGAAAAAAAGAATGAGAGCATTTTATTGTACTGTATATATGATAGTATATGTCTGAATATTGAAAAAAATGTATACGTACTAATTTATAAAAGAATATTCTATGTAATGCAAAATACTTGAAGCTGCAGTACCTTGGTTTTAAAAGACAAAAAAAAAAACAACAACAAAACAAAACATATCAGAGGGACTAAAAGTGCGCCTTGCTTCAGGGGGGCTGGAATTGGACAGTGGACTTTTGTACGCTGGGTACCTATGCAGAGCCACCTTATCCGACTGCATGATCCAACCGCTATATCGTGGGGTGAAAACTAAAGCACGAACGGGAGTTTGTGTTTGTATGTATATACGAAATGTATGTATCCAGTGTACACCCAACTGTACAGGGCACCGGTGAATACAGAGCAGCGTGGGAGAAAGAGTAGCGTCCAGCTGCTGTTCTGCAGACCGAGCCATCAGGCTGGCCAAAGCCTCAGTTAGCGCAGGAGAGAAGACCCAGCTTGGGGGAACTGTTCATCAGTTAGCCATGCAGCTAAAGTGTTGCTGTGAAATCTCTCATTCGCTTCAGGGAGCATAGATGAGGTTAGGGCTGCGGTCAGTTACATCCCAGACATTCCCAGACCATTTTATTCTGTCATTGAGATGTAAACGAAGCCATTCAGAGTGGTCCGACAAGAAGGGGTTCATTGTTTAGAAACCTAGAGACTCTGATTTGAGTGGTGGTGATGGGAACCAGAGCTCGTCCTGTCTACAACACAAATATGGATATTTTCTTTACTGTATTTTATGGACTGTCCAGAAACACCAGTGAACCTACACGTGACTTCAGAGTGTTTATGCACAGCGCTGATGGTGAAATAGTGGAGAACCTGAAAAATATGTTTGCCTTATAATTCCCTGCATGTGCCTCCACCATAAAACATAAACAGGTTTACATGACGGCAAAATCTTCACAACCATAAAGAACCGAGTACGTTTACACCCACTTAACAATCTGATTACTACAGAACGTCTGATTTTCTCTGCAGTTCGATCAGTGCGTGTATATAGACTTGAGTGATCAGGCAAAGGGAAACGGTAACTTGTATTTCTGCGTTGTAACCAGCCAATAAACCCACAGTGGATGTGATGTAATCATAACTCCAACATGATCATAACACAAAACTCAAACTTAATGCTTGGTCAAGCATGTAGGTAGTTTCCTGTAGGTGGCTGCTCCAGCAGTGTTTTGTTGACATCTGTTTTAGTCGCTGTAGGAGTATTTCCAGTACCGCGGTCTGTTTATACACATGGGCGGACTGAGGAACCTAAATTCTGGGCTAAAATCCAAAATTTTCGTAATCAGATTTCCAGACCTTGGTCTGATCTTGAATAATCAGATTATTAAGTGCATGTAAACACAGTCAGTGTCCCGGACCTCAGGCAGCTTATTCAAGCTGCAGGTTTTTCTGAGGGAATGAACTCTTCAGACAGACGCCCCATTCCCGTCACCACCACTGGGAATATGTTTGACTCCACTCTGAGTGACTTTGCCCTGGAAAAATGGGTGGGGTTAAGATGGATGAGGTTAGGGCTATGGTTAGCACCTGTAAACTGTTCCCTGAATATGAAGGGTTTAGCATTGAAGGTGAGGCTAGCTGCACTCTCCCCGCCTCTTTAGCTAGCTAGCTCCAATTAGAGTGAATTGAACTTTGTCATGTACCTGCCAACGTTCCCTTTCCAATACCTAACAAGTGTTTTCCAGGACTTTACCTAGCTAGCTTACCTGTGTAGCTCGCCTAGCTAAGGGGCGATTTCCCACCCAAGCCGAGGGTTTGCCCAGCCAGGGGTTCGGCCTGCAGGGCAGCAGCTGGATGCCACTCCGGAAAACCAGAGCAGCAAGCCTTAGCATTAAGAGGGGATGGGGAATGCAACAAGCCGCAGGCCCGTGTGCCTCAAAAGCGCCTAGAAATGTAGATCCAAGCAGAAACCGAAACTTTGAGTAAATTAACGTTCCGAGCAAACACACACACACACACTCACTCACACTCTCGCGCGCGCATTAATATCGGCCTGACCACGTCACGTCTCTTTCCACAGCGATTGAGTCACGAAGAAGCTCCATCTGTTTGTTTCTTTATGCACAATAACATGTACACACGCCTCTTCTGCTGACATCTTGACTTTGTGCAGGACAGAAAGTTGCTGTGTAGGTCTGACTGTTGGACATTTTTTAACGCTGTCTTTTTATTATGTTTGATTTCGTTCCTCTAGAATTCCTCAAACAAGAACAGCCTTCTTTCTTGCCTTGTCTTAACGCTTTAAAATAACCAAACTGGAGTTCTAACTACCAAACCTTGTTCATTAAAATGAAAGCCAACCGACTTTGGTTAAACTTTAGTGTCTTTATTTTGAGTTCTAGCTGATGGTTCTGTACCTTGTGCTTTAAAAGCAGTTCCTATGTTTTTGGTGCAAAGCGTGTCGCGTGTCTCCTGTTCCCTTCTTTAGAGGTTTGTCTGTAGCTCTTCTTTTGTTTGTTTGTTTAGAGACAGAAATATCATGTTCTCCATTTTATTTATTATAAAGGTAAACGATTGTACTTCATCACCCGTGTCAACATGCTCATGAAGTTGAATTTAAGATTTGATACACCGATATCAATTTATTTATGTAACTAAATCACTGTTTTATAAACTTGTTAATGATTCAACATTTTTTTTTGTTTTAATTAAAATTAGTTTTTTGAGAGGAACGTGTTCTTCTGCGCTGGTTTGTTTGAGAGAGAGAGAGAGAGAGAGAGATGTGTGAATCTTTAAAATAAAATGTCATTATTAAACAAAAGTCATGTAACAGAACCGTCTGGACCTGCAGCCAGGGAGCTGGTTCTGTTTCTGTTTGGTTCTGTTTGGTTCTGTTTCTCCTTTTTTAGTTTTTGTCTTTTGTTTTGATCTCTTTCCTTCAGTGGTCATTTACTTGATTTCCATTCTTTTTTCCCCTCCTTTACTGCTTCCTTGCCCTCCATTCATCCTTTTCTTCCTGGTTTTTGTTTTTATCTTTCCTTTTTCATTAGTTTTTTTCCCTTCCTTTTTTCTTTCATTCATCCCCTTTTCTTTTTCTTTCTTTCCCTTTTTCTTATATTACTCTCTTCGCCTTTCTCTTATCTTTTTTTCTTAGTTATTTTTTTATCCCCATCCTCTTTTCCCTTTCTGTCTTCCTCTCTTCATTCTCCTCTGATCTTTATTCCTGTCTTTTTTTTCCTTTATTGTGTATCTCTTTTTTTATCTGTTTCTCTCTTTCAGGTTTTTCCATCCTTTTTTCTTTGCTTCTGTTTGCCTTCTGCCATTTGTTCATTCCTTTCTACTTTTCTTTTTCCATCTTTTAAGCCTGTTTTCATTATTAGCATATTTTTGCCTTCCTTTTATTCATCCATTTCTTTTTGTTCTTTCACTTCTCTTTTCTTTGTTGTTCTCTATTGGCTTCTTTTCTTTCATTCTTTTTATTTATTCATTTTTCCTCTTTAAATTTTTTCCCTGTATATTTGCCTGTCTGTCTGTCTGTCTGTCTGTCTGTCTGTCTGTCTGTCTGTCTGTCTGTCTGTTCCTCTGGGCTCGTATCTCTGCACATTACCTAACCCACCTGATTCTCCTCAGCGTTACAGCATAGAAGACGCACCCTCAGGATGCTGGGCTGGTCGGGATGGGATCATTCAGCTCTGCTGGAGCTCCACTGAGCGTCTGATGGCAGGTTTTTACAGCCTGTGGGCCCCACCGGCCCAAGCTACCCGACAACAATCACCCACCTACTCTTAACTAACTAAACAGGAAGTAGACAAAATGGGCTGCAGTCAAAGATTGACATGCCCACCGCTCTCCCCCTCCCCTTAAATTTGGAGTGGAAAGATAAGCTTGGCTGTGCTTAAAAAGGCTGAGACCGTCCAACAGAACCCCTCATGGTTAACGTTTCTTTTGATGGCTAACTTCCAGCCCTTAACAAGCCCAGGGTTTAAACTGGATTCAGGTGTCAGGAGGGGAAACGTGAGTGACTGTTACGGACTACAGGAAGAAGTGGGAATTTACCCCGGTCTCATGTTCGCACACTGATAAGAACAAAGGATACTTGCTTGGTGTTCTGATTTATTACTGGCTTTTATCCATCCTGGTGAGTTTCAACATGAGCACTAATAGTCCAATCACAGCGCAGCTATTTGAAAAATCATAAAAAGGCTCAATGAATAATAAGAGCAGCAATTAACGCTTGATTAACACATTTAGGTTTCAGAATGATCTCGAGTGGAACAGCCGTTTTAATATCAGTCCCAGCATAGAAGGATCGTGAGCTTAGGCTGCATAAAAAACGCTATAGCCATCCATGGCTGAAAGAACCAGCCTGTCCCACAGTCTACTGGTTGTCACTTGTTGAAGGCCTTCAGGCTGCAAGCACAGATCTGACCTTTGGTATATCCAGATTGTATCCAGACTGATACAAAAAGGCACATGAACATCGGGTACAAACTGGACGTGGCTTAAAAGTGATATTAATCTGATTTTTACAGATGCACCTCAGACTGGATGCGTCTCAAATCGTCTTTTCCCTCACACACCATCCCTCCTAACAAAGAGTTAGTCTTCCCTTTAGAGCGTGTGAGCTTCTCCTTATGAATGACTGATAAACTGCTTGGACTAAACCATTCCAGGTTTAGGAATATTTCTCCATCTATGAAGTTACCGTTTTTAGATTTGAGGTTTTGCCGTGACAGGGATGACACAGGAATCACCTGATGATAAAGTTGCTCATAAACTATTCCTACTGCGTTCTCTTGTTAGTTTTTCATATTCCTTGTCAGTAGAATGGACAGATGGGCCCTCGCTAGCCACGGTTTTTCTCCTGCTCCTGAGAGTGCGGAGTCACAGTCAATCCAACATGGAGCGCTCTGCCCAGACCAGCAGTCCCTCAGTACTTTTGGAAGAACAAACTGTAATAGCCTCAGCCATAATACCCATAAAGCAGCCGAGGCCTGTGAGGTCTACTCCTGCCAAAGAACAGCAGAGCAGGAGGCCTGGGGTTTCAGAAGAGATCGCCAAGCGCTCAAGTGTGACAGTGAGAAATTTCTTCCTCTTTTTTTTAGGCCTGCGTTTGAGCATTTAATTGAATCTTCTGCAAAGCCTCAAACATGAAACAAGAAAAGGGGCGTGCAGACATAAAACCATTACACGTTACAGATACAGCATGTAGCATTTTAGATCTTGATTCAGATATAATTAGCATGGTGCTGCTGAAGACATGACTCGTCAGGCATCTGGAATGGACTAGAGGCAGCTTAGCCTCTCCAGCCACTTCAGGATAAAGTATCTGCTGAGGTTATGGACCATGCAGAATCGTCTCTGCTCAACAATATGCAGCACTCTATATCTTTAATAATTATGGAACACATTTTAGTCTCTGTACCCTTTTCATTAATGGGTGACCAAGCCAACAGCAGCAGTGCCAATGAAAACTCCATAAGGAAGAAACCTTGGGAGGAGCCAAGAGTCAAAAGGAGTACCCATTCTCCTCTGTTCCACACCAGATAGCCAAACACTAACATAAGAGGAATATGAACAAAGGATAAGATTTCATAGTTCACATGTATACTATTAGTATATACTCGTCATCAAAAGAATAGTCACACCCAGAGAGAAGCAACAAACAGGAATGAAACTTGGTGGGTGGATTTGACCTGAGACATGGGCTGGATTCAGGTTTCATGCTCAGCTGCACATGTGACATAAGCAACTACGGGCCTTATCTCTGTACCTGCCTGACCCAACAGCCACGACTGCGGACATTCAGCAGGTAGAGATGTCCTCAACGAGTCATCCTGTTAGTGCTGTTGGCAGACGGCTGCACAGTGCAGGACTCCACCATTAGAACCCTCTACAGCTCCATGCTGAATTATCTGAGATGTTGCATTAGCAAACATGACAGCCCAAAGCCATGCTGAGAGACACTACTTCTGTGTGTGTAGCTCAATAAATATTCCCCATATCAGTCTAAATGTATCATCAGTTATTGTTCCTGGTAACCTTTATCTTCCTATCAATCAGCATTGCAACCCGACATGTCCTGATCTGTAGCTGTACAGTTTTTCATCAGTGGTCATCCTCCGTTTCTGGTTGGTGGACCTCTCTCAGTCCAGTGGTGACATCATTCATTTATCAACCAAAAGGTATTTAAATGAGCATATCAAACCAATGAGCTGCTCTCAGAAGAATGAACTGACCACAGACCACAGCGTCACCGAATGGGTTTAGGATTACTTGGACTGTAGGAAGCGTAACCAACTTCTAGGACTGAACTTTAGAAGTGTCTTCTATCCCCTGTCAAGGTCAAAGTAAATGAGTTTGGACCATGTCTGTTGACCCATTCATTATAAATCCCTCACTGTTTTTAAAAGGAGTTTTTTAAAGGGATATAATTAAATGTTGTTTTCGATGAAGCTTTTAACCATGCACTGTCGCCCTCTCATGCTCCTTTCACCTTGTCCTGCCAGTAAAATTGCCTCCATCCCTGTCCGGGATTGGGCAGTGTTTACACTGGCCAGTAAAGATATGCTATCTGCTGTGGAGTAACAGACCCTGCTGCACTGTGTGCTTCCTCTACTGCAGGAAATGCTGGTTGTAAAAGTTGCCTGTTGACAAGTGCTGCTAGCCCAGACCTTTAGTTCATGGCACCGGTGAACTTTGATCTTTTATCACAAGACATCCAGGTCCCCCAACGCCCTGCAATTACCGCAGGCCCGGGATGGGCCCTCTCTCGGGTTTAATAGGAAGAACAGGAGCCGTAACAAAGAACAACCTAAGCCACTGCAGTTAGGAACACCGCAACCCACAGCACTGGTATTCACCCCACAAAGCCCCTTAAATAGCTCTGAGCCTATCGAAAAAATATTATTCTCTATGGTGACACAGTTTTTGGTTCTAGATCAAGTCTCTGGCACCCTGAGCCCCATAGTAAATTCAGCAACCCAAAGCTCTAGTTTTATACTGCCTGGGCTTCTCTTAGCTGGCTGGGCTTCTTCCAGATTTCACTTTGCCAAAGCGACCAGAGATGAGAGGAAACATCTGGTTTGAGAGAAATGCCTGGAGTAAGGTCTAGGCATAACATTTCAAAAATGAAGCCAGTGGCAACAGACACTTGTGGCTTTTGCCTTGGGATGATTTTTCTTTTCTTTTTTTCCCCAACCTGGAAGCTCAGGCTTGGGTAGAAATTGGGATTAACAGGCAATGTGAGAAGTAAAAATCAAGAGGGGGTGGGCTAATGGAGGTATTCTTTTCTGTAATCATTAATTAAGTAGCCTTTTTAAAGCTGCTTAGGGGCTACAGTGGGAGCTTTGCTGTTCTCCTTTCTAGCTCAAGGCTGAGGGTCTGTGGACACCCCTCATAATTAGCAAATGTAGGGACTTTAAGGTGCACCCAGCTGCTGACACAGGTGTTGAGTTGCACATGCACAGTTTGTATAACTCAGTAGAACAGGATTTCCAATGGAATGGGGCAGTCTGGAGCAGCGGCACATGAGCCCAATGTCAAGCCCATCAGATTGTAGGATTGTAGGGTGAAACCAACATCAGTACCTATTCTCAGTAATGGTTTTGTGGCTGAAAGCAGTCAAACCCTCATAGCAATGTTCTATTATTCACTACACAGTTTTCTCAGATGACCAGAGGCTGGAAGGGGGGCTGGCATACCTGCATTATACCTCACCATGGCCCAAAACCTCTTGGCCTGGCTCCATTTGTTATGCACTGCTCTCCGAGTCAATAACAGAACTCAAGGAAACAGTGTGAATAGGTTAACATTTGAAAATTGAAATTACCGCAGGACTTTGGTCATGAAAAATGATCCCTAAAATGCCATACTGCTATATTTGGCAACCAACTGATCAATAAGCTTCACATTTTACCATGTGGTCACTGTATGCTCTATTTGAATAAAGCATTTCAATAGCAGGGTTTACAAGGCAACCTTGTGAACTTTCACATTTCTCTAGATTTTCCGATCTGCCTTTTTAATTATGCATGGTTTAGCATTTTGTGACCCCCTGTGCAAATCAATGTCCGTCCTTGGAAATCTATTTCTTGCGCCATCCAAGGGCCCTAAACCTAATCACTCCATTAAGTCATGCTTGGGCTGTTCGAGGCGAAGCCCAGTGAAAGAATCTTATCAGTGAGTCACTGCTATTGCACACTTAAGAGAGGAAACAGACACAACTGTGCCTTGTCGGTCTAAGCCACATTGCTGATTTGCGATTTTTTGCTCAGGTCTGATCTTTCTGATGTTGGCGAGTGACTCAGATTTGTCATTAATCTGTATAAAGCTTTGTCCTGAAATGACCCATATGTGCACATCCTAAGAGGGAAATGTTCTCAGTGAGGTGGCCTTAGGTTTCAAAGAGCTAGAATTTGGAACCATGTGCCAGTTGTGCTTGCACATAGAGGAGTCTGTCTAATGCATATAGCCCATCCATGAAACACACACACACGGGGACCAGTGGGCAGCCCCACCCTCAGTGCCTGGGGAGCATTGGGGGTTAGGTGCCTTGCTTAAGGGCAATACAGACATGTTCTTTCGGGCCACCAAATTAAACTAGTAACCCTCCAGCCTACATCCGCTCCTTGGTTGGATATGCATCTAAGACCACATTGCATTAATGGTGGAAATAATGTTTGCTTCATACAGTATTATTACATTGCTTCGGACCCCCAACAGTGGATTCTTCTGCTTCATACATCATAAAATAGCCTTTCTTAAATAGAAGTTATCCTCCATCTTCCTCATGCTGTGATGCGGGTCACCAGCTTGGATTGCTCTCACACTGTCTGGTGACACTGATAAAGCTTCCTACGTTACCCTGACCTCCACAGTGGTGGCATATCAACTAGGTCCTAGGATGCTATCCATATTTCCCCCAGATTAGCAAACCTGCCCATGGGGTAACCACCAGCTACCACTGCTTACCTTCTTTGAATAGCTACCTTATAGCTCAAGCAAAAGCTAGGTTCATATATGATGAAACATTTTTACTAAAGTCAATTCTGTAGAGCTATTACCTGCTGGTTTTCCTGGTTGTTAGCCTTAGCCCAGAGCTGACCACTGTCCCTACTACAGAGGTCACTACATCACACAAAGCTTTACGGAGGGATAGTCGGTATATTTTATACCCTGCATGTTTATGTGCTTTATTGTTCTAACTGATCATGGCCCAATTTCCCAAGTTGCACCTTGGAGCTTTATCATGATATGTATATATCCCCCGACATCATACTGAGATCCACTTTATTCTTCTTATTCTAATTTACAATTATAGTTCTATATATATAATGTGTATATCTATATTTCTGAGACTCTGGTCTGTTGAGTTTCGCATACATCATACTGAGATCCACTTTATTCTTCTTATTCTAATTTTAATTCAGTTCTTATTCTAATGTGTATCTCTCTTTCTCTCTCTCTCTCATATATATATACATACATACATATATATATATATATACATATGTACAGGGGTTGGGCAATGAAACTGAAACAGCTGGTTTTAGACCACAATCATTTATTAGTATGGTGTAGGGCCTCCTTTTGCGGCCAATACAGCGTCAGTTCGTCTTGGGAATGACATATACAAGTCCTGCACAGTGGTCAGAGGGATTTTAAGCCATTCTTCTTGCAGGATAGTGGCCAGGTCACTACGTGATGCTGGTGGAGGTTCGTCCTTCTTGGTGGTATGCTGACATTACCCTGGATACCGTGGCTCTTGATACATCACAAAGACTTGCTGTCTTGGTCACAGATGCGCCAGCAAGACGTGCACCAACAATCTGTCCTCTTTTGAACTCTGGTATGTCTCCCATAATGTTGTGTGCATTGCAGTATTTTGAGCAGAACTGTGCTCTTACCTGCTAACTGAACCTTCACGCTCTGCTCTTACTGGTGCAATGTGCAATTAATGAAGATTGGCCACCAGGCTGGTCTAATTTAGCCATGAGACCTCCCACACTAAAATGACAGGTGTTTCAGTTTCATTGTCCAACCCCTGTATATATATATATATATATATATATATATATATATATATATATATATATATATATATATATATATATATATATATAATATCTATAATAATATCTACTTCTAATTGAATGTATTCTTTTTAAATAAATTCATTAATTTTCTTCTGAAGATTAAGAACTGCTTTATAAGGGAACATATAAAATAAAAAATTACAAAACCAATGTATAATTTATATATAAATTCGATATGCACTTGATAAACTCTGTGCTGTTACGCATTTATACAGTCTTTTAAGTTGCACATTTAAAACTTTAATTAAGATTGTATTTGATTTTATCATAGAGTAGTCTTCAGTAGTCTTCATTAGTGCTTACTTCTTACTGTTCCTATTGCTGAGTCACACAGTTATCATTACTATGTCTATTATATGATATGAGCATATGATAATGACATCATAATTAAGACATCACTTCAGAATTGAGTAAGGATTATAAACGGCCTAATAAAAGCAAAAATAATGTTAGTTTTTTACTGTCATTATTTAATGATTAATTGCTACATTCCGTAGCTATTTAATAAGGTTTATTATTGTCCCTACTGTAAAGTGCTACCTAATAGCATTATTTGTATTTCAACTGCTCACTGTAATTTATGAAAAGTGCATGATTCTCAAAAAAGCTATTTATATCAGATTCATCTTTTACAGAACAGAAAGGCATGGTGTCTATTACACAATAACACATAACTTCAGATGCCTATACAATACACAGTGATATAATTTGGCGCAATACAGTACGTACTGTTACATCCCCAAAAGTTACCACCAGCCCTTCGAGTCTAGTATGACTGTAACACCTACATACTATCTTTCCCAGTCCTTAGTATAGAAGCTAATTCCTACCCTCATGGTCCTTTTTGTGGCTGTGACATACATCTACATCTCACAGGCCTAAGGCTAGTTTCTCCCAACTCCCACACCTTACCTAAGCACCACCACCCTCCAGTTTAGTGGTAGCTATGACTATAATCATGCTTCACAGAGCTGCAGATTCATTTCTTCAGTGCACTGTCATGCTTAAGAACAGAAGCTAATGAGTGCAGCTGGTTTCCCAGTTCTGCCCCACTAAGGTGCCACCTCAGCAGGATGAATCTCACGTCCACTGGCCATGATGTCTTTTGTTTCCCTTAGACTCTCCTTCATTGCTGGGTCTTGGGAAGATTACACCTCTGTGCATTTGGCTGCAAAGCTCCACAAACCCAAAAGACTTCCCCAGAATGCCCATTGGAGGAAAACCAGAGGACTTCCAAGTTACTACCTAAAACTTTGTCCTCTCAAAACTGATGCTCTCTCTATGTCAGCAATAGACTCACTTATAGACACTTGTACAAAAGCAAAGACTCATTTGGACTGCTCATCTCCAGCTTGCTCTTAGAACAGACTTCACGCGGCCAAACTACATTTGCTTATTCATTGTGGAGCTATGGCACATGTGGGCAACTGAATGACCTTATATAGTCAGGCAGGTACAGTGATAAAGTCTGTCCTTGCTCATGTCATATGCACGGCCGAGTGTGAAACTTCATCTCAAACTTATCCACCAAGTTTCATTGCTGCCGGTTGATTCCTTCTGGGTGCAGCTATTCTTGGCTTCTTTGCATGGCTTCTCTGGTGTTTGCCCACAACATTCACTTTCAACCTGTACTGTCAGCTTGTACTGTACGTCTGTCGGCTTGTACTGTACGTCTGTCAGCTTGTACAGTAGTGTGGAATGCACACACTCAGATGTCTAAGCGATATGATATTAAGGTCTATGATCTTTGGGCACATGAGGGATGTCCTCTTAGCTAGTTAACGCCGCACTGCTAAATGCTTTATTGTTATACCTGGTCTAGGCTGTGCGGCTGTGACTCCTGTCTAAGTTTCTGAGTACTTTCCGCAGCTGCTGTCCATGTTGCCTGCCTACTGGCAAGCTTGGCACACCCTCACACCACACTTTCTACCAAATTGTTCTACCTGACTTTCAGGATTTGGACTGGCGTGGGGGCAGAACTTCAGAGCACACTGAGCTCACAGGGAGATGGGAGCTCCAATAGTAGGGTATTATACAGAGGGCAAAAACAGCTCTACCAGACGAGAACGACATGAGAATATAAATATTTAAATTTAACAAAAATAAAATTATGTACATTAAAATTGAGCATAATATCTCCCATTTAATATTGCTGGAGTGTTAGCTTACTTGTTGCATGGTGTCTGTATCTCATTCGATGAAGGACCTTGTAATTCAGGGGATGTAGGGACACAGGTACACGAGGAATCAGAGTAGTAATGAAACCTGCTGGTAGGTTTGACATTGTGAGACATGCAAATGATTCAAGTTCACATTCAGCCCTGCATATGTGGAGTTACCATGGTCAGCGTCAAACGAACGATTTGTTGCCTTGCATCACACATCCAGAAGACATGGTGTCACTCCACCTCTACCCCTGCTGCACAATCTGCAAGAACCGTGTGAGAATATTCAAGCTGCATGGGATGGATTATCACAGGACACCATCAGGAACGTCTACAAATCTATCCTGAGATGTCTGGCATGTTGCATTAGCTGACTCAACACTAACCACTAAGCATCGTAAGTTGCCTTGGATAAGAGCGCCTGCTGAACGGCTGAATGTAAATTTAAACATGGCGACCCCCATATTGCTGCAGGGAGAAACTCTCTTTCACAGAAACCCCTTGTTGGAATACCAGTCCGTTTCCTTGTTACACGGTGATGTTGATAACACTGTCCAAGTCGCCTCTACCAGCAAGCTTGGCACACCCTCACACAACACTAAACAGAACAAAGACAGGAGAACTAAACAGGAAAAACTTACCACTCTGAAACATCCTGCTCCAGTCTAGCCTGAGAAGGCAGATCACAGAAGGATTATCAGGATAGATTATTGAAGGACACCATTAGGAATCTCTTCAACGGCATGTTGCATTAGCTGACTAGCCGTCAGTGTAAACATGGCGGCCCGACGCTATACTGAGAGACACTTCTGTAAGTGTAGCTCAATAAATATTCCCCATATCAGTCTACATTTATAATTTATCGTTCCTGGTAATCCTTATCTTCCTTCCCCACTGCAATTTTTATACTTCCTTCTGAGTGCAACTACACTTTTGACTATGAGTGTATATACAGGTTCTAAAAGTGATATTGGCAAATTTGAAAATCCAATAGAGAATACCTGCTTAGACCCAGAGTTCTTAATATGGTAACCCAGCAGAACCCAACTCTAGAGGTGATTCTGGGATATAGTGACATATATAATTGCCCCTCACTCAAAACATACCAGGCATTTCCTTGTCTCCCATGTTTGTCTTACTGCAGTCAAGTCACTATGTAACTTGGTATGTTGGTATAAGATCTCACAGGTGCACGAGAAGCATCCACTGCTCCTGGCAGTCATCTGGAATTCATAGTACCGCAGTCTGTAACTCAGGTTTCCACTCATGAAAAGCTTGGATTTGCTGCGAGCGTTGTAGTCATATGCAAAATCCCATTGGCACAACACACCACGCTTGTCATGCCTCTTTAGATGATTCGATTCACTGCTTCACTCAATAAACCCACCCCACCATCCCGCTCACCCACCCGAAACACAGTAAACATAATAAAACAAAGCACGTTCGAGAAAATCTCCTGAAGAAGATATCAGATTCTTCTTTATCACTTATTATTTTGGGTTTGTTTTCATATTTTACACGCTATGTTCATCCACCACATGTGCAGTTTTTTAGGGGGCGGGGGGCGGGGGTTATTGTTAGTCTATTATCCTTACAGGTAAAACCATATTTGTGTTCTTTTATGAAACAGAGAGAGTAATAATGTGAAATGTGTGTGTCAAAGCACTAATACAAGCATGCTGTGCTGGGGATTTTCACGGGGCGTAGGACGTGCGGGGGCTCCACCACGCTTCATGGGATTAAAAGGAGCACGCTGGAGCTTACTGTTTGGCTTGGACAGCGGAGGCAGTGACGGAGTGCAGCTCACCTGAGAATGTGTCCTTGAGAGATAGGGCTCTGTAATCCCCATCCCTTTCCCAGAGCCCAGACTACAGAATGAATTACTGCATCAAGCTGGTTGCACAGGCCAAGGTGTGCATTAAGGATTTGGCGTATTCACGCTTCCGGTACACAGCAGCTGCGCACACTTAAGAGCATGAGCAAGCGTGCACACCCATACAGGTTTCCTCCTGACAAAAACAAACGCCTCCGCAAATGGAGGAGACGCTGAAAACCAAACAGGTGAGGATGATGGAATCAGGAAATGGAGAGTCAAATCCAGTGTTTTATGGTGAAAGCGACCTTCCTGCGGATCCATATCTGTGAAAATAAATCTCAGGTGCCCTTTGAGTTCATTAACTTACCCATTGACCCTGCAATCGCAAAATGTCAGCCTCCTCAAGTTCCTCGAGAGGGATTTCACAGCGGTTGGCAAATCTTCTTCCAAAAGAGTGTATCTCTGTCCCCCTGATAAAGAACCAACGGCCTGAATCCCTCACGAGGAATGAACAAACTGTTTTTAAATGTATGCCTAGTGGTATTTCGGCCCTTTGTAAATTTCATCAGGCTGCAGAGATGAAGTGGCCACAGATGGGCAGTTAACCTGGGGATTCAAACAAGGTCTTCGCAAGTCTATCCTACATCTAAAATATCTATCAGCATCTGATACAGTGCACAAGGGTATTCATGACCTTTTCCCTATAGATGAAAGGCCCCACTCTGTCTTTCATGTGAAGTAACAGGGCTTCCAAGATTTGAAGTGACTGTCAGGGCTTTTTCAAAGTCTCTGTTCGCCCTGAATAACACACAGATTTGAACTTGAAAGGCGATTCAAAATGCCACATGGGACAAATAAAGTTTTCATAAATGTCATTACTAAACATGGACAATTAATCTCTTCACTCTATGCTTTCAGAAGATCGTCCACAATGTAAGTGTACAGATTACAGACTGGGGCCCTTCCACTGTCATGCACAACCTGTCAGCTGCTCTCTATACCAAGGTGGGTTCAATCATATCCAACAGTGTGGCTGCAGGTTTCATTGATTGGTAAGGGTTCTGATCATACGACTGCCAAGTATTGTCTGAGTGGTGGAACATTCCCACCACAGTGATACGGAACACGGGTGCCTGTGAAGATTTCTGAGAGATCTCTGGATGGCATAGAAAACAAACAATAGACGCTTAAACAAAAAAGTATCTCCTAACTTGAAGCCCAGATAATCAAACTGAAGCTGCGTTATTTTGCACGTTAGTGACCTGTACTATGTAGAGTTTATAGTTTATAGTTAACAGTTAATAATACTGCTGCCGGTACCTACCCATTCAGGTTCTTCATACTGCACAGCACTGTTTTTTATTTTTTTATTTGTATTTGTATTTGTATTTGTATCTGTGCTGTCCTCTCTATCTATATTCTGAGTGGAATCAGTTCATTGGAAAAATCTATTGAAGGCCAAAGAGAATGAAGACAACCAGCTACAAGACAGACTGATACAATCAAACACCATAAACCAGCCATTCAATAGAGAGGTTATTCTGGAAAACCCTATCCATGTGGTCATCAGGAGTCTGGACAGACAAGAAGACACTATTATACTGTACTAATACTATAATACTATACTAATACCATAATACTACATTAATACTATAATACTATACTAATACCATAATACTACATTAATACTATAATACTATACTAATACCATAATACTACATTAATACTATACTAATACCATAATACTATACTAATACCATAATACTACATTAATACTATAATACTATACTAATACCATAATACTACATTAATACTATAATACTATACTAATACCATAATACTACATTAATACTATAATACTATACTAATACCATAATACTACATTAATACTATACTAATACCATAATACTATACTAATACCATAATACTACATTAATACTATAATACTATACTAATACCATAATACTATACTACATACTATAATACTATACTAATACTATAATACTATACTACATACTATAATACTATACTAATACTATAATACTATACTACATACTATAATACTATACTAATACCATAATACTATACTACATACTATAATACTATACTAATACCATAATACTATACTACATACTATAATACTATACTAATACTATAATACTATATTAATACTATAATACTATCTATCTATCTATCTATCTATCTATCTATCTATCTATCTATCTATCAAAAGCTAGATTTGTTCTTTTATTCTTATCTCCTTTTTGTGCTTCTTTACTGAGTACCTTGTATTTAAAAAAGCTTGGTTCTCTGTTCATGTGACATCTGTTTGGTTTTTTGCTCCTCCTGTCTCTGCCCTCCTTAGTTTGTAGCTCCGCCCCTTCCCAGGTGTTCCTTGTTATTTCTTGTTTATTCATACTCCCTGTTGTTCCCTTTGTGCTTGCTTGGTGTTTTGTCTCCATGTCTGTTGTTGTTTACAGGTAGGCCAGTGCAGTGTTAGGAGTCTTGCCAAAGGACTCTTATTGGTGTAGCTCAGCATTTGCTACCTAGACTGGGATTCAAACCCCAACCTCTCACATGGAGTGGTAGCGCTCTGGTGGGTAGTAGTGTTAACCACTGGGCTGCTTAGTAAGACGAAAAGGTTACAAGGTCTTTATAGTGAAAGTGGTTTGTTGACTAACAGATGCTGCATACTGAAGCTCTTGCATGCTACTGTAAAGTTCTCACTGAATTAGTCAGAGAAAGTATAAGGTGGAAATGTCTGGAATATGCAGTCTGCTGTTATTTCCACTGTAGTCGAGACTATTTCTGTGTCTGTGTGTGCTTTCCTCAATTCGGGACAGTTTGGTCTTTTCCTGCTCTATCTCCTGATCTATTGTGTTTCTTTTCTCGCTTGCCTAGCCATTTTTTGCTGCTTTAAATGCTCTAAACTCCCAGCCTCGCTAAGTCCGCAGAGACTGCTCCAGCACCATGTGATTTATCTATCTCACGAAAATGCCCTTCTCTCTCATCCCTGGTGGATTTCCATAAATGCCTCATGAATACCCCCTTTTATTTTTATTTATGGGCCAAGGTTTTATAATTAAATAGTAATTAATACCGTCGGTGCTGAGGCCTGGGCCGTTCTTCTCCTCTGCCGCAGTCTTCGGTGATGAATGGGCTCCATCTATTAAGTTACCTAACAAGGCCGGGCTCCTCACGACAACTCTGATTAAGGTATCAGTCCAACGCTCTCATTAAAACGCAAAGAGAGGGACTTTCAATTTAATTTTAAAATTGCCCTCGATAACGCCGGACCATTCTCTGAAACCTGACCACTCAGTAAAATAGATCTCTTGTAAGATTTATAATAGATGAAGAAGAATAGATGAACATTAATAAAAGTGATAACTTCATTTAGGCATCATGAATTCAGCAGCATTTTACCAGAGGGCTCCCATTACTTTTTATTGTATTTAAAGGAGATATAATTAATGCGCTTGACCTCCGAATTACTGAAATACCTTGACAGAGGAAGTAATTACGGACATGAGTAATACTGTAGTATTACGTCATGTTCAACTGTGCAGTGTTTCTTTTAAATCACCCTTCTATTGTAAATACAGTATCTCACATACCCCTCAGATATTTGTGGGTTCCCCACTGTGTTCATGGAACAACACTGAGCATATGTACAATGTAAAGTAGTCACTGTACAGCTTGTAAAGTGTAAATTTGCTGTGCCCTCAAAATATCTCAACACATAGCCATTCATGTCTAAACCACTGGCAACGAAAGTGAGTACCCCCAAAGTGAAATGGCCAAATTGTGCCCAATTAGCCATTTTCCCTCCCTGCGGTCATGTGACTCGTTAGTGTCACAAGGTCTCAGGTGTGAATGGAGAGCAGGTGTGTTAAATTTGGTGTTATTGCTCTCACACACTTTCATACTGGTCATTGGCAGTTCATGGCACCTCATGGCAAAGAACTGTCTGAGGATCTGAAATAATAACTGTTGCTCTACATAAAGATGGTTTATCTTTAAGCTATAGGAAGAACCAACACCCTGAAACTGAGCTGCAGCACGGTGGCCCAGACCATGCAGCGCTTTAACAGGGCACTCAGAACAGGCCTCGCCATGGTCCACCAAGGAAGTTGAGTGCACATGCTCAGCGTCATATCCAGAGGTTGTCTTTTGAAAATAGACGTAGGAGTGCTGCCTGCATTGCTGCATGGGTTAAAGGGGTGGGAGGTCAGCCTGACAGTGCTCAGACCATACGCCACACACTTTATCAAATTAGTCTGCATGACTGTCGTCCCAGAAGGAAGCCTCTTCTAAAGATGATGCACAAGAAAGCCTGCAACCTGTTCACTGAAGACAAGCAGACAAGGACATGGATTACTGGAACCCTGTCCTGTGGTCTGATGAGACCAAGGTAAACGTATTTGGTGTCAAGCTTGTGAGGCGGCAACCAGGTAAAGAGTACAGGCAAGTGTGTCTTGCCTACAGTCAAGCATGGTGGTGGGAGTGTCATGGTTTGGGGATGAATGAGTTCTGCTGGCTGTGAGGAGCTACAGTTCATTGAGGGAACCATGAATGCCAACATGTACTGTGACATACTGATGCAGAGCATGACCCCTGCCTTCGGAAACTCGCAGGGCAATATATCAACATGATAACCATTACAAACACACCTCCAAGG
This sequence comes from Prochilodus magdalenae, assembly GCA_024036415.1. Taxonomy (NCBI): domain Eukaryota; kingdom Metazoa; phylum Chordata; class Actinopteri; order Characiformes; family Prochilodontidae; genus Prochilodus; species Prochilodus magdalenae. Next base: position 945,616 of record JAMWET010001089.1, on the reverse strand, counting down.
CTTGCTAAAGAATCTGAGGGTAAAAGTGCCAGGTCTAAACTTTATAGAGCATCTGTGGGGCATCCTCAAACTGAAGGTGGAGGGGCACAAGGTCTCTAAGCTCCACCAGCTCAGTGATGTCGTCATGGAGGCGTTTAAGAGAATCCACTGCCAACTTGTGATGCTCTAGTGAACTCCATGCCCAAGAGAGTTAAGGCAGCTCTGGAAAATAATAGTGGCCACACAATATATTGACACTTTGGGCACAATTTGGCCATTATCACTTAGGGGGGTATTCACTTTCATTCCAGCAGTTTAGACATTAATGCTGTGTGTTAAGTTGTTTTGAGGGCACTTATACTGACTACGAGCTGACTACTTATACGGCACTGACTACTTTACATTGTATCAAAGTGTCATATCTTCAGTGTTGTCCCATGAAAGGAAATGTGAGGGGTGTACTCAAGTTGGTGTGATGCGGAAAAAAGGGGCGTCTTGGTTCTACTGCTGGTATGAGTAATAGGAGCCTGTATCTCATAGAATTACAGCCACTGGTATTCATTAAAACCCACTGAAATAACTGAGACCACAGCCAAATCGTTGTGCCCAGGAAGAATGAAACTTGGTCGGGTAGGTTCGACATTGTGAGACATGCAATTGATTCGAGTTTCACACTCATCTGTACATGTGACGTGAGGAAGGACCTGAGTGACCCTGCATACATTAAGCGAGCCGTGATGCCCTCCAAGAGTCATCCTGTTAGTGACAGCATTATGCAGGACTACATGTATGTAGACCATTGGGGCAGTTGTGCAGGCTGGAGGTTAGGGAACCAGCCTTGTGACCGGAGGGTTGCCGGTTCGATTCCCTGAACTGACAGTAACGACTGAGGTGCCCTTGAGCAAGGCACCTAACCCCCAACTGCTCCCTGGGTGCCGTGGATAGGGCTGCCCACTGCTCCGGGTAAGTGTGCTCACTGCCCCCTAGTGTGTGTGTTCACTAGTGAGTGTGTTTGTGGTGTTTCACTTCATGGATGGGTTAAATGCGGAGACTAAATTTCCCCACTGTGGGATCAACAAGGGATTTAAATCTTAAAACCAATGCCATTAACACCATCAGCATCACCAAAGCCTGCCATGGTGTCCTGCCAGACATGAAGTCACTCAGAATGGCAGCAGGCCATCTTCAGTGATGAGCCACTTTTGTCTTGGTGGAGATGACTAACGAATCTGTGTGTGGAGGCACCGTAGTCAGCGCCATGCTAAACGGTTTGTTGCCATGCTGTACAGAAATGTTCAGAAGGCCTGGTGCCACTCCACCTCTACCCCTACCGCACAATCTGCAGGAACTGTGTGAGAATATTCAAGCTGCATGGGATTATCACAGGACCTAGGTCCTTAGGAAACATGGTGGCCACACCAGCGCTACTTCTGTATGTGTAGCTCAGTAAATATTGCCCATATCTGTCTAAATTTATCATCAGTTATTGTTTCTGGTTACCTTTATCATCTGTCCATATCACACTGCAATCCAGCACTTCCTTCTGGGTTTAACTTTCTTTTGATGATGTGTGTGGCAGTTGGCCCATACGGAATAGACATTGTTTACTACATAGAGGCTGCTATGGAAAAAGTCAGCATCCGTCTAAACCTTTTTAAAAATTCTGAGCCTTCAGTAAACGTTCGTCATCTAAGGGAAGTAAAATAAGATGAATTAGAGCCAATATACCACATACATTTTGCATGATTTTGTGTCCAAATAAGTGTGAGCTCCGGATTTTTTCTCTAAGGGGAAAATAAATGCTGTTTTTCACTGCTGGTGTTCCCTGTGGGGCACAAAATATTCCAAAGCCAAAACATTTTGTCCTACATGCATTTTCCTTCCCAGTATGACTGGATACTTTATATTAGGAGCTCTCTAAGGAGTGGAATGAATATGAATATTGCTACAGCCATGCTACAAACAAGCTAAATCACATTAAAATATGAAATTCAAACTCTACAACAACGCCTACAGCAGTGGACCCTAAAACTACGGAAGCCCCTGAACTAGCTCGTTTGACAGGGCTTGATGATTGTGTGGTTATTTTGGCAGTAGTGAACCATGGTTATTAAATTTCCCACTTCTCTTCACTTGTATCTACATTCTTTGTTCATTTTATCATCTCTGTTTGTCATACAAGGTGCTGTGAAAAAGTATTTGCCCCTCACTGATTTCTTTTGTTTTGCACTTTTATCACATGTAAATCACACAAAGATTTTATTAAGGGAAAAAAAACTATCCAATCCGACCCTATGTGAAAATGTAATTGCCCCCTAAACCTAATAACTGGTTGTGCCACCCTTGATGGCAACAGCAATTAAGCATTTGGAATATCTGACAACGAGATTTTACATCTTTGTGGAGAAGTGTTGGCCACTCTTCTTTGCAGAACTGTTTTAATTCAGCCACACTAGAGGGTTTTCGAGCACGAGCGACCTGTTTAAGGTCAAGCCACAGCATCTCAATCAGATTTAAGTTTGAACTTTAACCCTGCCACTCCAAAATCTTAAATTCGTTTTTTTACCAACTTGCTGGTGTGCTTTTGGATCATTGCTGCAGAAGTATGCTTGAGCCAACTAATGGCCGGACATTCTCCTTCAGGATTTTCTGGTAGAGAGAAGAATTCATGGTTGCATCAGCAAGTCGTCCAGGTCCTAAAGCGGCAAAGCAGCCCCAGGCCATCACAGTACCACCATCATGCTGGACTGTCTGTATGATGTTCTTTCAGATGTAACAGGACACACACCTTCCAGAAAGTTCCACTTTTGTCTCTTCAGTACACAGAATATTTTCCCAAATTTTTTGGGAATCATCCAGATGTTTTTTGGCAGTTGTGAGACGGACCTGCGTGTTCTTTTTGGTCAGTCGTGGTTGGGCTTGGCATTCTCCCATGGATTCCATTTTTGCCCAGTGTCTTTCTTATTGTTGATTCACAAACACTAACCTTAACTGAGGCAGCTGATGACTGCAGTGCTTTAGATGTTGTTCTGGCTTCTTTTGTGACCTCCTGGAGGAGTCGTCAATGCACTCTTAGAGTTTTCAAGTAACCCTGGGAAGGTTCCCAACTGTTCCATGCTTTGTTACGTTTTCCAGACTGATGGATGTCAATGACTTTTTTTCTCATCTGATATTGATATTGAATTTCTTCAGATCGGGGCAAATACTCTACTGTACTACACTGCAGGTGCACTTTGCAGTTGTACTACAGTTCGTCTGATTCAATGTATACTTTGTTAACCTGCTTTCACCCTGCATCCAATGGTCAAGACCACCACACAGCAGGTATTATGTGGATGGAGCATCATTCTAAGCACTGCAGTCACACTGATTTGGTAGTGGTATGTTCATTTTTAGCCACTTTATTCAAGCCCATTCATTACGAATTTACTCGCGCCCCCTGTTTTTATATAACTTGGAAAATAGGATCAGGTGACCAGGTTCCTCATAATACAATGTGTTTGTGACTTACAAAAGGCCTGGAATGATTTTTTTCACAAACATGTTCCCATTTATTGGAGTTCTGATCCTTAATCTAGATTGGACTTCAACTCCTGTAGTCCTAACAGGCAATACACCTATGTTTACCTTGATACTAGAAGAAAAGGGCAATTAGTGATTGGTCAGCATTTTCCTGGATCTTGCCTGCTCTGAAAGCCTAGATGACCCAGGAGTTCCCCTCTGTATTTTTGTGAGGTTGCCAGTCTTATGCCATGTGGCTATGTGGTTGGTATAGTATAGTGGGTAACACCTCTGCCTCCCTCGTGGTAGGCTGGGGTATAATCCTCTACCTGAGCAATACGCTATACCAATAACAGTCATTGGGCAGATTTCTAACACTACCCTCACTTGACTGTGTATGGAATGTTCACATTGTAGTTCACTCTGGTTAGGAGCATTTGCCAAATATCATAAATTCAGCGTGCAACAGGACTGCATGCGACTTTATCTCAGTGTCTAGAGTAGCTTGAAATTCAGATCCAGTAATGTTTGGAAGGACAAATCTACACAGGACAAACACTGACTTTGGTACTTGTTTGTTTACCAGAGGGTGCAATACAGGCAATTCTTGAAAAAACTTTCATTTTTCCTGTGGAAAACTAAATAGACCCTCAAATTCCCCCAAAATAACAACAGTCCTTCAGACGTATCTTTAAACACTGTAAGTGCAACCCCAAAAAATTACTCTAATTAGTCACAGAAACTGAAAAGGTTTTACTCAACTTCAAAAATGACAGTGATTGAAAGAATCGACTGTTCAAGGTCTTTTTCAAAAGTTCATTTGCTTGTATCTTTTTTAGATTGGATCCATTTCTACAGTATGGATAACCCCTGAACTGCCATGTTTGTGCTGGTTATTATAAACTGTGACCATTGAGAGCTAACAATGACATTTGGCCAATGCATTTGTACCACATTTTTGACCATATTCAATCAAATGAACTGATATTTCCATTGATCTGGATCTTAAATATTGATCATAAAATCTTTATACCGGTCCAGCCCTAATAGAGGCTGATAGGAAGGTGTTTTGAATTCATGCTTTTAAAATCAGACAATAAACAATGGCTCTGAGGGCTGACAGCCGTCAGAGTCGAACAGGTGTGTGTGCAGCACACACATCTGTTCCACCCTACAGAAGCCCAGACGACAGAAACAAAACAGACACAAGAGAGACGGCACTAAAAACGCCGTTTATCCTCCAGAAACCCTCCCAGCCGCCCCAAAACACACACAGCGCAGCCCTCCTGCCTCAGACGTACCCAGCTGAACACATCAAAACACCTCCATCTAACAGGAAGCCATTTCATTCCTGCTGTTCACAACACCTCCCCACCCCACATCATCTCAGTTACGCAGCTATTACACCATCATCACTGTAAACAACAGAGTCAGCCCCGTTACCTCCTCTTAGCTCGTTTTCGAGCAGTCTTTTTTTTTCTTCAGCTTATTTTGCAGATGCTTTCCCTGATCGGAATCTCCTTGCTGAGCATAGGTGAGGTGTGAGGGAAGGAATGCTTCGGAAAGCATGAGCGCCTTCTGTTCCACTCCACCTGTTCAGTGACAGGCAGCTGGGCAGGTGTATGTGTGTGTATGTGTTCGTTTGTCTGTGCCAGCCAGCTAGCGTGCTGTCATCTGGGGACAAGCTCTGCATGTTTACCATAGCACACATGCGTGTACATCTACACACACACACACACACACACACACACACACACATACACACACATACACCCACACCTACACACACACACAAAAACACACACACACAACATCTCAATTTATCTCTACAAAACTAGGATGCCACTGACACAATGGTTATCTATTCTATTCAACCGTTTGAGCCTATTTATGAGAGAAAGAATAGTGAATGGATAGATGTAGCCCTAAGCCACTTAGCACTGCAAAATTAAGATCTCCTTATTGATAACACTCAGCCCTGCTTTATTGTTTGATGGCTTTTTCATTGGGATTTTACAGCACGGCCCTTCATGTTGGGTGAGCTATTAGACTCTAACAGTCCATATAAAGCTCATATCCAGCCTAGCAGAGCTGCGCTCACAAGGTCTGCTAAGGCTGTGGAAAAACACTACGCAGACATTAAGAGAAGTAGGCTAATTGCTGCAGATTAGCAGAACATCTGTTCATCAGCTTGGGCTACCCTGAGATTTAAATAAAAGATGGAGGTTTTTTGCCCACAACCTCAGCACGGAACGACAAACACAACTAACCTGTGGAGCGTAGTCACGGAATATCACAGTTCTTCTAGAATGGCTGCTTCAGAACAGAAACCAAAAGAATTTCTGCATATCAAGAAAAACAACATCATCCTAGTTTCAATCCTACATCAGTCAGATTTTCCAACATCAGTTAACAATCTTTATGTATATCTGGGGGGTAAAATAATAACGAGAGTTATTGAAATCAGGCTAAACTGATGACGTGCTGCTTATCAAGTTCTGGGTTTTTAACAGTTGCTTTTATAAATACATTACTGTGAATATAATCTCTACACAGTCGAGTCACATTATTATGACCTAATATACAGACTAACTGTCATGAGCAGCACAGGCAGCAGTTAGACAGGATGGGAGTGAGTCAATAAGGTCCTGGGAGGTTATCACAAGTCACAGAATATCATGGTTCTTTGCAGCAAACTTTGTTGTTCTTCATTTATTTAAGAATTTGACCTACCATATCAACTTCAGCGATTTCCTCTTCTCTTTCTCATCATGAGGAAGTGATAGAATGACAACTGAGTCATTCTGGAGTCAGATGTATTCTTTGTACAAATATGTTGCAAGCTAGGTTTTCTCATAATGTCATGGAATTTGACAGTACATGTTTTTTAATATTAGTGTTTTATGACACGTATATTTGGAAACAGATGTGTATATATACATCAAGGCAGGTTTGATGTTAATACAACTTTTATTTTGTACAATTTTAGATCATTTCAGTTTGTTTATACAGATGTGAAAATGCTTGCATTCCTATAAATACAGACACGATGCTGTGATGATCTAAAGATAAATTTATACAGCTAAGCATGACACACATACAACCAGATTTCGGTCTCTAATACAAGGCATTGAACGTTGTTGACTCAGATGGCACTGTTTTTATGGAATGACCCTTTTGTGGATAATATCAGCGAATGCTTTGCTAATTAGCTATGGGAGCAACCTCCTGTGAAATAAGCTATTCGGGCTACATTTAGCAGGCTGTAATGTTCAAATCACTTTCATTACAAAAGGATGTGCAGCTAAGACAAGCCAAAAGCTGGTGAAATTATTCTGAAAGTGAGGAATAACGTGGACCTGGGAAAACCTCATATGCCTGAAATATGTTTAATACAAATGCTGTCTGAAACTTCAGCTTTAAAATGAAGACATCAGTGGTTGTTTTGAATGTGTAGCTTAGCCTAGCTAGCCTGCTAGCATGCCTTTTCTGCAGCTTGATCTAATTGATGCTAATCACTTCTAAATCCACTCTATGCTACGTCAGAGCTATAGGCACCTCACATACTCTAGTGAGTGGCCTCTTCCTACTATACTACACCCGATGGTTTTTACTTCCCTCCTCCAAGCCCCTGTTTCAGTTGTCTGTTTTCTTTTGTGTCATGTGGGCAAGGCCTAGCCAGCGAAGTCCACCAGTTGTCATGGTTTTCTGCCTCGAGTGTCTGTCATTTCTTAGCCGCCATTCTCCTCGTCCGTTGTGGCCACAGTGCTGCCAGTCCTATGCGCAGTTCCTTCTCGAGTGGCAGCAAACTGAGCACAGCGCAAACAGACAAACAACATGTCCCACTGATAGGCTAAACATTGCGAAATGAGAACGGATCCCAGCATTAGTTTGGAGGAGCATGGAGATGGATGGCGGTGGGGGAGGGAGAAGGAGCAGTCTTCTTCTCCAGCCATCATCCCTGATAATAAGCAGGAAGGCAGGCCCCAGCGGTGGTGCTGTCACACACACACACACACACACACACACACACACACACACTCACACGGAGAGGAGGAGGAGGCCGAGGCGAGCCGAGAAGCCCCAGCAGGTCCCAGCGGCTCTGATGGAGCCGTCAGCAGGCGGCCTGACAGGTGCCCCCTCGTCCGCGCTCAGAGGTGATCATTTGCTGCCGCTGCATAATGGACCATTGTTCCACTCTGCAGACTCCTACACTCTCCTCCTCGCTCACTCTCTCACTCCACCACCATATCGCTCTTTGCTCTTGTTTGTTGACAAGCTCGCCTTCATAGGCTTCCAGCAGATGTCTCTAGTTAAAGGGAAAAGCTGACCTAAATGTGGTTTGTAGGCTCATCAGTTTTTATCATTTTCATGTTTTCGTTTATTGGTGTTACCCAGCATGCATTATGCAAATATATCATATAGCCATTGGGAACCCCTGTGGTGTCGGCCAGTCCTGACCGCTAGCCTTGCCACTGTTCTATATGGTAATAAACACAGCCAAGCAAGCATTAGTGTAACTCTCGACTTGGATGTTGATTGTATTTCATGCCGTGCAAAATAGCCAGAGGAAAGGAGCCAAACTGAGGTCTATATGTCTATAATTAGACTTTAGCTTGTTGTCTTTTTCATCAGATTATTCCTTTCTTTTGTTTGAGAAATCTATTCTCTCCATTACAGTGATTTGAAGGTAGTTCCCCATTATACAGTTGTAATGAGAAGGAGTCTGGCCAAACGATAGCTATGGTGTCCTTCAACAATTGCCAGCTAGCAAACAACAGCCCTTTGCCCATTTTCATTTAATAGCCACTCTAAAGAAGTTGTAGATTCTCAGACGTCTTTCTCCAGATACAGATGTCTCCTCCTCTTTAAACCAGAACATCCACAGCACCTCTGTAGGCAGTGGTTTTGGTGGTGGTCAGTGTTGGAAGCAGAGCAGCACATCCGGAACTAACTGGACTAATTGAACATTTACAATGAAATAGTCACGTTTTAATGATAAACACTATATATAAACTGTGAAAACACAAATTTTTATGTTTCTAGTTTCAAAATAGAAAATCGCATCAGGCCATGCTAAAAATCTACACTACCCAGTGTCAGTGTGCATTATTATTTCACCTCACACTAAGAATATAAAGGAACACAATGATGTAAGCGAGAACAGCGTTATTGGGAATTTGACTGAACTCTAATACAGTGAACAAAATGTGGCAAAGATGTCACAAATATGCTAATTTGAGGTTTAAAGATTTTCCAGGATGCTATACCAACAGTACACTGAAAATAGTTAGCAGCATTGGCAGTGGTTATGTCTATTACATCAGAGCATCTTTTTAAATGGATAGTGGAGCTATGCTACGGCCGCTGCCCAGGTCCATAACCTTGGTGTTATTTTAGACTTGCGCTTTCTCTGGAGGCTCATAATAACAATATAACTAAAATTGCCTTTTTCCACCTCAAGAACATTGCCAGAGTGCATCCTTCACTCCCTGACTCTAGAGCTGAAACCCTTATCCATGCCTTCATTACTTCCAGACTGGATTATTGCAGTTCAGTCCTAGTTGGGCTCCCCATTAGTAGTCTACAGAAGCTCCAATACGCCCAGAACTCAGCAGCCAGAGTCCTTACATGCACTAGATCATGGAAACACAGGTTATAAGACCGGTTCAATACCATACACAATATAAAATATTACTCCTAGTTTTTGTAATCATTATGTGGTTTGGCTCAGAATTACCTTCCTGTTTTGTTGTCCAGATACCATCCTTCATGTTCGCTCTGGTCTGCTGATGCTTATTTGCTCTCTTTCCCTTTTGCCAAATCACGTATGTCTAGTGATAGAGCTTTCAGCATGGTAGATCTAGAGTTATGGAATGCTATCCACCTGAATCTTTGAACATGCCCATCAGTACATATCTCTAATAGGGCAACTACATTCTTTAAGATTGCTTTTCTAGATTTGTAGTTGTAATTCTAATGAAATAGACAGAATTTTAAGGATTCAGTGTGTTGTGTGATGTTTATATTGTTGTGTGTCTTGTCACTCACTTTTTACTACCATTATGTTTTATGTTGTTATCTTTAAATGGTAAACTGTCCTTAAGTGTCTTATAAATTCAATTTATTGTATTATTATTAGCCTACATGGCTAATGTTTCATGGTGCCAGCAAAACCTTGCTAGCTAAGATGGCTAATAGGGTGACCTTATGAGAGACAGTGTAAAACAATGCTAATGTGGCTAAAGGCTCTGCTTGGAAACATGCCAAAAGATGTAGGAACCTCTTGTGCACTGACTTTGAGTTAAACTTCCAATAAAATCGGGAAACAGAGGAAAGCCGCTCTCATCTTTAATGAAGGCAGCAGCGAACACACAAACATGGCTAACATGGCATATTAGGCCATGTTAGCTTTAATCCACTGTTAGCCATTCTAGCTATCTCTTGGTTGTACTACTCCTTCAGTTCAGTGGCATATGTAAGCTAGTAGGATAAAAGGCATGCTAAGGAAGGTGCTGGGGGATCTTTTCATCCTGTGGTGGATTCCTCTGGCTGAGGTGACGTTGTGCTTGCAAGAATATGACACCGTTCTCCCACTCTCCATGTCGGATTTCAGCTCTAAAGGTGAATAGATGAAGCCGTTTGTGGGGGTGTGAAGACTTGTCGGAAGACAGGAGGATGGTAATAGTGCAGGAGAGAGACAGGGAGAAAGAGACGGGGAGAAAGAGAAAGACAGGCATGGAGGAGGGTGATGAGATGGTCTCGGGTGAGAGCAGTTTTGCCCTGGGGGGAGGGTGAGATGCAGGCAGATCACAGGCAGTCCACAGGGACCAGATGTGGGAATATGTCAGGCTTCAAGCTCAGCGCTACGACAGCTGCCTTCATCTGGGTATCCGTGCCTGGTGCCGGCGTGTTGAAAAGCTCAAGTCCTGCTGCAGAGGTATGAACAGATACAGCGAAACTGCTTTAATTCAACGTGCTGCCACATATCACAACTTCCATGAGCTTTTCCATGTGCCATCAAGAGAAGCTTTCTTATAAAAATCTCTAGTTCTATTACCACATGTACCAAATTCTCTCCTGGAGCAATAGTTCTATGTGGTAGAATTGTCATGCTAACGAGTAGAAGACTGAAAATAGTATATACTATGCATTAACAAGTGTTCTTGAAGGCTGAGCATCTGTCAGCTTCGATGCTTGACCCAAAGGCTTGCATTGGGCCTAACTACGAAACATTAAATGAATGCATTGTGGTGTTAGGTTCCTGGAGGTCAGTCAAAAGAAGCTCTACCCATATGTAGACAGACAGTCTGATATCTTTAGGATGTTAGCCTGCCTGCAATGTCAGGATTCTGCCAGTTGCATTCTGATTGGCTATCCGCAACTCCATGTATACGCACTTCTGTGCATCGTTTTGCACTGATCCACCGAGAGTTTTACTGTTCATCTGAACAAACGGTAGTCTTTTCCCACTCAGTGTCTGTTGATGTCATAGGATTGCCTCCTGCTATATGTATAGACATGTGATTGGTCTTTTGGCATGTCATTTGAATTTCCTTCTCCTGCAGTAGTAGTAGGTGAATCTTATCCACGCTAAGTGGAGAAAAGTAGCAGCTATAGGATTGTATAGGATTGTACCTGAGACACTCTAGAGACTTCTGCAGTACATCTGTTGGCAGTGATTTTGGTGGTGGTCAGTGATGGAGGCAGAGCAGCACATCCGAACGTAACTGGACCACAGGAGAGGTTCTTGTAGCTGTGGGGTTAATTGTGCAACTGAAGGATTGTGGGAAATAGTCACATTTTAATGAGAAATAAACTGTGAAAACACAAATCCTTAATGTTTCTATTTTCAATATAGAAAATCACATCAGGCCATGCTTAAAATCTGACATATGCGTGTACCCTACACAGCACTGGTTGTATTGCAAGTCAGTCTAACAGCCCCTTCCTGTTAAAGTAGGCACTCTCTTATTCAGACAACAACTGGTTGGGTGTCATCAGATTTAACAGAATTAGCATTTAGCATGTAACGCTAATACAATATTTGTATATCAGTATAAGTTATATTACAATATTAGAGTGTTCAAGCAAATACTGAGCAGAGTATTCACATATGAAAATATTCACTGTAAAAAACTTAATAACTGAAATGCTAGAAGATAACAGGAGATCAGTCGCTTCTTTTGGAAGCATTTCTTTACACTGTATGAACAGTTCAAAGCACATGACCCGAATTTATTTTTTTAAAGGTCCTCTAACGTTACAATAACTGGTGGCATGATAAAGACATTTTTTGTTTCTCCTGTAAAGCTACTATATCTAGCTACTAGATTTTCATACAGTGGTGAAGATATGCAGGACTGTCGATCAGGCATTGAGGCCCTTTGGCAGAGGACCAAGCAGAACAGGGCTCGTCATATTTATTACATGAATAAAAATGTAGAAAATGTAGAACAGTATTCATATCTTAATTAATATAGCACTTTGGGGTCTATTTAGGATGAAGCTGGTGCACAGCACCACAATGCAGAGCTGATAGGGAAAACAGTGCTTCCCCCATATGCAGTGAAGAATCCCAGGTCAGTATTACAGCAGGCTCATCCTAGAGAAGAGCTTTCGTTCAGAAGTGACCGACTGTGTCTAAGTAAAGCAGCACTGAGAACACTCACCTGCTGTAGAGTTTATCTTTTTCTGTTCATCTCCTTCTCTCTTTTTCTCCTTCTCTTTCTCCCACTCTCCTATTTTGCTCCATCCCTCTGCTTTCTTTTCTCTTACTCTCCCTTTTACATTTCTTTTCTTTTGCCCTTTTCTTTTTCTTCTATTTTGCTATAGTCTTTCTTTTTGTCCTCTTCCTTTTTCTCTTTTTTAATCTTTCTAATCTTCTCTCATGTCTTCTCTCTACCCTCTTCTTTTCTCTACCCTTTTTCTTTCTCCCCTGTTTTGTCTTCCTTTCTCTTTCTTTCTGTTTCCCACTTTCCATCTCTATTTGTCTTTATTCTTTCTCTCTCTCCTCTTTGTCTTTCTCTCTCTCTCCTCTCCTTTATTCCTCTCTCTCTCTCTTTCTTTCTCTCCCTCTCTCTCTCTCTCTCTGTGCGTCTGCTCTCTTTCCAGACTTTATTACTTTGAAACGCTTCTGACCCGGCCTATAATCCCCATTCTATTTCAAGGAGGGGGTTCGTAATAAAGCACAAATCTAAAGGTTGGAATGAAATCCAATGGGGTCCCACATTGTGAATGTCAGAGAGGGAGAGAGAGAGAGCAAACAGAAAAGGGGGAGGGGTGGAGAGAATAGAGAGAGGCAGAAGTGGAGAGAAAGAGCAAGCGAAGGAACAGGGTGGTGGGGCGAGAGAGAGAGGGAGAAGTGCCAGAGACAGCAGGCGGAGAAGAGAGTGATGGCACACTTCTCTTTCATTCTTTCTTTATTTCTTTCGTATTGTCGGGCTGTGTGTGTGTTCTTTCTGCTATCGTAGCATTACCTCGCCTCCTGACATGTGACTGGAGAAGAATTCAGGCGCAAGCTTTTTTTTCTGTTGTTGCCTTTTTTCATTTACGCTTAAGCATTGCTTCTGGGATTGAATTAGGGCAAATCCATTATACAGTTGCCATGGAGACCCAGGCACAAATGCTGATAAAGTGTGTGTGTGTGTGTGTGTGTGTGTGTATATATGTGTGTGTGTGTGTGTGTGTGTGTGTGTGTTTCTCTCTTGCCAAATAAGCTCAATGAAGCAGACTGCATACACGCCACATTTCCAACAGACTGACAGCGAAACCGCCGGTGTCAGTATGCGTGCGTGTGTGTATGTGCACAAGTGTGTGTGTGTGTGTGTGATGAAACCTGACTCTGATCCTGAATCCATAAGCAGTCGGCAGTCAGCAGTGTGCAGGAGTGCTGCAGTTACCCCCATACACTCCCTGCCTCTTTGTGCTGGAGTGGAGCTTGGGTGCCAATTAAGCAGGAGCTGGGCTCCTGCCAGAAGAGCCACAAATAATCTGTCACTTTCAGCAGGGCGGTACAAATGGTTGAGATGGTTATCATTACAAAAACAAGAGCGTGTTCACTCCGAGGGAGAAATACATCACTGTAGGCTCTATTCAAACGGCACAAAGAAGAGTGGTGGCTGGTGAATAGGCCGAATGGGCCACAATACCTGAATGGAGTATAGAAAGGGGGGAAACGAGACGCATTGGTGCATTGGGAACTACTGTATGTATAGAATACGTTTAGACCAAAAATTTTAGCGCTAGTAACCTGAATAAAGAGGCTTTGTATGAGAAATGTAACTTAACCTATGTAGAAGAGAGCAGGGCAAACCTAACGCAGGGCAGAACATGCGCTATTAGGATGATACCCAGGTAGAGATATTGATATCGATATTGCTTATCAAAACTGATACTTATAATACTCCCCATAACTTTTATTAGGTGTGTAAAAGTTGTCCTCTACATTCTGTTGAAAATAAGCTGAAGAAATAGGCAGTAGGAACTTCAGGCTCCTGAAGATGCATGAGGATGGTGGGGCTATAACTACCTGCAGGGTGAAGGGACAGGATTCATAGATTGAGAAGAGGTGGTACAGTGCAGTAAATGTCTCATTGCATGGAAAATGGCTCCAAAGCAGATGTTAATGATTGTCTAAAAGGACTGATTGCTTTTGGGCATGCCAAAGGCCTTAGTGTGAAGGAAGTAGCTGAATCTGCAGGTGTATGGAAGTGTACGGTCAACCACCAGTGGCACAAATCCCAGTCTACAGGAAATCCTCCTCAGAATTGTACCAGGGAAGGCACCCACCAAATCTGGCCCAACTGCACAATTCTTTGATGCGAGAGTGGCTGATGTGGCCTACATCCAGAAATTTGTCCAGTCCATGCCAAATCCAATCACAGCTGTTATCAGTGCTCATGGAGGTATTACACTCTATTAGGTACGTTACAGTCACAGGTGACTCATTTTTTGTCTGGTGATTATATAAGCAATAGAATATGATCAGGACAACTCACAGTTAGGCTACCTAGCAGTTAACAATGTAAGCTATGCATAAATGAATGTTATTCCTTCCCCCTTTGATGAAATCAAAATTTCCTAATTATTCTTTTAATGCTATCAAATACTGACTATCAAATACTGAGCCTTATGGCTGAAGTTGGTTTCCTACTCTCCAGCTTCTTTTCAGATTTTTCTGTTCCACCTAAGATGATGAAGCAGTTATTATTAAATGGCCTAAACGACATAGAGGAGTGCAGGGAACTGCCCTGAGTGAGTACATGCTGTTTAGCGGCTGTGGGTCAAAGGAAACAGCATAGGGTTTGAGTAGGTTAAAAAATAAATGGGACAAACAAGGGATAAAAACAGACAAACAGACGAGTGTGGATCAGATTTTTTTAATCGGGGTGTCTTCACTGAGTCTCTCAACAAAGACGAAAAAGAAAAAGAAGAGCTACCTGAAGGAAGCGCAGAATGGTTGCACAGCTGTAATGATTCCTACTTCCTGCTAGGCTGTTGCTAGGCTTAGGTTGCTGTGGGAGGAATGAGGGATTAGTAAGCGACACACAGAGGAGTGCAGGTCAGTATGGTTAGAGGTTAACGGAAATAAAAAAAGTAGAGTTTGGGTGGGACTAAAAAATGAATGGGAATGATGGCGGGGGGACAAACAGACGAGTGTGGGTTGAACCAACAATAAATTTGTGCTTGGGGGTCTTTCCTGAGATATGTGTATCAGAAACTGTGTCTCTGGGTCGAGCAGTAGTACAGTAGATGGGCATTCACTTTTCCATCCTACTCATTCCTAATGGGAAGAAAATCTGGAAAATCCCTTGCCACATGGAAACCATGCCATATACAGTCAGAAGGCCATCCCATATCAGTCTACCCAAACGGACAAAATACAATCTAAAAACTGATATAAGAATGAGAATGAAGATGGGATAATAAGGTCATTCCCAACACTTATGAAGTGACGATCTCGAAGATACAAACTGACAATATAGCAGGACATCATTGTGTTGGAATGGCTGGGCTTTTCCCAGTATTAGCCCCACACTGTAAAACTGGATGACCTTGCTTTGTGCTCATGCTATACGGGTCCCTGTTCTCTGTCTTTACTGTACCGACTCCAGGCACATTCTGAGCTCTTTTATTTTACACAGGCAAGCAGAATTCCGTATTAGCTTATTTCCAGGGACTGCCACTGGAAGTCATGGAAGCACCTCGAGCCATGTCATTATAATATATTATACACAAATTTGCCGCAGATCGCTTTCATCTCCTGCAAATGGCTGCGGAGAGAGAGGGAGAGGAAAAGAAGGAGAGTGAGGGAGAAGGAGAGAAATGGAGGAGAAGGGAGGCTGAGGCAGCAGCCCCGCGCCACCATTCACCAGAATCCAATTTACAGAGGCAATGAGGGATATGACATATAATGTATTCTAATTTCACATCAGGCAAATATAGCCGCCGACACGCTTTCTGTACACAAGGCGCATATCTAAACGCCCCCTGCTTGATCTGAGGTTCCAGAAGCTCAAGGCTGGCTCTGCTTGACGGACATACTTCGGGCTGAGAACACTCTGAATGTGCTGGAATAATGCATGACATATGGGGTCTTTGGGCCCTCCACCCCATCCAGCGAACCAATGTATAATTTGATTTTGCATTCGGCCTCAGAGCAATAATACTTAGGAGTTTGACTCTCTCTTGTCAAGTGTGAGCAACACTAGTAGAGGTTTAGGGTAAAGTGCATATTGCATCAGGTAAGTCTGCCGCATGACCATCCTGCATATCGCTGCTGCCAGAACAGCCTCGAATCTCCGGAATGATAACAAAGAAGGAAGAACGTATCTTACTCCAGACTGGTTTCCAGGTACAAAAAGGCCATTTAATTTGGTCCATACATCATGAAATTTCCCCCCAATGCAAAGGGTAAGCAACACATTCTAACTGTCTCTAACAATGGAGATACAGGGTTCCTTCCTGTAACAAGGGGCTTGAGGCAGGTTGCAAGTGCAAAATGGTTTTATCACAGTTTGTCCAAGAATCATAATCAGAACAGGCATGGGTCAAAACACAGGCAGGCATCAATAGAGACAAATCCATAATCACAAAAGCCAAGATAAAAACACGGCTCAGAACTCTGGTAGAAACACAGAACTCTGGCAGAGACTTTGCAATCAGTCAGAGCAAACAAGGGGGTATAAATAGGAGTCCATATGAGTCCTAGATCAGCTGAAGGTGCGTGAGTAGGGGTGGAGGAAGAAAAGGAAGCCTTCCATTCGACACCAGAGATGTACAATATATTAATGAACTGCACTAAAAGCACATTCCTGATAGTTTTTTAGAATGATCTTTAGGTCAAATGGTTTTGGTTGCTTCATAAAGATCAATAACCCATATCCATGCGCATCATCAAAAGAATAAATGCACCAGAAGGAATGTCAGACTGCAGTGTTATTTCTCAGTATGGCGTCGTGCCGCCATATTTGCTAGTGCAACATGCAACCATCTCAGTATGGAGTTGTAGAGGTTCCTAATGGTATCGTGTGATAATCCATCCCATGCATCTTGAATATTCTCACACAGTTCCTGCAGATTGTGTGGTAGGGGTGGAGGTGAAGTGACGCCAGGCTTTCTGCACGTGTGACATGTAACGAAATAACATTCATCTTTTTGCTGACCACACACGGATTTGTTGGTCGTCTCCACCAAGACAAAAGCAGGACTCATCCCTGAAGTTGATCCGCTGACATTCGGAGTCACTCCATGACAGTCTGATGCGACACCATTGCAGTCCTTGGCGATGATGTGGTGTTGAGGGTAGTCGTCTTAATTGTCTACATGCATGTAGTCCTGTGTCGTGCTGGCACTCACATGATGGCTCTGCTTGCTGAATGTCTTCAATCGTGGCTGTTGGGCTTTGGTTTCAGGAAACTTTAATTATTTGCAAGTCTCACAATAAAAATTAAGATTATTTAAATTGAAAATGTTGATGCTTGCTTAATTTGGACAGCTAAAACATGAAATATAAAATATACTTGACTTTAGGCACAGTAAATTAACTATTAGGAAACTACAATCTTGTACAGCTAGACTTTACTGAAGACCATATGGCACTGAAACCCTCCATTAACGAGGAAAAGTAACTCTCTACTCACTTCAGTCCTGGTTGTTATACCCGCCCATAGACTTCTTCATTCCTCCACAGTCGGTTAGCATGCACATCAAGTCAGCCTTCAAGTCAGCATATTCCGTTGTTGGCCAGGCAAGATGTGGGCCAACATATGACACCATATCTCCCAGATGACATTTAAAGACTTTTGGTATGCAAACATGCCATGTTTGTGCCATCTGTATAATGCCTTTTTGTGGCGGTAAATGGAGCCCAAGAGGGAAAAAGCGCCACATGCTCGTTACAAAAGCTACTCCCTTGCTATGGAGGAAAACGACAGCCAAGGTTTAAGTCGAGCGAGACAATGAAATCACTCTCCATTTCTCTCTCTATTTCAGGCTATGAAAGCTTCAGGCTTCATTGATTAATTCACAGGTAAATTATTTACTGTAAAAAATCTCTCTTTCATGGAGGGTTGGCAAGAGAAAGTGGAACCCTGTTCATATTTAATGCCCCAGCACCTCTGAAGTTATTATCTGTAGTGGACATTATCCTTGTATTAGGAGCTCAGAGTGGTTTAACTCCAACGGAAATACTGAGCGATATTTTCGAAAATGTACCACAGGTCTGGTCATTTCGTCATTTTCCCACCAGGTTTCATTGGATGCTCTGAATTACAAGGTGCCAAACCTTTCTATTATTTTTTTTGTTTGTTTTTTTGCACATTTTCAAAAAATGGTGAATGGAAAACCCACTTGTGTCTATGACAACTAAAAAAAGTTTAGTAATATTTATATCATTTCTACATATTTACATATTTTGCTACTAATACTTCAATAACACAATTTTGAAATTTAATATGTTACATATGTTTATTCTCTGATTGAGGGAGGGGGTGGTATGAAAGGTACTCTATGGCAGGCCAAGAAAAAAAAAAAAAACATCCCTAAGGGTCAACTTTGGCCGCTGGGCTACACTTTATATATTAATGTGAAATCTATAATGCATCTCATCACTTTTTCTGCCAATAAACAATAAACTTGATGGTAAACAAATGTACCAGAATGATTTCTATTTGATCCATGTGCTATTTACTATAACCAGTCAAAGCCTGGACCTGTATTCTCCAGACCTCCCTACTGCCACTGTATTTACTAATTAACCATCTAATTCTGATTACCATCTGAACACCACAGCCTCATAACTTATATAGCTTACATAAGCAAATAAAAATAGAACAGCAGGGTTTAATATTGTGTACTCTTTAGTGATGAGAAAATCAGAATGTTTGTCTGTAGGATAAGGTTTGACAATTTATAATTTAGCAAAAAACTAAAATCTTCATCTCGCAGGAGCGCCCTCTAGTGTATGACCAAAGAGGACGTTACTGAGTGTCAGTTCTCCTCTCAACAACTCTCTGATAGTATTTAGCCATCATGTGCTAGGATTTGTTTGAACTAGCAGCCAATCCAAGCGCAGGACGAGGGGCTACTGATAGCCAATCCTGTCCTTGGAGGGTGGGAAAAAAACAACGCTGCCTGTGTCCACATCCACGTTCCCACACATCCACAGTGACGTGAGGACGTGAAACATCTTTTATCACCGTTCGTGTGCTGCACGCTCCATCCAGATGGGGGATAAAACATGCATGAGTCGCCCGCAGCTCTGAAAATAATTACACTCATTTACCAGAGACAGAGAGAGAAGTGCATCCAACCAAGTCACCCACCCATCATAGCGACAAAGCACCCAGCATACTAATGAAGACGTAGGACAATGACCATCTCTCTCTCTCTCTCTCTCTCTCTCTCTCTCTCTCTGTCTAATCCCCGCCCCCCCTCTCTCTCTCTCTCACTCTCTGTCTATCCCTCTCTCTCTCTCCCCTCTTTGTGTGAATGTGTTCAGTTGGCTTCATAACAGATCCGGTTACCCACTTCTGTGTACTGAAGTGCAGCTATGACGGATTTGTACTTTTCTGGGTTGACAGCACCTGGACAGCCTCCATTCACTTCCTATGAACTGTTCCTGATAGATCCTGGATGCACTTTGAAGTTCCTCAGTAGCAGCCTTCTTAATGCTTGATAAATGTTTAAAGCTGCCATAGTAAGCACTCATTCGGGTAGGTATGAGCAATCCGGTACAGACTGCAGCATTTAAGGTGGAATGGCATATTCAATTACGTTTTGGCCTCATTATGATCATTAGCCATGCCCATTGACAGTCCCTTGGGAAAGGCATGGGAATTGCACCTTTAGCCCGTAGAGGTACTGCTCATTTCTGTGTTGCACTATTGTCATTGTTTTGCAGGGCTGGATTGTGAGCCAGTGTAGTCAGGAATGTAAAGTAACATTTGTGTGTATGTCTGTGTGTCTCCCCTGTGAAGGGTTTATGATCTGTCCAAAGTGTTTCCAGCCTTTTGCCCAATGAGCACCGAGATAGGCTCCCGCATCCCCTGAGACCCAGAAGGATAAGCAGCTCAGGAGATGAATAAATGAATTAGCCGGTTTTACCACCTTCTTTTGCAGCCTCTTCTGGGTTTGTATTTGAAGGAGGAACAGCAGTGGTTGAGGTTCAGGGTATATCAGTTCCATGTACTAATTCTCCTTATTCATCTATAACAGTATACAGTTTCCCGTTTTCTGGCACCCTTTAACCTGATACAGCTTCATTCCTGCTCAAGCTTGTTCCTCTTCTTTTACTTCTACACTGATGCTCTAATCATGGTACCATGGTGCATCGTAGCAATCACACAGTAGAATCTGAGTACAGTGTTGGTGTTTCTCCATTGACTGTTGCAGTATGCTTCCAGTGGAAAGCCAGCTCTGCCAACTGCTGCCACTGTTTTCCATTTCTAACTACCCACTGATTGAAAGTGGTCTATTCCATGATGGCAGTATCCCAATCACTGAGCATGAGGTGTCTGAGGAAATTTATCATTATAAGTGATACAACTTTCACAAGATCTCAACCCAGCTGAACACTAATGGGAGCTGGACTTTGGATCGTCTACCATCTACCATCATCATCAAAACACCAACTGAATGGTGTTCCAACCCATCCAGTACTGTTCCAGACACAAAACTAAAGCTGTTCTTGTGGGTCAAGGCGGCCCAACAACTTACTCAGACACTTTATGTTGGTTTATGTTGCGTCTGGTTGACCTGATTTTACAATCTTCAGAAAGCATGGGTTCCTTAACCTCCTTACTGCCTACCTAAACATAATCTGATACTGTAATATATTGAAACAGTATCATATTGGGTTTTATAGCCCAGTGCTTAGAGCGACTTTTCAGCTCGCAGTGACCCGGGCAGTGGTTTTATCCATGCAGAGTGGAATCACTGCCCAGTCGCTGCATATTGAGAACAGGAGGTGCTCCGTAATTGATAAATGGGATGTATAAAAGGGGAATATGAGTGAAGAAGAGTGCAGGGTCCCTGGAGAACCCCCTGCAGTGCTGTAATCAACCCTGCTGATAGTATCCCCCCGCCTTTGAATAATGGCCTTAAAGGGAGGACTCTTAAACCTTGCTTATTAAATTTGTTTCTCATTGCAGGTCATGGTACCCCTCGCCCTGAGCCTGAGCGAAAGCTCAATGTGCATCACTCCTGGGAGAGCCTTCGGAAAGGTGTTCCAGTTTTGCAGGCGCTTCCTGGTTAATGGATTAATTATTAGCGAGCTCATCCTTTAAATTATTACCCTTTAAGTCAATGATTCGATACGAGCAGTCATAACATAAGGCAAGTGTGCATACACACAGCGCAGAGGCAGTTTGTAATGGGTAGGATAAATCAAAAGCGAATAACAGTGGTGAAAAACAAGGCGTTTTGTATGATGTAAAGTCAAAGGCTCATATGAACCATGGTGTGACTTTTTTCCACCTCCTGGAGAAACAAAATATGCATTGAGGAAAACATTATAAAAAATAAAAGACCTATAGTATTATGTTTGCATAAGTGTGCACACCCATTTATAATAAGAGCTCCAAATCATTAGAGCAGGCACCTGCCGTCAGAGACAGTAATTCTGATTTACCTCACAGAACAGTTTACCACTTCTTGCATAGCTATGGTCCACGAGGAGCTGACAAAGCATTTACAGGGTCTCACTGCTGAAAGGTATTGGAGTAAGAATGGTACACTACTTAAATAAGCAAATACTTCACAACAGGGGGGTCCAATCTTATCCGCCAAGGGCCTGTAAATGAGCAGGAGCTCACCTGATTCTACTTGATTCAATAATTGCTCAGCCTTCAAACAACTGATCATGTGATCTGCTTTGTTGGGATGAAAGCCTGCAGCCACACCGGCCCTTTGTGGATAAGATTGGACACCCAGGCGAAAGAGGATAACTACTGCAGTTATTACCATGTTTAAATTGTGGAAAAGATGTTACTGTGATTACTGGCCTGCATCAAACACAGAAAACAACTGGAAAACAGCTGGAAATGGGTCAGGAAGTTTCCAACACTTCATTGAAACATGGGAGGATAGTGGAAAGCTGTCAGCTTCACAGAAGGAAGGAGAAAGGAGACCACGTCAACACTTGGTGAACACAGAACTCATGGCTATGGCTAGTAGTGAACATTTTCGCATGCACGTGGTGACTGAACAGCTGGGTGTCCATTAGAATCCAGTAGTTAAAGGAAATTAAGGCTTCCGTTAGCTTGGGATCATAAAGATTAGGCTTCGGAGCAATGGAAAACGTTCGTGTGGTCTGATGATCCAGATTTTCCCTGTTCCAGAGAGATGGGTGTGTCAGGGTAACAAGAGAAGCATCATTATGCCATCAATGGATTTTCCCTCATTGATGGCTCAGACTGTGAAAGAGCGGTTCAGGGAGCATGAGAAATCATTTTCACACGTAGCCTGACCACCACAGAGTCCTGATCTTAAGCCCATTGAAAGTTTTGGGATGTGCTGGAGAAGATTTTACAGAATGGTTTGACTCTGCTGTTGCAGCTCTGCACGGAAATAAATCCTGACTGCCACAGCACACGCATTCTGTAATCAAAGCTAAGGTGGTTCAGTGATATATTAGAGTGAGATATTAATATTATATATTATACTGCTGTCACAAACGCAAAAGGTGCTTCAACAAAGTCATGAAAATCATAAAGAAATAGTGTGTGAAAAGTGTGTTCAAGTTTTAAAACACACCGTTTAGCCTCAATAGCTGCAATACCAGCCCAGTTTGAATGTGATGCCACAAAAATGAACGTATTTACAAAAAACTACATTTCTGTTGTTGAATTTAATCTGGTTTTTTGGGGTTTTTTTTGTGGCAACTACTTAACACATGCAGGTATGTCAGCAGTTGTACTTTTCGTGTCTTTTATTGAGCACAAATAAGTAAATTGTAAATCCTTCTTCAGCAGCAAACACTTCCACCACATGTTTCCTGTAACAGCAAAATAAGATTTACACAATATTGAAATGGAATGTTGGATTCTTCCCTGCAGACGTGTTTCAGTTCATCAGTATTTCTAGAATGCCTTGTTTGCACAGTTCTCCTCAGTTCACACCACAGTATCTCCATAGGGTTACAGTCAGGACTCTCACCATTCTAAAACTAACAGTAAAATTAATTACACAAAAAATGTCTTTGCTATTGTAACATCGGACACGATGAGGAGGCAGGATGTAAGTCTTTAATGAAGAACAAGTAATATAAAGCAAAACCAAAGAAACTAGCAAACTGAGAAACGACCGGGAACAGGGTTACAAAAACATCAGACATGGAGACAAAACATCCAGCAAGAACAAAGGGAACAGCAGGGAGTATAACACAACAAGGACTAACCAGGAACACCTGGGAAGAGGCGGAGCTACAAACTAGGGACAGGTGAGGGGCCGACAAGAGGGCGGAGACAGGAGGAGCAATAACCAAAACAAACAGAAGCACATGGAACAGGACAACAAAAAGGCTCATGGAAATGGGAAGAGAAAGACAAACAGAAAACCAGAGAAACCGCAGATAAACAGGGGCCAGCCCAGACAGGACCTGACGGCTATGCACTTAACATGCATGTTTATTTAAAAATGCAGTATCTGATGTTGCATAATCATTTCCTAATACTTACCTATATATTACTGTTTTAACTATTACAAAACTGCAGTTACAAAAACTAAACCTACATCTCCAATATGGGTGTTTAGACTCTTTATACTGACTGTAGAAAAACATGAAAATCTTCATAAACTAATAACAACACCATAAACAGTAGATTCAATCAACTCTTAATATTTAACAGACTGAGGAACAGCTTCATTCCGGAAGCTGTAAGACTTTTAAACGCCACTTAGTGGAACCACTGCACAGACACTTTAGCAACACTAGTCACTTTATTACACTCTGCTGCTACCTTCTCTATTCCTGCTTATTTTTATTTTCATTTTTACATATATTTTTATATATTTATGTTTATTTTATTTATTTAAGTACTGCTGTCTGGGTAAAACTGGGTCCTTGGGTACCACAATTTCGTTCCACCCCATGTACCACATGTGATGCGAATGACAATAAAGTCTCCTTGAATCCTTGAATCCTTGAATCCTTATTTAAGATGATGTTGTGCAACAAATGCACAGTTTAATGTTGCGTGTGCAGAAATACACAACAAAAAAGCTAATACGCTGGAGTCTTGTGGCCCAAAGATCTTTTTATATGAATTCTGCTATATGAATATCAATAAAGATGCTATAGAAGTAAAATACTGTTGTATGAAAGTACACTGGCCATATTTGCACACATAACCCAAATAATGCAGAACCTGAAAACATGAGGACAAAAACTTTCCCAACTTTCAGTGTACGTTAATGAAAAGAGATCTTTATCAAACCATCTGAGATTTAATTCTGAAGTTCGTAAGAGAGCAGTATTAAATCTCAAATTTGAATTGTGGTCCCATGGTGGTCCCTTTCCACAGACGGATGGGATGGCTGATATACTCCATCAGCAAATGGGCTACAGTGGTCACCAACCCTGCTCCTGGAGATCTGCCTCCCTTCATATTAGCTCTAACACAAATCTACCTCTCCTGATCCATTATTACTAACTGTTGCCTTCAGATGTCCTGCTGTGTCTGATCCACTCGTACCAGTGCAACACACTCATCACCACATCAGTGTCACTGCAGTGCTGAGAAGTATCCACCACCCACGTAATACCTGCCCTGTGGTGGTCCTATGGTAGGGGCAGGGTCCTGAATAGGAGCTAACGAGGTATGCGGAGAAACAGATGGACTACAGTCTGTAACTGTAGAACTACAAAGTGCTCCTATATGGTAAATGGAGCTGATAAACATATTTCTTACAGTGCATGTAGGTGGGATGCTAGTTGCCTGTCGATTTGTCCATCTGTCTTCTCGTGCTGTGCACTTTCTCTCTCTCTCTCTGCACTACAGTGAACCGGATGCGGGTTTTTTCTTCGGTTGGAGGTGGGCACCTGCTCAATGGGCTTTGATTTATGTCTTTCAATATTAACACATTTTTCATCCCCGAGCCACGATGGAAAGCAAAGCTGATGAAGGATGGGAGGTAATCAAGGCTCTAATGTGGAGAACGCCTCGCCACAAATGACTAATGAAGTTGCTAAGAATTCAAATGGCATTAATTCAGACATTGTAGAATGAATATTACATTGACTTTCACGTGTTCCGTAACGTCCCCTAATAAAGTTTGAGCTCCACCTGCTCCTCTGAGTTTCAGGTCTGATTGTACAAGCCGTGAGGAAAACAACACTACAGTAGTTTAAGTAGGTGGGCTGATTGATAGTGAAGTGTTGGCAGATCCAGTCATGTTTCCCTGTGAGAAATTATCTATACCAAACGGGAACATTCTCAGGCTTTATATGGGCTCGGGTGGAAAATCGGTCTGTATTTTGTATATGGAAACACGTGCGAATAAAATTGTCTTATATCTACTTGGTTTGTCTTTAAGCCGAATTTTGAGATTGTGTTAAGCTGATTTTAAGATCATGTGATGTTTATAATGGAAATATTCCCAGTATATTAGTAGATCATTTTGAACATTTTCATAAAAAAGCTTGAAACAAGTGCAATAACCTGCAAATATAGTGAAAAAACATGGCTTAATGAAATTGCAAAGTAGTAAAACATCAGAAATACAGGGGTTGGACAATGAAACTGAAACAGCTGTCATTTTAGTGTGGGAGGTCTCATGGCTAAATTGGACCAGCCTGGTGGCCAATCTTCATTAATTGCACATTGCACCAGTAAGAGCAGAGTGTGAAGGTTCAGTTAGCAGGTAAAAGCACAGTTCTGCTCAAAATACTGCAATGCACACAACATTATGGGTGACATACCAGAGTTCAAAAGAGGACAAACTGTTGGTGCACGTCTTGCTGGCACATCTGTGACCAAGACAGCAAGTCTTTGTGATGTATCAAGAGCCACGGTATCCAGGGTAATGTCAGCATACCACCAAGAAGGACGAACCTCCACCAGCATCACGTAGTGACCTGGCCACTATCCTGCAAGAAGGATGGCTTAAACTCCCTCTGACCACTGTGCAGGACTTGTATATGTCATTCCCAAGACCACCTGACGCTGTATTGGACGCAAAAGGAGGCCCTACACCATACTAATAAATGACTGTGGTCTAAAACCAGGTGTTTCAGTTTCATTGTCCAACCCCTGTATGTTACGTAATTGTAAAATTAGCTTTAAACAAATTAAAAATGTGAGTTTTAAGATATTCATTAGAAATGTGATTTTACTTGACAAGATATTTTTGTAGTGAGGTCTGTGTAGTCTGTATTTTGGCTTGGAAAGAAAACTCTAAAACTGCTTAGGCTCAGCATGGAAAATTCTTGGGCTGCACTTTGGCTTAGATGGAAAATTCTTGGGCTGTATTTGGGCTTGTCACTGAATATTCTTGTGGCAGGAAACTCTTGGGCCATATTCAGATTTAAACATAAATTCTTAGGCTGTATTTAACCTCAGAGAGAATTTGTTCAGGCTGGATTCTGTCCTGGAAAGACAATGATTGGGCTGCATTTAGGCTTGGACTGTAAACCCAGTAAAAGCTTTACTGTTCATGACATACAAGGATGAGAATTAGTGCCACGGTAACACATACATAACAGATAGGGTATGAAAAGAGCACCAACAGATGTATGCGAGTGGCCTTTAGCATCTGTCCTCTGAGAGGCAGCATTGACAAATCTACAAGCAGTAATTGGTCCATTACGAGTCTCTGCAATCTCTATTGATTTTTCTGTTTTTAGGACCTGCTCAAATAATCATTGTCTAGACATCACGGTTTGGATCACAGGGTATTGTGCTGCAATCAGCAAACATCTGCTTGATTCCAGGACCTTGTAAAGTGTAATTTAATAAAGCCGGTATTTGTAAAAGCAAATGTTTCACTGTGTTAAAATGGTTGCATTCCTCCTTTCCTGAAAGAGAGTTCCATCAATGCAACGTCACTGAACCCTGATGAACTCCAATAACCAGTCAAGTCTTAAGGGGGATATCAGTCACAAGTCACACCCCAGCCAATCCAATCACAAACAGAACAGCGGGAATGCATGTTTACTGGCTTCCATAGCAACCAACCTGACCTATAATGCCCATAGGACAATAAGGCCAATTTACACCTACAGCACTGATGAAGGCCAGTAGCCACTGATGATACAGTTTAGAGCTTACCGTGGTTCTAAATGAGCACAATGAATCCTATTATGGTTTAGTTACATAAGATAACACACATATGTAGTAATATTAAACTATATAAAACAGTATTAAAACCATAAATCTTCTAATTTACTCATATTGCGGTGGAAAAGGAACCAACAAATCCATACAGAAACGCAGTACGTTCAGTAAGGCCAAACCTTTTCTCATGAACTTTATCCACATAGAGCACTGAACACAGTTAACTCGGACTGCCCAGCCTGTATCAGGCTGTCTACTGAATAAATTACGCTAATGCCTGATATCATATGGAGCAAAACAATACAAGGCTTTTTACTGATACTGTATCTACATCAGGGGATCAGCTGGTGTAGGTGTAATATGTGACACACTGTCGAGCAGAAGGAGAGAGAATAGAAACAAGCGTTGGGTTGTTTACATGTGTTGAATGATCCTTAAATCTGAAAGAAGTTGTGACATGATACGATGTACTTTTTTGTGTGCTTTGATTTGGTAACTGTACCCCACAAGTTATTCACGTTCTTGTGACTAAGTGACTAAACGCTTTGCATATCGTCGCTGTCCAATGAAAAACATGTGTCTCCACTTTTGTCCATTTTTACTTTTATGCATCACTAGAACACATCAGCTCCTGTTTACACTTAGTGAGAATCTCCTGATGAATGGATCAACAGAAGTGGCCCAAAACTGTTTGGAAAGATGTCTGGTTCCATTGACTTACATTAAAGTTAAATGAGGTTTTTGGCCTCTCCTGTAAAGTTGCCATTTTGGAGATACTTGTTTTTCTTTCGACAGCGACGATATGCTGTAATGACTATGCTTTTCTATTATTTAAATTAATCAAATATAAATTAACAGTGCATCAATATAAGCAGAAGATATTATATTTCAAATTGTCCCCTGCAAAGGTTGTGTTCTGTTGCTTATGGCTGTCACACATAAGAACACAAGAACATCCGAAACTGTGGATCCATTGCAGAATGCCATACATCTCTTTTCTGTAAAATGTCAGGAAGAAACTTCATGCGTTTGCTGTTTTGTATTATTCTGCTTGGATACAAACACTCAAACAGCAAAGAACAGCACCTTTGGGCTGTATGGCATTTCACCGTGCAGGAGTACGTTCTCGTATGAGAAGATGTTTAACCATGCAGGCAGAGCGATGTGTTATTTTACCTTGCTCTCAATACACAAGCTCACTCCACAAAGGTGAGCTTATTACAGTGACCTTGCTTCAGTCATAGGAAAGTGCAGTTTCATTAGGCATACACCGAGGCTTAATAGTGATAACACTGGACTATCATATGGCCAACCTTGGTAAGGGGAGTAATGCAATAAGTCAAAGCAATCATGTGACAAAATGATCCAATGGCAGAACCACGCACCCGGCACCGGGGCTGGATGTGTAAAAAAGCTCTGATGTGAAAACACCCTAATATTTTAGAGGTGTGGGGAAAATATCCCTGATTCCTTTCTAAACTAAAAGTCTCCTAAAACACTGTATTAAAAACAAAGGGTGGACACACTAAGTACGGTAGCAGCGGCTAAAACACAATACACACAGGAGGCCATAGCAAGTGTGTACTAGGGATGGGCGATCCCACTGATATTCCTTTCGATCCAATAGCAAGTCATGCCAAGGTTAAAATCCCAACACTGATACAGACACTTTAAAGCTTGTGATTTTCAACAATAATAAATGGTACATGTGAACAAAATCATAACAAACAGTCTGGCATTAATATTTAATAAACCTTCAGAGTTCTAACTGTATTCTTTATTAATAACAGATACCCAATCAGTTTTTGATAATATTCAGATCATATGTTTGTCTAAACTATTACTATCAATTGAACATGTAGCCCCTAGATGTGTATTTATTAGATTAATATCTGAGCAGTTACATTTTAAAGGTCATTAGTTCAAGTTTTAAGTTTCAGGTTTATTTGTCATTTGCACAGCATGTCAGGACGTTTATGCATTGAAATGCTTGTGGTGAGACTCTAGTTAATTATTAAGTTAATATTCTACAGCATTCATATGCATACTAACAAAACATACTAAAATAAAGAGATATAAAAGAGATAAGTTAAATAAATACAAAATACACAAAATATACACAAAATACAGAATATAGAAAGACAGGCGGGGTCTGTAGAAATTCTCTGATATGTACAGGGGTTGGACAATGAAACTGTCCATGTGGCAATGTGGTTTTAGACCACAATCATTTATTAGTATGGTGTAGGGCCTCCTTTTGCAGCCATTGCAATATTTTGAGCAGAACTGTGCTCTTACCTGCTAACTGAACCTTCACACTCTGCTCTTACTGGTGCAATGTGCAATTAATGAAGATTGGCCACCAGGCTGGTCCAATTTAGCCATGAGACCTCCCACACTAAAATGACAGGTGTTTCAGTTTCATTGTCTGTACATTTATTAGACAAGGATAGTCTAAAGAGAGGATATATATATATATATATATATATATATATATATATACATGTTTATTCAATATGTCTGTTGTTTAAAGTGACTTAGTGATATTGTCCATAGCGGTACTATTTTGTTCATGTAATAATAATAATAATAATCATCATCATCATCATCATCATATAGTGTAAGAGTGCAGTGGTATTGGTGAAAGGCTCACAGCTTGTTCAGGAACCCAATGGCCAGGGGGTAAACAACTGTTCAGATTATATATCTAATAAAAGTTATACATTATTAAAACTATGCTGTGTAAAAGTAGGCATATCTAATATTCTGTGAGGTGTGTTCACGGTTAGTAGCATGTTATTTAACAGAGCCGTGTTAAACTGTCAGACTTTGTTTGTGAGTCTGGTTCTGAGTGTGCACTGTGTATTTTTGAGTATACTCAACTTTGACATTCATAACCGCTTACAGACACATGAACTTGGGGTGGGAGGTCACTGCTAAACACAGCCCATCACACACATACAGGCAACTGAAACCACCCTACTACTTAAAGTGACACCGTAACTGATGAATAATGACATTAAACAACACACCCGTTTCATTAGTCCCTTTTTCCAGATGCCTACACGGGCTTCCAGGGGTGATTTTTGCCAATGTCTTCTGCCAATGTTTTCCTGACACAAAAAATTTAATAATGTGTATCTAATGGCTGTGTTGGCTAGAAATGAAATAAATGGCATTTGTTTAAAACCATTTAGCTTGAAAGTATGTGTGGGTTTTTCTTAGCAGTAAGACATGTTATAGCATTATAATAAAAATAAATGAACCCAAATAATATAGAATGCAATACATTTTCAGTGAGAAGAGCATAAGCTGTGTTCTTGTTGCACTTCAGGCATTGCGTAGCATTGCTTTAACTACATACACTCATCATGGAAAGCGTAGCTGCACCCAGCAGGAATCAACCGATAAGAATGAAACTTGGTGGGTGAGTTTGACGTCATGGGACATGCGAATGATTCAGGTTTCACACTCAACCACACATGACGCAAGGTTTATCACTGTACCTGACTGACTATATAAGGATGTACTGTTGTGCATGCTTTTAATTCTGATTCACTCTTTTGTCTTGGTAAAGATGACCAACCAACTTGTTGTCACACGTCACACGTCCTGAAGGCCTGGTGTCATTCCACTTCCACCCCTACTGCAAAATGTGTGTGAGAATATTCAAGCTGCCTGGGATGGATTATCATAAGACACCATTAGGAACCTCTACTAAGAACTCTGGCAAGTTGCATTAGCAAACATGGTGGCCCAGTGCCGTACTGAGAGACACTACTTCTGTATGTGTAGCTTAATAAATATTACCCATATCAGTCTAAATGTATCATCACCTACTGTTCCTGGTAACCTTTATCTTCCCAACAGCACTGCAATCCCACACTTCCTTCTGGGTGTAGATATTTTTTGACAATGAGTGTATTTTCTTTCACTGTTATGTAAGTTGTAATGCGTCACCAGATTTGTTTATGTAATTGTGCAGACTTGTTTAATGATTTAGCTCTGGACACACTTTACCCTTCTCCCAGCAGCAGATCTTTATCTTACTGGGCTTTAATGATAGAAGTTTGGTGAAATTTCATGGAGCGTTTACCGTAACAGTCAGCAAAGAGTAAAAAGTCAGTGGCCGTGCTGCTGACTTCCTGCTGGTTGAAATATTCATCGCTGGCTGTCTGTGGGAAACACATGCACTAATGCCTACAAGCTCGGTGCCAAGAGCTTTTTTCACCTCGCCAGTCACAGGGCATCGCATCAAAGGGTGGAAAAAGAGGCCCAGTGCGGTCCGTTCAACCAAGGCCTGGCTTATTACCAACTGTTCTCTACACTAAAAATACACTGTTTTAGGATATTGGCGCTAACGCCATGCACATGGCTCACAAATCATTCTCTGGAGAGTTTGGTACGACGCATTCAAACTTTATAGCAGCTACTATTTCTGCAGCCCACTGGTAGCAATGAGGGGCAAGGTAATGGTTTTTTAGCATGGTCTGCTGAACTTAATACCATGTCAGCACAAGGCATTCAGGGGAATACAGCAGCGCTTTATGCAAAACAAGCCCTCAGTACACACTAAAAGTAGAGCTTTATTAGGTTTAGGTCTTTAACTTTTAGATTTAGGATCAAGATAAGGTGTGTTTTAAGGTTGGTAGGGTCTGCGCAAACAAATATATCCAAATCAACTTAAACGAAATGACCCAGAGATTTGTGGAACTTCTGATTGGGTTATATTGGGCACAGGACATAATATCTAATAGTGCAGACTCATGGTGAATCACTGCATGTCTTAAAGCATAGTTTAGAGGAAACAGTGGCTCACTACTATCAGCAAAGGTGCAATCCCAACCAAACATCTTGATTGGATCTTTTGCATTATCAATTTACACTCGTGATTCATGGCTAGCTATGATATTAACCGTCCCATATCCTACATTCTGCTTGTATCTTAATTTTTCTGAAGTTTGCTTCTGACCTTTCAAGAACTGCATTAACAAATTCATTAACAAGTGTCTGGACTGTATATGGGTTAACTTTGGCTCACTAAAATGCGTTCTTAATGTCCCCAGATGAGATGTGTTTGTGCTTTTCCCACATGTCCACACATACTGTTGCATTCATTTGACGTCTGTCTACTCTTCCGCTGTTGTCAACTAGCTTATTCTGGACACTTTCATAGGCCTGGAGAGCAAAGGAAGTCGATTGGCCTTAGCATTATGCATCTTCCATCTTTTGCGTCACTGTTTATTTTCTCTCCTGGTAGTCACTGCTCATCAGACGCATTTCCGGTCAGTTGTATATGGATAATTATCTATATCTGACCACCTCTGAATGTGGTGTGAGTGACCCAATCATAATCATCTCACCATGCACTCTGAAGGTGTTTGACTTTCATATGAGCAAGTGATACCCAATCATGATCTTTGACTGGCAGGCATGCATTGTGCTTTATTCAGAAATCAGTCTGGGCTGAAATACTCCTTAGAACGTCGTCTTAAATGGGCGGGGCTAAACTGTTGTAGGCTGAATTTATGACATCACAAAGAAATGAATTAAAAACATTTGAATTGTGAATTTATGTCATGTTTATCATGTTATTTTCCATACTTGGACTGTATGGACTGGGCAGTGAACTGAGCTTTTTTGAAACACTGTGTGTGTTTATAATCACTTAATAATATGCGCTTAGATAACCAGATATCAGATCTGCTTTGCAACCAGCTAACAGGCTCACAGAGGAAAACACAATGTAAACATAATTTCGTTTTTGGCATTTGAACACGCATCATCTAGAAGATAAAGAAAATATAAATCCTTTTTTTGTAAAGCATGCAGTGGGTTTCAGGATCATTCCAAATGTGTTTTGTTGCCAACTCCTGGTTGCCGTGTTCAACATTGCTTGCGTATTTCTGATACATATATTTTAATTGGATTTCTGGGTCTTTATCTGATCTGAGAAATGGGAGCATGCTGTTAACATATTCTTCATTACTCAGATGGTCTGATTATTATACATTCAGTCACTCCATGAAAGACTTGCACGGCATCATTGCAGTCTTTGGTGTCTTTACCATGGTGTTAAGGGCTGTTGTTGTAACACTGTCAAACCCACCCATCAAGTTTCATTGGCGTTGGTTAAGTCTTTCTGGCTGCAACTACTTGTGCAACTGTTCTTTTGACTTTAAGAGTATGTAACTCACCTTTGTTCTGCCCTGTACTGTTACTCATTCAGGAAGTAGCCTGGGCTGCATCACTCCTTATAACTTCAGCATTAATGGGTGGGCCTAAACTCACTGCAGGCGGAATAGACAAATATATATGACGTATATTTGAGAATTTAAAGTATATCAGTAATCTGAATATGGACTGTACAGGGGTTGGACAATGAAACTGAAACACCTGGTTTTAGACCACAATCATTTATTAGTATGGTGTAGGGCCTCCTTTTGCGGCCAATACAGCATCAGTTCGTCTTGGGAATGACATATACTGCGTCCTGCACAGTGGTCAGAGGGATTTTAAGCCATTCTTCTTGCAGGATAGTGGCCAGGTCACTACGTGATGCTGCTGGAGGTTCGTCCTTCTTGGTGGTATGCTGACATTACCCTGGATACCGTGGCTCTTGATACATCACAAAGACTTGCTGTCTTGGTCACAGATGCGCCAGCAAGACGTGCACCAACAATTTGTCCTCTTTTGAACTCTGGTATGTCACCCATAATGCTGTGTGCATTGCAGTATTTTGAGCAGAACTGTGCTCTTACCTGCTAACTGAACCTTCACACTCTGCTCTTACTGGTGCAATGTGCAATTAATGACGATTGGCCACCAGGCTGGCCAATTTAGCCATGAGACCTCCCACACTAAAATGACAGCTGTTTCAGTTTCATTGTCCAACCCCTGTATGTACTGGGAAATGAACAGTATATTCTTTGCCTACATAACATGATCTCTCACCTCTAAACTCTCAACATAAAATCACATTGTCTTTCTGTACTCTGGTTTTTGGTGCATTCATGGTTTTGTACTGGGGTCCATGAAACCCTAGTTATGCTGCCAGAAAGGGTTAATACAGTACAAAAAAGTGGCAAAGCATAATAGAAGATTTCATATAATATTCAGAGTCTCACTGATCCCTATTTCCTCACTCTGAGAGGAGGGAGGACCGAATGACACAAGATAGATGGGTCTCATTTGAGATGAGCCGTGCATATTGAGGGCCGGCTATAATAAACTCAGATGGATGGGGTGCGCATCGCTCATGATAGGTAGGTAAAGGGAGAGGCAGAGAGAGAGAGACAGAGAAAGACAGACAGAGAGAGAGAGAGATGTAAACAGGGAGTGACATGATGAGCTAAAATAGCACTTTCATAAACCTTTATGCCAAACGCCTGGGGTCTCCTACCTGGCAGTAGCTATAAGTCCAGGAGCAAAATGATGATGCATTCTGAAGCAAAGCAATGCAATCTGCATTCAGCAAGGCTATGAGGCAAAATGTCGGTATGTACGCAATAATTCACGACTTGAAATGGAAGGCTTCGTCTCAAGGCCTCAGCTGGGCCTGATCAAAGGATATAAAGGATATACAGAGGCACTAAAGACTTCACTACCCATGAACGACTCTCAAAAACCACCCGAGGACTCTGCTTTGAAGTGTCCTTTTTTGTTTCCACTGCTGGCTTTTTTATCTTTAGAGGAACAGTTCAACATTTTTCATGGAAAGACTTTTATACTGGTTTTATATTTTTTGGTCTTTTCCGGCTGTGAAACTTGTGCTACTAAGGTACATCACGATGCAAGCAAATTTGTTCCACAGGTTTACATTAGCAGCCGAACCGCGTCCTGGTTTAACATATCGTCGCTGTCCCACGAAAAACATGTATCTCCATTTTTGTCCATTTTGACTTTTATGCATCATTTGAAAACAGCCGCTGCCCTTTACGCACTGTGAGATTTGCATGATGAACGGACCAACTGAAATGGCCCAGAAGTGCTCGGAAGGATGTCTGGTTCCATTGACTTACATTAAAATCGAATGAGGTTTTTGGCCTCTCCTGTAAAGTTGCCATTTTGGAGATACTTGTTTTTCTTTGGACAGCGACGATATACTCACAGTACAATCGCAAGCCCAAAGGGGTCATTCCATGATCAGTGCTAAACAGTGGTGGACAGTGAAGGAGTACATGTAATTGGTTACTGTATTTGTTTTTGGTGTATCTTTAATGAAGTGTTTTCATTTTGGGAGATTTTTACTTCAAATCCATTTCAAAGTTTATTACATGTCAAAAGAATAGCTGCACAAACAGCCGCACCCAGAAGGAATAGACTGACAGGAATAAAACTTGGTGGGTAGGTTTGACATTGTGAGACATACCGACAATTCAAGTTTCATGCTCGGCTGTGCATGTGATGTAAGCAAAGACGGGCCTCATCACTGTATCTGACCCAACAGCCATGACTGCAGACGTTCAGCGAGCAGTGGTGTCCTCCATGAGTCATTCTGTTAGTGCCAGCACCATTGGCAGACAGCTGCACGACACAGGACTGCATGCACACAGACCACTACGATCACTGCCCTTAACACAATGTTAATGTCAACAAAGACTGCAATGGTGTTGTGCAAGTTTGTCATGGAGTGACTCCGATTGGCTGCGGGTCATCTTCAGTGTGTGGAGTGTGTGTGTGGAGGCCCCGTGGTCAGCACCAAGAAGAAAGGTTTGTTGTCTCGTGTTACATGTCCAAAAGGCCTGGTGTCACTCCACCTCCACCCCGACTGCACAATCTGCAGGAACTGTATGAGAATGTTCAAACTGCATGAGATGGATTATGGCGGGACACCATCAAATCAAATCAAATCAAATCAAATCAAATCAAATCAAATCACTTTTATTGTCACATCACATTTTCACAGGTGTGAAGGTGAGTGAAAAACTTAGGTGCGTAGTCCCTTACAGTACTTCAATACAAACATATACATAGACAATAAATATATACAGTACTAAACACTAAAATCTCTGTTTACACTAATTTACAGTTATGAATAAAAGTTATGAATAAAAACTATGATATATGCAGATGTACACATTACCATATAGCACTATGGTAAGGCTGAGGTAGATGAGAGATGCAGAGTACATACAGGGCAAAGAATATTATATTATATACATACACTACAGATATACAGTGTGGATGGAAGATAACAGTGGGTCAGTCTATATGTGCAGTATAATATGCTAATGTAAAGTGCAGAGTGATGATTGTCCATGGAGATCATTGTTTAGATGGTTTTGGTGAGATGTGCTGAACCAGGTCCATATACCAGTGCATACCGGTATACTGATGCTGTTCAGTAGCCTGATGACTCGGAGGCGGCTGGTTCTGGACTTTATGGAGTTAGGAACGTCCACAACTCCATGCCAAGACACCTGGCATGCTTCTTCATTCCTTGTTTCTGTTAACCTTGCTTTTACCTATTCTTTTAATGACGGTGTCCTTCCCTCAGGTTTATATGTGCAGAAAAACATAACATATCAAAACAAAGAATGTGAAGTGAGCCCACCAATCTGGGTACAGTGGTCACTCTGTTTTGAGCTTGTTGGACAGAGCTTGGTTCTAGCTAATGGAAACTGTTCTCCTTCAGTGTTCTGTGCTTATGATGATTTGATAGACATCAGTGTCAGACTAATTAATGACCTTCTATTAAAGACTGGTGGACTGAGAGACATTAGAGTCTCCTCACCTAACTGAGCTGATTAAGAGTCTCGTTCCAGAAATGTTTATCATACTCCTGTTACTCTCCGTACTTAAGTACGTTTGAAGGCAAATACTTTAGTACTTTTACTCCAGTGGAGGTCTAAAGGGAGGAACTGCCACTTTTACTGGAGGAATATTTTACCTTGGACTCAAGAATGTGGTTTGTGGACTTCGGCCATCACCAAGGGTCATCCTAAATGCCAAGAAGCCACACTCCTCTGTAGTTCCAATTACTGATTGCTTTCATAACAAAAACAGATTTTCGCATCTCAGTAAACATTTTATTTTTTGTGTCAAATGGCTCCGAGAAATAACCACAGTGGGGGAATATTTCATGCAAAGCAGGCAAGCCTTGCATCCCGTTATCTAAGATTGAGCTAATGTCAGTTTTTCAACAGTTAATGACATGAAGTTTCTGTAAACAACATGTTTTCTCTGTCCAATTTGGGGACGGGATGGACGTTACGCTTGACGGACCTTGTCAAGGAATGAGGCAAAAAACAAAATTAATGTTGAATAAAATCAAAACCTAACAGCTATACTAAACTTGGCTACTGAATGTTTTAATGCGGTCGTTTACTCTTCATCACGTCCGTTCATCCATTCATCATTTTTAATGCTAGTTATGTTGGGCTGATGGGTACATGCTATATGATCCTATTTTTACCTAAAATGATTACAAAGATTTTTATTTAGATTAAACTGATTCAGACATTGGAGAACATCAAGGGATGGCAAAGAAAATGACTTTTAATTATTAATGTTAATGACTGATTTCACTGAATAAATGAAAAGAATGAAATCATTATTGAAATATGTTTTACATTAAGTGTTGACTATATAACAAGAAGTAATGCATTAACAACAGTTATGCAAAAGTCATACCTCTGATCTACATCTCCCATCAGCCAACTCTGCATGACCTCACACCCATGTGCTCCCAGTCCACCAATCACGACCCACCCTCCCGCTCGGCCTCACCTGAGTTTTCCGTTTCACCTGTCCCTAGTTTTCTCTTGTCTTCCTGGTTTTGACCTTTGTAGGTTTTTTGTTATTTGGTTTTTCCTTTAACTTGTTGGCTGGTACTTTTGGATTGTTTTGGTTTTGGGTACACACGCTTTGATTTGCTTGTTGAGTTTGGTTTCCTGTTTGTTTAATAAAACGTGCCTATCCTTTTAGCTCTGCTTGCGTCGAGGTTTGTCTGCCAAACGTTAGAGTAAACATGTAAGAGCTGCTACATCTTTATTTAACATTAGTCAGTCATTGTAATGTATTGTTAATGGATTACTTCATGTTATCCAGTGCATGTCTTTTTGTTAGTTACTAGTTGGTTACTTGGTGTTTGTATTAATATTCTTAAAGTATGTACTTTTTTCACATTTTGCATCCGGTTAATTAAAAGATAAAATTATCAGCAGACAAGAAGCTTTCATGTAATCTCATAACTAAGTCTGGAACAGTAAAGTAATTCCAGCCCCATTTATACTGTAGCATCCTGCTACTGGATAATTGGGCTGTGGACACACAGGAGACGTGTTATGCAAAGCAACCACATGCAGAGGCTCCTGGGAGCCCCTGTGTCACCCTGATCCTTGTTTTGTCTCGGTTAGCACTGCCAGCGGTTCTCTTACCCTGATACTGTGTTTAATATAGGAAGCATTCACTTAAAGCACTGTGTTTCACGTCTTCATTTTCAGTGACACCATTTTTGGTGTCAGAAGTGGAATGCCCTCCTGAGGTCTGGAGCGGTGGGAAAGTACATGAGCCCAAGGGAGAACTGGTGGGGTTGTGAGATGCTGGGAATCTCTATTCGGACTCATGCTTGTTGCAGGTCTTTTTTTTTGCAGGCCATTGAATGAGGGGCTGTGAAGCACCACACTACTGGCTCATTCAGCCGTGGACCTGTGGAAGGCGTGTCACTGCTCCTGATAGGAGAGAGACTTCTTATTGTAAATAGTTGTGACTGTGTGCGATATTAATAGCCATCTGTACTGTTAGAGGAGCTCTGTCCTAGTGTTACCGTGGACTGTGCTACGTGTTGGAGTAAGCGCTGATGCCGGTTCTCCCATGCTGCAGCTGCTGTTTAAAATTTGCATAAACCTCTATGTTTTTCACATTTACAGCATTTAGCTGACGCTCTTATCCAGAGCGACTTACAAGGTTAATCATATTACAGGTGGGCCAATGTAGTGTTAGGAGTCTTGCCCAAGGACTCTTATTGGTGTAGCACAGTATAGTCACCCAGACTGGGATTCAAACCCCAGTCTCCCACATGTGGGGGTGGCTCTCTGGCAGGCAGTGGTGTTATCCGCTGAGCTACACCAACCAGCACATCTTCCTCCTTGCAGATGTCACAGTACATACTTTCCATTCTGTTAGTACTTTCTGTTATCTTGAAAGGTTTTGTATTATTAGGATATAGGAATGAGGACTGAACGCCTAGACCTGCTGGCAGCTCTTAGAAGATAAAGAAAGTTACTGTGTTACTGTATTTGGGCTCTATGAAAGTATTTTAAAGCTACTTTGCGGTTTCATTCTCTGCCCAGTAGGATCCCACAGCAGGCAGTTTTGGGGGCTGTTCCTTTCAAGCATTTCATATACTGAAAAGAGGAAGGACTTTGGGCTTTTCATTTAGCGGTCATCTAGTTCAGTTCACAGTATTAAAGTTTACAATATTAAAGACATCCATGTTTATATACTGATGCTCATTCACTTTCAGTTATGTAATTTGCTGTTTGGTAATGACTGGAATCAAGACGGTAAGCAGCTCCTCATGAATACTGCATGCTTTTCCAAACTCAACATGACAGCAGTGCCTCATGCCACGTTCTAATTTTTCTCATGGGACAACAAGGTTTCGTCCTGCTGGCGACGTGCGGTGAAGTGTGCCATGCAGTGGCCTTAGACTGTAACTGCAAGTCTGCACATTAGGCAGCAAAACGCTGTCCACTGAGCCTGGTTAGTTACGAACATTGGGGGACCCTAGGAGACATATCATATTTGGGAGGCCAACATATAAGTATACACCCATCAGCTACTTCATTAGGGGCACTTCCTTATATATACACTCCATTGTCCATTTTATCAGCTCTACGTACCACATAGGTTCACTTTGCTACAGTTACAGGCTGTAGCCCATCTGTTTCTCTGTATGCTTTGTTAATCCTCTTTTACCCTGTTCTTCAGTTTACTTGAAAGTGGTGGTGGTGTGTGTCTGTGTATACTCCAGCAGTGCTGCTGGAGTGACCTCGATGTCGAAGCTGCACTGAGAATAGTCCAACACCCAAAACTATCCAGCCAGCAGCGTCTTGTGGGCAGCATCCCATGACCACTAATAAAGGACTAGAGGACGACCAACACAAACTCTGCAGCAGCAGACGAGCTATCGTCTCTGACTGTACATCTTCAAGGTGAACCAGCTATGTAACAGAGGTAATGTAATAGAGGGGACAATGAGTGGACACAGTGCTGCGTCTGATCCACTCACACGAGCACAACACACACTAACACACCACCACCACTACATCAGTGTCACTGCAATTCTGAGAATGATCCACCACCCACATAATACCTGCTCTGTGGTGGTCCTGTGGGGGTCTTGACCATTTTTTTTCTCGAACAGTAGAAATAAGGTGTTGGTAATAGAATCCACACTCACCTGTGCATGTGACGTAACAAGGATGGACCTCATTGCTGTACCTGACTGACCCAACAACCGCAACTGCGGACATTCAGCGAGCAGTGATGCCCTCATTGAGAGTCATGCTGTTAGTGCCTGTACCACTGGTAGATGGCTGCATGACGCAGGGCTACATGCATTACTACGACGACTGCCCTTAACACTAATGGTGTCATGCCAGACTGTCATTGAGTAACTCAGAATGGCAGCAGGACTTCCGTGATGAGCCGTGTTTTTGTCTTGGTGGAGACGACCAACACATCCCAAGATGAACACACACCAAGATGAGTACTTTATTGTCACATGTCACACGTCCAAAAGGTCTGGAGTCCTTCCACCTCCACCCCTACTGTACAATCTGCAGGAACTGTGTGAGGATATTCAAGCTGCATGGGATGGATTATCACAGGACACCTTTAGGAACTTCTACGACTCCATGCTGAGATGTATGTGTTGGAGTGAGTGGATGGAGTCTAATGACTTGACGAATTGGGGATTTAAACACAACACAGAATACACAACAGTCTGACACAAACCATTACATGTAAATTATTGTATCAGTATTTTTTACAGTGCTTCCTACGAAACCCACTTAGACAGCATTCACAAAGTTTTACTAATGGGGAATAATCTGTGCACACACACAAAGGTGCAAACGATTCTTCACGTCATACATCTGATACAGATTCTTAAAGGCAAATTTAAAGAAAGGCTTAGGAAGAGTTTGATGAATGAGGCTAATTGATTTGAAATGAAGTCACATCAGAAGATCCATCTTCATTGAGTTGGTAGGGTTTGGATGAGCTAACTCAGATCTCAGATGTATATGTTCTCGTTTGTTTAAATTTGTGTTGGGAGAAAAACATGGATGCATCCCAGGAGAACACAAACCAGAAGGAACCCAACTGAGATATTAACGTTTTGTTATTATTCCAACCCATAAATGGATCGATAATTGCACATACTACTACATTAAACGATCCAGAAATGTTTTGCGTGGTTAAGATATTCTACACTGCCTTAATAATCTACACAAATCTCTACCCGAAAGGCCTTTAGCTTGTTTGCTGGCTTGTTTTTTGTGCTGTTCCTTTGTTTTCCACAGTTGAGCACAAGCCACATTCATAGGCCTGCTCACGATTGCATCACCTCCTGCTCTTCGGTGCCCTTTTTGTTTGCATGCAGACCTTTTGGATCTCACACGGGTAGCAGGGGAGATGGAACATGAAAACATCATGAGCAAACAGCAGTCAGAGGAGGCTTTTTCATCTTCAGCGCACAATCTCATTCTGCACTTCAAAGGCCCATGCTTGCGGGTCTCTGGAGAAGGTCTCCCACCCTCCCAGCTCCTCGTTGTGGGTCCTGATCGTCTCTCGCACAGCCTGTCAATCCTCTATGTAGGTGAAGGGGTGGAAGAACCTGGAGGAAGGAGCGATATGTCTCTGAAGCTGTTCCCCAGGTAATTCATCACCTGGTGTGCAAAGGGAATGAGAGAGGTGGGATGGGGGTGCGCAAAGAGGCATGTTTGGCCCCACCTCCCATATACAGCTATAATATGAATAATGAAAGAAAGCAGAAGCTCCACTCATGTCATGGTTCCTGCAAAAACAAGAGAAGTTAACTACATGCCGTGTCACAGCTTCTTATTCTTCTTATTATAATTCTTAAAGATGTATGAGGCACTGCGCAAAATCTCTCTCAAAACCCCACCAAGGTGACCCACAGCGAACCCTTATCATATTCTGACAGGGTTTTCATTTCTGAGTCAGTAATGCTAATTGAATTTATTGAACCTGCATAGTGGAGCTTCCTATTAGCAGCTAGGCCTTTTACCGGACAGGAGCATCTAGGGAAAGATGCCGTCGTCAGTCTCCAGTCTTCTCTTTAGATTTAGGCCAGTGTCCCGGGTCCTGCAAGGGTTCACTGACCAGGAAGACAAAACTGAAGATATTTACCCTGACGGTTCCTCCTTTATTTTGGGGTAATGAATGAACACAATGATCTTCTAATCCAGTGTCACTGTAGGTAATGCAATACGCTGGACATACGATGTTGCTCATAAAGTAGCCATTACTTAAATAACTGTCAGGGCCGTTACAGAAGATGTTGGCTGACACGCTGTGCTACCGCACGCACACATTTTACTGTCCAGACAGCTCTCATTTTAACTTTTTGTTACGGTTACAGAAATGACAGTGTGGCCACAGAATACAAGAGCTTTGTGTGGTTAAAGGAGAATTCCACCAGATTAAGGTTTACATGTAATACACATTGATCTGCGTATTGAAATGGTAAAGATAGAAAAAGTCATTTGGAGCAAAGTGATGGAAAATGCTTAGTGAGTCATAATTTCTGTCGTAGGAACCACTCACTCATCTTTTAAATTCTTTTATCCTTCTGGGTCACAGAGGGGTCCTGGAGCCTTGTCATTTAAAGGGCAGAGGACAGGAAACACCCTGGACAGGCCACCACTCCATCAGGCAGACACATACACACATCCAAGGGGCAATTTAGCATCTCCAGTTCACCTGAATGCTTGTCTTTGGACTATAGGAGGAAACCCCACACAAAGCCAGCTATGACATGCAAAGTCCCAACCGAAAGGACAACGGACATCCCAGCTGGGAATCGAATCCAGGATCTTCTTGCTGTGCCGCAACAGGGCTATCCACTGTACCACCCAAGGAATAGCAAATTTAATTAAATCCAACATTTAATTTTTGGGTAATATATGAAAATAGCCCACCCAGTTAATTAGAACGTACTCAAGTCAGTTAAGTGTGGCTTACTCAAATTCGTATCTCACTTAATCAGATGTCTTAAAAGTTGACATGACATCTTCAAGTAAATCCAAAATTTCATTTTTAGAGTGTATCTCGGTTGTATTTGTTAGCCTATAGCTCAGTGGTCAGGATTAGTTAAGCGCCACAGAGATTAATAATTCTTCTGTAATGTATTTTAATGATGCATTATGGGTATTATATTGTAGTGAGAGATCATTGATAAATAAAAAAATGTATTTCTCCAAATGAATGAAACTGGGAGATATAACACTAAATACTATAGAGCACAATTCAGGCCCTTCTTGCCAGGAGGAGCTTGTATGTTCTTCCCTTGTCCATCTGGGTTTTCCTCCCACAGTCCAATGACATGCAGGCAGGACTCAACATGTCAAATTCATACTCCATACAATAGGAGAGAACATATCACCAGGAAATGCATAGTCCCTCCTCCTCCCTCTTCAGTTCTTACCAGACTAGAAGAAACTTTGTAAGTTCAGCATCAAACTTGAATTGGAGTTGCTAAAATGGCCCCTAGAATGTGTATGCCTCTGTGTGTGTCCTCTGATGGATTGATGGCCTGTCCATGGTGTCTCCTGGCTCCACCACTGCTGCAATCCAGAAGGGTAAAGCATTTTAGAAGATGATATTG
The DNA here is from genome assembly GCA_024036415.1 of Prochilodus magdalenae. Lineage (NCBI taxonomy): Eukaryota > Metazoa > Chordata > Actinopteri > Characiformes > Prochilodontidae > Prochilodus > Prochilodus magdalenae. The sequence continues at coordinate 901,498 of JAMWET010001089.1, read as the reverse complement.
TACAGAGGTACATGCAGGGTGTAGTAAGTCCCCTCACACATTGTAACATTACTAGCATTACATATGAATTCTTAGAAGACATTGCCTGAATGGTTTGGATAATTAAAAAAATAGTAAAATGTACATATTTGTTACAGACATAGCGACCTCTGGTTCCTATCAACCCAACTATAAAGAAAGCTGAACCTCTACTTCTCTCCTCAGTAAGCCAATTTCATACCAGATACACCGGAGTAATGTTTTATCAATGGTTAAGTTATGTAGAAGGTTTACATAACTTACATAAATGCATATAAATAAAAATGTCACCAAAAAATATTATTTAATATGTTACATGCACAAAATCTAAAGAGTTATTGGCTCCTTTTACACGAAAGTGTGCTTTACTTACGGTATCTTAGCTTACCTTATTTTAGCTTAGCTTATCTTAGTTTATCTTATCTTAGTTTATCTTAGCTTAGCTTATTTTAGCTTAGCTTAGCTTAGTTTAGCTGAACTTAGTTTTGCTTATCTTAGTTTATCTTATTTTAGCTTAGCTTATCTTAGCTTAGTTTAGTTTAACTTAGTTTAGCTTATCTTAGTTTAGCTTAGCTTAGCTTAGTTTAGCTTAGTTTAGTTTAGCTTAGCTTAGTTTAACTTAGTTTAGCTTCTAATGCTCAGCGAGAAATAGTCACTGAAAAACACATAATGAAGTCTTTGATGTTTAATTTTCTCAAAAGCATTTCACCTTTCAGATTTGCCTAAATAAACGATCTTCACATTGCTTGCCTTCAGCTTTAGGATGTTAATCTGCTCGTACACTTAACAGACCATTAACAAAATCGGTATTATTGCATCCTGGAGAAAGGGAGAGGCAAAAAAATAGAACAGGCTTGAAATGATGACATGGCCAACAAAGATACAAGAGCTAACTTTCCCAATTAATCTCCTGGGCATCTTGCAGCTCCACTGCACAAAAGTAAGGGCCTCGGAGCTGCCAGCAGTGATTATTCCAGCAATCTTTCCCTCTCTGCCCCCTTTCTGCTGTCCACGCTACACGTTACCCATTTGTGTCCCAGATCCAAATCAGTTGTGTGACAATGTTAATTAAGCCTGGGACGCGCGCCACGGCACAAAGCCTGAAGGAATCTGTGCTGGCCATTTTTGGAGCCAGCCATTCTACTGACCATGGCGCCATCCGCCACATGGACTGCCTTCCATTTTGAAGGAAACTATCTGGGACGACAGTTCATCTGCCAGTAGTCCTGGCTCAGGCCATGTTGAAGTGGGCATTGAATGAAAAAGTTTCCTGTTTGCAGAGTTATCTTGGAAAGTTTTGTTTGCTGGACTCCACCGAGGTACGAATTATAGAAACACTAGCTGGCTAAAATGATCCACGGCTAGTTTGTGTTGGCTGTTTGTATTTGCGTATGTGGCACAAATTACATTTTAACGCATGTACTTAAGGATAATCCACTAAAATCCACCGCATGAAGCGTTGCAGACGGAGACTTCAGGGATTAAGATACACTGTGCCCTAAAAATGCAAGTTAATGTGTTAATGTGCACTGTGGACCCCTGGGAGTATGTCAAACCAGGAATTTACATATCTTCAATGTCCAAAGATGACAAGTATCTCCAAAATGGCAACTTTACAGGGGAGCCAAAAACATCATTCGATTTTAATGTAAGTCAATGGAACCAGACATCCTTCAGAGCACTTCTAGGCCATTTCAGTTGGTCCGTTCATCATGCAAATCTCACAGTGTGTAAATGGCCGCAGCTGTTTTCAAATGATGCATAAAAGTCAAAATGAACAATAATGGAGATACATGTTTTCCGTTGGACAGCGATGATATAAAAATGTACATTATTTCTGAACATATCCAGACAGCTCTTCTAATTCACTTTAAGGTGTACCTATTGCTGACATAACTGTTCAATTGTGCACACATTGTTCATATATCAACCTTTGAACTAAGATGTTCTGGAGCAGCCACACATGATCTACTATATTCACTAGCGAATCTATTATATTCACTAGCGAATCTATTATGTTCACAAGCAAATCTACTATATTCACTAGCGAATCTACTATATTTACTAGCGAATCTATTATATTCACTAGCGAATCTATTATGTTCACAAGCAAATCTACTATATTCACTAGCGAATCTACTATATTTACTAGCGAATCTATTATATTCACTAGCAAATCTATTATATTTACTAGCAAATATACTATATTCACTAGCAAATCTACTATATTCACTAGCAAATCTACTATATTCACTAGCAAATCTTCTATATTCACTAGCGAATCTACTATATTCACTAGCATATCTACTATATTCGCTAGCAAATCTACTACATTCGCTAGCAAATCTACTAAATTCGCTAGCAAATCTACTATATTCGCTAACAAATCTACTACATTCGCTAGCAAATCTACTACATTCGCTAGTAAATCTACTATATTCGCTAGCAAATCTACTACATTCGCTAGCGAATCTACTACATTCGCTAGCGAATCTACTACATTCGCTAGCGAATCTACTACATTCGCTAGCAAATCTACTACATTCGCTAGCAAATCTACTACATTCGCTAGCAAATCTACTATATTCACTAGCAATTGTAAAAAAAAGAATGGATTTTAACTGACCCAAGTAAAAATACATGCCTTAACAGATGCAACGTCCCTCACACATTCTTAATACATCATCAGATGTGGGATTTTCCTAATGTTCAAACCAGAAGGCCTTACACCAGAATGTGAATAAGCATGTTTATAACAGATGTTGCAATTATTTTTTTATTTTGGCCGGACTGTGTGGTTTTAGACTTGGACAGTTTTAGAAAAACCTTTAAACTTGGTATAGAACTTTTACATTATCCAAAGGATTTATCACCCTAACAAGGCTCTCAGTTTTCTTATTCCCTCCTCTCATTTATAAACCATGCACGAAAGCCTTTTTAAACAACTGGAAGTGACCCTTTAGGCATCTGTGTTTTTAAGAGCATACTTGGAAAAAGCCAGTAAAACCAGTGGTTGGTATTTTGATTACACCTCAGCAGATTCCATGGTTCCATACCATCTTTGCAGGCAGTTGCTTACTGTAGCAACCGTGCATTGTTAAGCGTTCCCTATGCATTACAGAAATGCTTCTTGAACAATAGGCCCAGGTATGTCTTCACACTGCAGCCTTTTAAAAATGAAGTCAAACCACCAAACATGAACACAAAATGCGACACGAAAGAGTCTTTCACATTCAGCCCCGTCTCTGCAGAGTGGATTAATTGTAAGCCATGCATTAGTTGTGGAGTCTAACACTTGGCTCTCAGAAGCAAAGTGAAAGAGTTAAACCCTGCAATCCTTTTGCCCCATTAATCCTGCAGAAAGCCCGGCGAACAGACAAGCGCTCTTTCCGAGTCTGACAGGGCAGGTAGCCGTTGCTGGGGTAACGGCTGATAAGAGAGTGATGGCAAACACCTCGGGGAGCGCGTGGGGTGCTTTGAGTTGACACGGAGAAGGGCCAGCTACATTCATCTCTAGGAATGGATTGTCATTAGAAAGAGGAGTGACAGGCCCCGCGCCGGGCTGGGGCGGACAGGAAGGATGCCAGGCCTGACAGATGTTCATGGTGAAGAGAAATTTGGAGTGCACTCATAATCCAGAGATGGGCCTGTGCTGTTCATTCACAATGTGGCACGTTACAATGCATTAGGACTATGCTGGGGTGAGGTCAAGGTTTCGCAGGATGTCTACTAGCAATGCTGTTCGTTACTGGAAGTCATTAACTAAACCACCACTGCTAACTTCTGAGCCTTTTCCATGCGGCGGTACAGTACCCAGCAACGCTCTGCAGCTTGCTTATGAGCGTATGAGGCTGTCTGTGTCTACAGAGGAGCTGAAATGGATTAGAAGTCTGTATACCTGCGCTTGAAGTCCTCTCAGATGGCAGCCCTCTGCTGCCATCAAGTGTACTGCTTGGAAATGTGTGGCCAACAGAAAATACAAACATATACTCATCATCTTCAGCACAGTTGCTCCCAGAATGAAGTGCCGGATTGCACTACTATTCAGAAGGAAGATAAAGGTTACCAGGAACAATAAACGATCATAAATTTAGACTGATTAAAATGGCCAATATTTATTGAGCTATACATACAGATGAAGTGTCTCTCAGTAAGATGTCAGGTTGCCAGATGCCTTGGCATGGAGGTTCCTGTTGGAGGTGGAGTGACACCATATGTTCTGGACGTGTGACGTATGACAACAAACTGTTCATTTTAATGCTGCACAGGCATGTCTGCACAAACAAAAGTGGGATTTGTCACTGAAGATGACCGGCTGCCATTCTAAATCACTCCATGGCAGACTGACATGACGCCACTGCAGTCTTTGGCGACGTTGATGTGGCGTTAAGGGCAGTCGTCGCAATATTCTGCATGCATATAGCCCTGCCTCGTACAGCCTTCTGCCAATGGTGCTGGCACTAAAGGATGACTCATGAAGGGCATCACTGCTCACTGAATGTCCCCAATTATGGCTGTTGGGTCAGTCAGGAACAGAGATAAGGCCCCTTCTTGCTTACGTCACATGTGCATCATTCAAAAGGCTTACAATGTCAAACCCACCCTCCAAGTTTCATTCCTGTTAACTGATTCCTTCTGGGAGCAACTATTTGTGCAACCATTCTTTCAAAGTGTCTGCCTTATTCAGTCCCTGGGATATAAACAAAGTAATTTAGAACTGTGAAATGATTCATTGTAAAGAAACTGCTTTCCTATAATGGTGAATGCAGCTAGCGGTCTGCATGTCTACAATGCAATACACACTATGTATGTATGTAAGTTTCTGTGGAAAGTGTTTTTTGTTAATAAAAATGAAATCTTATCTGAAACTATTGTAAACCAAAGTCTCAGGTACAAGGCAACATATTCATAAATTCATGTAATAAGACAGCAGTGTACCTTTTAGGAACTTCAAACCCTTTGGGCATCTGGTTCCTAATACTGTGTTAAAAACTGTAAACAATTTTGATTCTCTAGAACAGCGTATTTTACATGAAGCCACTTTTATCTATGGCTTTCAATTTTAATTATGCAGAAATAGAGAACAAATTGGTTGAATTCCCCTGTAAGCACCAACAATTATAGTCTCAGATCAAAACCTCCATATTTTCTGCTGAATTTGTATAGGCTAACTGCCTTGTGTGAATATTTCATGGTATATTGTCCAAACAGTATGCAAATTAAACTCGTTATATTCACTTACAATGAAAGTTTAGAACACTAGAAAAGCATTACTGAACTACCCTAACCCTAACCCTAGAGAGACTGACTTTTTCTATCAATCATCCATAAGGTACATTTTCCGATAAAGAGGAAGGCAATTCACAAGAAAACACTTTACAAGAAAACTAGTAACTGAAAAAGTAGTAAAGGCTGAATACATACGGTATATTTAGCAGCTTATTCCAATACAATACATAAAAAGTAACATATAGAGAATACCTTTAGACCATATACTGATGAGACACATGAGAAAACCTGTTGTCATTTTAAATTTCACGCAGTGTTCCTCACTGATACTGATATGTTAATGTTTCATTAAAAACTCACTTATCAGAATTATTAAGCTACGAAATTCGGAACAATATTTTGGCTCATTGATTGCTTCGGTCTGCTGCTGTGCCAACAATCCCACCGCTGTCTTTTAAATTATGGCAGAGCTCTCTAACCCTAGTCCTGGACAGCTAACCTGCAGAGTTTTTTTCCAACCAGAATTTGCTACATCTGCTCTAGCTAATTTCTCTACCTCACAGCTCCCTGATTGGCTGGATCAGATGTATTAGAGTTAAGTAAGGAGTTGGGTAGGTTATTGGATAAGGCTGGATAGGATTAGATAAACTCTACAAGAAGAAACCAGGGTTGGAGACCACTGGACTACACAAACAACTCACCATATCCCACTTACATAATTTTGTAAATGTGGCTCTAAAGTGGGTGGATAGGTGTTTTTGTGTAAAATGTTCAGTGTAAAATCAACGCTAAGCTTATCTGTCATTAACATGGCCGCTACTAAATCATTTTTTAAAGCATTGGTTGTTTTTATTAAAAAATCATATATGTGCATGTGTACATGTACATAGTTTGTACATAAGCCAAGTTCACCCTGTTCTTCAGTGGTCAGTACCACCCAGGACATAATAGTAGATCATTCTCAGTGTTGCAGTTACACTGATATGGTGAGGGTGTGATAGTATGTGTTGTGCTGTTGCGCTCATATCTTGTTGGTCCACTATGCTTAGAAGCTCAGGATGTTGCCCACAGGATGCTGTTGACTGGATCGTTTTGGTTGGTGGACTACTCTGGGTCCAGCGGTGACAATGAGGTATTTTAAAACAACAGCACAACAAGAGTTATCTAACTTATGTGCAAGCATTGTTGGTGCCAAGCTATATCAACCTGTATCATTTAGGTTCTTTACCTATAGCCGCCCACTAATCCACACAGTGCATGACTTTATACTGACTGTGCAACGGCTGCCTATAGCTAACTTGGCAAAAGTAACTTTTTCCATTTTGCACAAAACATTTCCAGGATTTACTGCATGTGTTTCTGGTGCCCACAGCTGAAATACCTGGGGGCTTAGCATTGCCTTTCAAACCCTGCCCCAGCACTTACACTTATGGTTTTAAGCTTGCAAGTACAACTTTCCTATTCAAACATGTTGCTTCAGAAATATCGCAACACTAGGAGTAAGAATGGTAACCGTGTAATTGTGAAAATGTTTCCAACTTCATCCTTCTGCAAATCACAAATCATCAGTGTGAGCTACCCCTAAGCTGCCAAATGACTCCATCCCATATCTCAGTTTTTCCAAATGTTCTTCCCAGGCCAGTGATGTTTACTGTTAACTGGTAAACCCAACTCAGCCTCGCCTTTAAATGAGAAACTAAAGACTAAAAGAAAAAACATAAACTTTAATGTGGTGAATGCATAAAACCTGTTGTCTACAGCAGGGGCTCTTAACCTTTTCTCACTACAAAGCTAAAAAGCATAGCGGCCCACCAGAGAACTTAGTTATACAAATTTCTGTCACTGACACTACTAACATTCAAAATCTGATGTTCAGGTCATACATTTCAGTTCAGTCACAGAAACCAAAATATGTAGTTATGTTAAATAAGGGGGAAAAAGAAAAGGTATAAGAATGTAAAGGTTGATGTGTAAGAGGTAGACTGTGATAATCATTTTAACATTTTTGATTCCTCAATTTTTATCATCAAATATTTTTTCCACAAAGTGACATTACTAGTCCCCTATGAACTACAGTTTCCCCCTGCACAGCCAACTGGTGGTTCCCGGCCCACAGGTTGAGAACCACTGATATGTCAAGTGTGATGACTGACTTTAAGTCAGTAACTCTGCCTGTCAGTTTTCTTAGTCATAGAGTGCATTCACTGCAGCTTTCACCAACATTGAGTTTGATATGGCTTAAAACAACAAGCATTTCATTACAGGCAGACCGTCGGTCTGATGGGTATAACAGAGCACCACCTACAGTAAAGGAACAGGGCAAAAATAAATAAATTAGAGAACTAGACATTAAAAGTTGACTGCAGACTGCATATGTTAGGCATCAATCAATGTTACCAGTGGCTTCAAGTGACTTGTATCTGGACTGTATCCTGATAAGATTTTTGTTACATCCATTTAGACTAGAGTCAAACTCCTCTCTGGTTAGTCTGATTAAAATCTGATTGGTGTGTAGGGCTGAATATGTAAATCCAATTGCCAATTATGTATTAGTTTAGCCTAAAGCCAATTTACTCTAAAGCCTTTCCTGTACCAAGAAGTTCTTTATCATGTGTTGGAACTGCAGACATGCTCTTTGAAAGAGTTGTTTAAATAATTGTTGGAATATTGCACTGTCTCTGTAAGTTGTGTTTCATTTGTAATGATCATCTTTCTTTTGGTTGCTGAATGTGTCTTGGAGAGAGATTGCCACAGTTAGCAAAATTTATCTAGCCCACTTATGGTGCACAGCCTTAGTTGTGTTGGTTCAGTTCTGACTGGGTCCCTGACCCAAATCCAGCCCATGTATTGCAACATCAGAAGATCTAATGGAGTAGCCCCCACACTGTAAAATAAGTACTACTAACACATGTGGCCCAACACTTGTCCATACCCTGTAAAGTTAGTAGAACTAACAGATGTGACCCAGATCTGTTCCATATACTGTAAAGTGAATCAGATTCTTGCTGGGTTCTTGATGTTCTAGTATACAGGGGGAGCTATCTTTGTGGTGTACTGAATCCCATCATGCACTGTGGCCCCACAATCTCTCTAAAAAAAATGGCAGAGGGTAACACTGGGGAGCAAAGGGAAGCCAACTCCAAATATAATTGTGGGTGTAGTGATTGTAGTGCGGTATGTGTTCATCAGAATGAGCCTCAGAAAGGTCTGAAGCTTAATAAAAGATTAATGCGCTTTAGAGGTTCAGTTTTAAAACATAATAGCAGAGGGTAGCTAACAGCTAGGCTAAACGTAGCTAGTAAACTAAGCAGCGTAGCAGCAGTTACCTCTACACAGTGCATACAGAAATAACAGCTCTGAGATAAATGTGAGGCAACTGGTCGTGTGACTCTATTAGTATGCTACATTATAGGTCACTTGTTACTGTACTGTGTACTGCACACAGGGGACAGTATGCAGTACATACTCTACAGTAGTACACCATGCACTATAATAGTCTGCCATATAGAATACAGCCCATGGCTGTATTTCCTTTGTGAGGATGATTGAAACAGTAAAACAATATGGTGGTGACGATAAGTGTGATGTCAGCTGAAGATCATCTGTACTTTGACAGTAAAATTGTTACCTATTGCACCTTTAATGCAGCAAAAGAAAGGATGGATGTATTTGACCTAATTTAGGGAACGTGTAAGTTAACTTATGGGATAATTACCAGGTCTCGGTGCTAACAAATTATGATCAGAACTGCAAAAATAATACAAGAAAGGGACAAAATCCCGACAATTTTTTGCGAAATTTGTCTTTTTCTTCTCAAACGGAGTGCGGGCAAGAAGCTGGTTTGACGCATGCGCGCTCCTCCTTCACCCTCCTCCTTCCTCCTCCCGCCTGGTCTGCGCCGCCTGCGCCCAGCAACTTAGTCCCTCATTAAGCCCCCCGAATACAGCTAGCTGTTCAAATAGCCCCTTTTCCACATGAGGCATGGCGGGCATATTCGGAAAGATCCTAATCGGCATTTACGTGGAAATCAAGCGAAGCGACGGTAAGTGTCCGCGCTCGGTGAGTGCAGTGAGGATGCGGCTCGGAGCTCCAGCAGCTTTGTTGCCCGGTAACTGGGGCCTCAGCGGATGGGTTTAGCACGCTAGCTAGCTTAACTGAGCCAATAAAACGACTAGCTAGTGTTAATGCGAGCCAAGTGACATAAAAGATACGAAACTAAAGCTTGAATGTAGCTCGTATCCCCCTCTGCTTTCCTTTGCCCATGTCTTATTGGACTGCTGGTGCTTTGCCGGCCAACCTGTCTCTGCTGCATCGTGCTAGCCCGTTAGCTAGCATAGCAGCTGAAAACGCCCATAGCGTGAACTCATGCTTTAATACAAGGCTAATGGGCAGATAGCGCCAAATACATGAATGCGTTTTTAAAAATATGAATTACTGATAATAGTTTTGAGTTAAAGCTAACGTGTTGTGTCTGTGTTGCCTCCTGTGCTCCAGTGTCCGCCCTTGAATGAGCTGGCTGGTGTGCCAGTTTGGATGATGCTGGTCGTAGCTGATGCAGGAATGGAACATCATCTGTAGCACAGGGCAGTCTGTACTGTGAAGCATAAAACAATAGCTGTTTTCTCTGTAAACTGCACAAAAGGTTGTTTGGCCAGAGACTAATGATTATTTTAAATGGTTTACTAGTCAGGGTGTCATTTACTCTGTATATTTTGGGCACAGTGTTGTAAAGGTTTTACTTCCTCTATGAGATGTTCTCCTCCTTTAAGAATGTCAAATTTCCAGAAGAGAAAATGACCGGTTTAGGTTCGTATACCTTATCTGCACAACAGATTCAAACTTGTAGTAGTCTTTAGGCCTGGATGAAATTTGCCCCATGTCTTCTCAGCTGTGAACCTTCACTTAGGCTCTGAGAAAGTGGCCTTAGTTCATCATTCAGGAATGCTCAATGGTATCTGTGTCATGACAATATCAACAGAGAATTCTTTAAATAAAGTGATCATTTGATATAATATTTCATCAATCAGTATTTTATGATGCATTGTACCCTGGAAGAGTCAAAACGAGTCATGGCACTGGGCGACTGTGTTCACATTTCCATGTTCATTTTCTTGTGTTTCTCGCTCTGTATAAATGCATGTTATGTATATCCAGCTGGCATCGGTAGACATGTGCATAGAAAAAATACCAGATATTGTCATCCGTCTACCATTTCCATGTGCATGCATTCCTGAAATCTGTGCATTTCCATTAGTTTCATTGGTAGCAGTTGAAATGGAAACTCTCAGTACTTCTCTTAAAAGTAATTCTCTTGGTTTTAACTTCCTACCTGTGACAATCTGCCTAGAATATCTTGCTATTAAAAGTGTAAAGGTGTCTTAAGATCCACTCGGTTTTCCTCTCTCATTTTAACTGTTACTTTATTTTGGTGGTCTAATCTAATCATTCATCATTGGCCAGCTGCCAGCTCATCTGAACATTTGCCCTGGGATATTCTCTCTGTGACTGCTCTACAACCAGTCATGTCAGGCTGGATTTTCATGTGTCATGAACCACAGGATGTAATCCTATCTGATGATATATGACAGACTTCATGTTTGTTAGATACCTATAAATTGTAATATTTTAAAGGATATGGTTCCAAATTCTGACTAAAAATAAAATGTAACTTTTAAATGATCAATTAATTTATCAAAGATGAAGAATTATTCAAAGCCCATATCACCAATATGTTTAATAATAATTTCTGGCAGTTATATTTAATAACTAACTGCCTGTGCTACTTTCAGCAGTAACAAGTGCAGTCAGGTGTTTGTAATAACTTGCAGGAAGTCTTTTACATCACTGAGTAGAAAGGTTTGGCGACTCTTCTTTGGAGAATTGATTTAATTTGGCCAGGATTTCAAGATTAATGTTCCTGTTTGGGGGCTTGCAACAACATCTCATTGGAGTTCAGGTCAGGGCTTTGACTCAATCACTCAAAAACCTCAATTTTGTTTCTTTTGAGCCATTATAAGGTGGACTTGCCTGTGTGCTGTAGATCATTGTCATGCTGCATAACCCGACTGGAGTTTGGATAGAGAGCAGAATTCGTGGTTATATCAGTTATGACCAATCAGATCACTGAAAAATGTACACCAGCAAATACTATTGATTTGTCATAACAGTAGTAAGTAGTTGTTTTTATAGATAGATAGATAGATAGATAGATAGATAGATAGATAGATAGATACTTTATTGATCCCAGAGGGAAATTCAAGAATATGCTGATTAGCATATTTCTGGGTACCTCCATCTGCTATCCAGTGTGGATTTTCATGTTGTAACTGTACATCTGTTGTAAGCCACTGTACAGACAGTGTTTGTTAATAATAGGATGGAAATATGTTTTTCCTTTTGGGTTTTGGAAAAAAGTAGGGCAGGAAGGGGCCTCCTTGAAGAACAATGATCATTTAAACAAACACACCAGCTTTTAATAGTTTATGACTATTGCACATGACTAAACCAGTCAGATGAGGATGTAACTATGCCTTGAAAATGTGCAGTCCTACTGCTGGGCAAAACCTATTTCTAGCCTATTTGCTTATTTGATTGGTTTAATTAGCATGTAATACTAATACTGGCAAGTCATTGAAGGTCCAGTGAACATCATTGATCTTTCTCAGGACAACCTAGTTAGTTTTTTGGGGGAGTGTGCTACAGGGGGTCTTTTACCTCGTGTCTGGTTGGGGATACTTACCTAAAAGGTTCAACTTTACATGTACATAACTTTACATTATATAAACTGTATGTAACATTGTACAACGTATGTATAAATGAATAGGTCACTATAATCTAATGGGAACTTTGTGGGGTTACAAATTCCTGTGTTATAAATTATGTTTAATTTAGTTATAGTATAACCGTTTACTAGATGGAAAAGAACTGGAGAGAATCTTCAGCTGGGCTGTGGGCAGTGTTGACCTAATATACAAATATTGTTAAACCTAATTTGTGTTATGTGTAAGGACATATGATTACCTCAGGGTTAAGATTTGGACAACGGAATGTTTTATTTTCCCCTACTGTTCTACAGACCGCAAAATCTTTTCCTGCGCGGAAGAAAACAACTTAATAACTGGCTATCAAACAAATGACAGCAGGGATGTGATTGCAAGGGGTAGCATTAAGCTAGCAAACATTGTAGTCTGCACCTGCCTCCATTGTTTCAGTGTCCGCCCTTGGCATAAGCTATCAATGGTAAATATAACAGGATCTTTTGTTGCATTGCTTGGTCTGTGTGGTTAAGCACAAATTAATTGCTTAATTAATAAATTAATAGATGTAATAAAAACTGATGTCTTTTGCACCAGATAACAGGTGTTTATACTAGGGCAGAGTGATGTACGGAAAATACTGTATTGCAATTGTGTTGCTACATATTATAGTTGACAAACCCTGCAGTTCATTAAAACACACTGGCGAAACTTTGATAGGCCACAATCAAATCCTAATAGCTCATTTGCATGTTGCAGCATTCTGTGAGTACTGCAAAGACAAATATGTTGATAACGATGAACAAATGTAATTATGTAGCCCATGGCATCATTTACATATAGTTTTATATTATTTATTTTAATCAGAGAATTCTGGGATACAAACTTGTATATTTATGCACAGGTTTACATGTTAATGCTGGTAAAGATCTATGGGCATTGCAGTACTGAACATTTTAGGTCCAGTTGAAAAATAGCCCGTGCAACAGAAAGTGGATCAGCAAAAAAGCGTGCGTATTAGTTGATAAAAGTTTTTGCATTGTAATGATTGGGGGTAAATCCAGATACTTCTCAGAAATATCATTTTTATTCATCTTGATGGTTATGATGGTGATACGTCTCAAGCATCCACCTCATGTTCCATTATTACAGTACATGCATTGCAAAGGTTTTTTTTTTTTTTGTTGTTTGTTTTTTTTTTTTTTTAATTCCATTTGCTTTTAATTAATTTTAGATTGCCGATTCGGTCATCCTCAAAACATTTGTATGTATACATGTTTGACATGTCCATCCTCATTTCTGCTGTTTCATCTCATTGCAGGACGAATACACCAAGCCATGGTCACATCGCTCAATGAGGACAATGAAAGTGTGACTGTGGAATGGATAGAAAATGGAGACACAAAGGGCAAAGAGGTAGTTCCTTTGTTTTTATCTTCTTTGCCTCAGTGCTTAAGTTTACTGAGGAGGGATGCAGCGGGTGGTCTTGGGGACAGTAGCCCAACATCATGAAGTCGTCAAAAAATCTCAATTACATTTTTTGGTTGTGTTTTTGCACCAGTTTTGCGCATGTTGACTTAGCAGCCTTGTAGTTTCCAAAGCAGCTTTTGTACAGCCATGATGTTGCTACAGTAGCCCGGATTGAACAAATCAAAAACTGGGTCTGGAATCTTTCATGTTTGCCACCTTTATTCTGAAGTGGCAACTTTGGTAGCACTATAGCACTGGCTTGAAGATGTAGACAGAAAATGAATTCTTGACCACATATTTTAATAGCTTAAACCTTGTTATCAAAAGTACTACCAGCAATAAAACTACACAAGGTCAGTTTCTTATTCCAGCTGCTTGTTTGAATTTAAATGGTTAAGCTTTTAAATTGTATAGGTTCATATTCACCAGCTTCTTTTTTGACTAAATGGAAGTAAACGGAAGTCCTTACTAGACAATGATAAGTCTGATAGCAGCATTAAAGAAATAATTGGGATGTTTTTACTGCCTTCATCAGTTTGCCAGATGGGGAATCAGTAAAATTAAGCTGTGTTCTTACATTTTCTTAACATAAAATCACATTAAAATATTTAAAACAGAGTTACAATCTGTATTATTGATACAAGCATGCTTTCTAATTGTTAGAACCCTAGTGTTGGCCAACCATTTTATTTTGAGAGGTTTGAGAACCCAAATTTTGACACTTATTATTTAGCACAAGAAAAAGCAAGGTAGGCGGAATCCTTACTGTCAAACTGGCAAAGTGACAGAGGTGGGGGTTAGAGAAGTTCACTTGATTGCAGTCCACAACCTCGCCACTTCTTTAAAGAAAGAAACTGCTTAGTCAATGTCGTATCATTTAAAACTGAGATACGGCGTCTGTAGATTTTTAACAGTCTGTGTGTGGGGAATAATGATTTTATTTGTTTTGCCTGTACAGATTGACTTGGAGAGCATTTTTGCACTAAATCCAGATCTTGCACCAGAGGAGGAGATTGCACAAAGTCCAGAAACTCCACCTCCTGCCTTGTCAAGTTCTGTAAAAGTTAACAAGATTCCCACCAATAAGGTTTGTTGCCAAGTTTGCACGGCATCTTAAAATGTCATTTTTGGAATACACCTGCATGTAATTTATTTGGATGGAATGTGTTCTGATTACTTTGTATGTATCTGCTACTGTAACTAGCATTCTTTGAATGCTTGAATGATGTAATTTTGTATTTGTTGTGCCTAGAATCGTCGGACAGTAGCACCACCTAAGAATGAAACACCAGCGAGGGATAACAGAGGTAAACAACGCTGTTACAGATATGCCATTTAGTTCATACTGAAAGATATGAAACTGTAAAATCTCTTTTGCCCCCCCAAAAAACATTTACTGTTGTGTAATTATTTCTGTATTACTCTATGCTGTGTTGGTTTTACAATGTCTTTTTGGAAACCCACTATATAATAATCATTCCTGTTGAAGGTTTTGGCTACAGCAGCCGCTCTGTATATAACTGTGACCGGTTTGATGTCTTTAAACAAACCTCTATTAGAGATATTCATGAATGTGCATCGGTGAACTTCGCTCTGAGCGTGTTTAGTGTAGTAACCTCCAAATGTGTCACTTAGACATGGATAAAAATATAATTAATTAACACATAAGTAGTAGGTAATAATAGACGGAAGAAGGTATTAAACTGAGAGTAAAGACGTAATTACAGTGGCGTAATGATGGAAAGTAGTCTGCACTCTTTCAAGAACCCACTCTGTATTACAGACTGTCAGAAATTCTATAACACTTACTGTCTCTGGTTAGTTGTAGGTACTACAAGAGCACGGCCCAGCCAGCAGACGGAACAGGCTCCAGCCGCTCCAGCACCTCCACCCATTCAGCACCAGACCCTGCAACAGCAGCAGAACGGTATAATAAAACGGTTTATATCTGAATGGCATGATTTGATATAAATGTCGTATTTACTTCAGAAGTCTAAAAAAATATATGGTCTGTGCACGTTTCCAAACAACGGCCAGTAAAAATTAACAATTAAGATATTTGCTGCTACAGTTTACTATAAATATTTGCTGCTGGTGGGGGTTGTTGTCGTCGACGTCATCGTCATTAGACATCAGAGATCCTTCTTCCAGGTGAAAAGTCCAGACCAATAGCACTTATTTTGTGGACAGTAGCGTGAAGGCTAATATTGGTAACTTATTGTAGTTTATGAACTACACATAAAATTCTAAAATGGCTATTGACACATCAACATACTATCCTCTATTTTCCGTTATGATGCTATTACTGGTTGTGTAATGGTGTCTAGCAATTTCATCTGGAAAAGTATTTGATTCCCTAGTTCTCATTGGCTTTTTAAAGCTGGAAAATGTAACAAGAGCATAGTTGTTTATATACTTGTGTGCATATAACGGACTTGTCTTTCTTTAAGCAGCTTTTAACTGCTTAAACAGCTTTAATCATTAAAACAGAGGTAAACAGCTTTTATCATTATTGCTGGTTAGCTGTTTGGGAAGTATAGCCAACCATTATGTTACATTCTGATTTTGTCTGTAACACCCTCAGGCTTAGTTAGTACAGCTCCCGACATCTCTTGAGTGTTAGACTATATCAAAAGAGTCAAAAAAACAAAGTGGAGTGGGGAGCTTTCAGAGGCTTGGACAAGTATGTGTCTGTAAAAAAGAACAAAAGAGCCATTTTGCGTTGTTTTCCAGGCACCTCAGAGATGTTCCCTCTTGTCGCTATTGTTCAGGAGTCCTCCTAGTGGCCCTGTTTAAAGCCTCATTTATCACAATTTTCAATTTTGAAAAAAAAAAAATCTTTTTATTTTTGTGCCAGCAGAATCATTTTAACTTTATTCCAGATTGGTATTCTGTTTCTTATGTCCAATACGGTGATGCATTGTCATTTGCCTGCAGCTCGGAGGAAGTCTAACTGTGTGAAGGAGGTGGAGAAACTTCAGGAGAAGCGAGAGAGGAGGCGCTTGCAACAGCAGGAGTTGAGGGAGAAGAGGGCGCAGGTACAGAAAGAGAGCATAGGCCTATTTACACTGATAGCAGTATGCAAATTGGTTATGAAAGGGTGTTACATCAGAGGACGGTTTGGGGAACGGCTTGTTCATCCAGACCTGAATGAATTGTGAGGTGTTATGAGTGAGGTTGAACACTGGTTAGCGTACAGATGTCTTGAATTATCAGAGCTCAAACAGGGCATGGTAGTGGGTGCCAGACATTCCATTTCTATTTTCTCAAGTTGTGCAGGCGTTTAGTATTCCTCAATTCACAGTGTCATGTGTGGACAGCACAGTGGCTGCATATGGGTGCTTAATGATTGTAGCTGGCGGAGTCTTACTGGAATTGTCTGTACATCCACATTTAATAAAGGAGGCACCACATGCATATCCCACTGGTCAGTGCAGCGTTCATTAGGTCCATGGGATCAGAAGACCCACCAGTGTCTCTGTTTACACCACAAAACTGTACATAGCACATCACCTGAGCTTGTAAGCTTCCTGCTGGATAAAGTACTGTGCCATCAGACCCGAGATTTCAGAGAGTGGTCTGGCCTTTATGTTCACCCAACATAAGCCTAGTCGAGGCATTCCACTATCATCTCTTGTTTACATCCTGATTTTTTGTGTTGCCTTACAATGAGCATGCTGGCCAATGGTCAGTCTCACTCACAAGATAACACCTCTCAATTTATTCAGGTGTAGATGCTAATGTAGTAAAAAAAAAAAAAAATAGACAGACATCGTCTAACCGAAAGGTATTTACTTCAAATGTATTCTTTACAAAGGTCCAGATAAACAAACTAACATGGAACTTCAAAACATTGATTAAATGTTCTTGATGCATGAAGAAAAAGTACACCAACCAGGCATAACATTATGGCCACCTCAGTGTGTCTACACTCTGTATACATTTTATCAGCTCCACTTGCCACATAGGTGCGCCTACTGTAGTTCATCTGTTTCTCTGCATGCTTTGCTACCCTGTTTCTCAGTGGTCAGGATCCACACAGGACCCCCATAGAGCAGGTATTATGTGGGTGGTGGATCATTCTCAGCACTGCAGTGACCCTGACGTGGTGTTGGTGGTATGCTGGTGTGAGTGGATCAGACGCAGTGCTGCTGGAGTGTTTAAACACTGTGTCCACCCACTCTGTTGGACACTCCTACCTCACTGGTCCACCTTGTAGATGTACAGTACAGAGTCAGTAGCTCTTCTGCTGCGGTAGAGTTTGTGTTCCTCTTTTAGTCCTTAATCAGCTACATTTGAGGTGGTCATATTGTTATGTCTGATCGGTGTTTATTACTTTGTTCATTCATTAAAAAAGACTTTGCAACAAATATTGCTTGGTTTACTTTAAAGAAACTTTTTACTGGCTCTGCATCAGGACCGTGGTCTGCCAAATGACTCTAAGTACATGGGATTAGTAGTGACCAGGTTCTTTATGGGACTTTGTTGGCAGAGCTTCATTGTTTTTTGGCTCATGAACTGAAAATAGGCTCCAAAAAATCCTGAAATGCGGAACCATTTTCTTTATACTGCTTTTTGGAAATTGCTGCAAGTAGAATTTTGTACTGCACTAGAGTCAGTCAGAAATTCGCAAAGACTACATGCATTACATGTGCGGCGTGCTCTGTGGTACTGCATTCTTAACTTCATTTAGAGTGGCTGTAACTATTTTGGTTGTTCGTAATTTGGTCTTTAAAATGCCTTTTAAAATGCTTGAGTAATGTGTTTCATTTTCCATGCAGGAAGTCGATGCTACAACCCCTAATTATGAAATTATGTGTATGATCCGGGACTTCAGAGCTAGTCTTGACTACAGGCCACTGACAACTGCTGATCTGGTAAATTTCATTTCAGTGTATATCCTTTGAACTAGTATCCAAAATATTTTTTGGTTTTCAGTACATATATCTATTTTTTATTTACACACGTAACAACGAAACATTAATACTTTGGTGCCAGTTGTTGTTGGCAGTTACAGGTTTGACATGCCCACAGTCAGATGTAATTAGCTTTTTGCTGCATTATGGTTTGATTTTGTCCAGTCTTCAGTTCACTAAAGTTACAAGGGTTCCTCTGATGGTTGTGGAATTCAAAATCTGTCATGGAAATTTGAATGGGTTTCAAGTCAGGATATTGAGTAGGCCATGCAAACCCATTACAATTTTACAATTCTTGATTTGGTGTAGTTTGGTATATTTACATTCATTGTGATCATTGTCTTCTTGAGGAATTAATCTTCTCAGTTTCCTGACCAGTGAGAATTCTCATATCAGTTGATTCAGGTTTTTTACAAGGTGTTATTCGCTCGGTATCATTTACAGAGATGCGGCCCTATATCATGATGCTGCCACCTTTGTACTTCATTGTGCATATGGTATAATTGGGTTTGTATGTAAAACCCTTCTTTCTTCAAACAGTAGCTGAATTTTTATCTGTCACAATCATAGTACGCACATTTCAGATGTGCATCTCTGTTCTTCTTTTTTAGCGGAGGGGTTTTTGTATGGGGAGTAAATGATTCTGGTGTAGTTTATGGCATATTGTTCTCTATGCAAGCATCGCTCCAATCCATTTTCACCTGCAGCTCTTTTCTGTAGTTGTTCTGTCTTCTCTCTTGTCCTTCCTATCATTAGTCTGAGAGTGCATTGTGATATTTGGTGTCACGGCCTCTCTGATGGTATATTGTTATTATATATTATAATGTTTTAATGTCTGTATTGGCTCTATATGTTTTCCATTCAGTTGTCTTTACTCATGCCATTCCTAAAAAACTTTACAGTGAAGCATTTTGCAACATTTAGAAATATTCCTGAATATGTTTTTGTTTATTAATGCATTATTTTTTGGTTCATTTTTACTAGTACAGACTCAGTAATTGTGTGTAAATCAGAACTGGATATTTGCACTAGTAGTGTATTAATAAAATAATCAGAATACTTGTTTCCACTCAGAGTAATTGTAAAGCACTGTGTGTTTGTCGGTGAAGTAACCGAGGTGTGTGTGTCTTTTTCCAGATTGAAGAGCACAGAATATGTGTATGTGTCAGGGCACGGCCACTGAACAAGAAAGGTAGGTATAGAACGTTTAGGATGACTCTATGAAGCATTCAGTTTTCATCACAGGCATTAAGTGCTGGCCACAGTTTTGGAAGATCTAATAATCTATTGTAAATCCTCTGTTTCAGAACTCTCTGTGAAGGACTTGGATGTCATTACCATCCCCAGTAAAGATGTGGTCATGGTACATGAACCCAAACAAAAAGTGGACTTAACAAGATACCTAGAGAATCAGACGTTTCGCTTTGATTATGCTTTTGATGATACGACTACGAACGAAATGGTTTACAGGTCAGAATTTCTTTCTACCGCCAAATGTGCTTACGAAAAGCTTGTGCAGTTTTGTTTTTTTTTTTTTGCAAGTGTTTTGATTTATCTTTCAGGTTTACAGCTCGGCCCCTTGTAGAGACCATATTTGAGAGGGGGATGGCTACATGCTTTGCTTATGGACAAACGGGAAGCGGCAAAACTCATGTAGGCATTATTATTAGACATAGTAACAGTAAGCACTTCGGAGGCATTAGCAGAAAAGAACAAATTTAATTTTAACGAACATTAACTCCACACCTTGATCTGTTCCAGACAATGGGTGGGGATTTTTCAGGCAAAAACCAGGACTGCTCCAAAGGGATCTACGCGTTGGCAGGTTTGTTTTGGGCTATGGGGTCAGAATAGTTTTACTCATAGTATAAGCCTTACGTTAACCTCTAACTGTACTTCTTTGCAGCAAGAGACGTTTTTCTAATGTTAAAGAAACCAAACTACAAGAAGTTAGACCTCCAAGTGTATGCTACCTTCTTTGAAATTTACAGTGGGAAGGCAAGTAGCCACTTCAGACATCCTCATAATATTATTTTATAAAATGTCATAATTCATACGTGCGAGTTGATTGAAGCAGATCACCAAGACCTGAACTGGGATTTACAGACACTTTGAAACATTTACATAACTTAACGTTAAATACTTAACGGATTGGTCCGTATATATGTGTGCAGGTCTTTGATCTTCTCAACAGAAAGGCGAAGCTGCGAGTTCTGGAGGACGGAAAACAGCAGGTGCAGGTTGTAGGACTACAAGAGCGTGAGGTCAAATGCACTGAGGATGTTCTCAAGCTCATAGAAGTTGGCAACAGCTGCAGGTAAAAGAAATCCCATAACCATTGTGCTTGGATAATGAAGTTTCAGGTTTTAAATCATTTTGATTTGTTAAATGAATTTTCGCAAGACATTATTTTTTAGTAGAAAACTGTTCTCCCAGTTCTCTCCCTATTATTATATAAATACAGTCATTATTAAAACCTCCACTGATTGTCAACATGCTGTCATCATAATCACATTTAACAAATGCACACAAAGAGTGATGATCCTCTGTTTTAGGTTCTTTGTTCCCCCCTGACCTTTTTATTATATTCTTTGATTTCTGCTTCAGAACATCCGGACAGACCTCTGCCAATGCTCACTCCTCACGTAGCCACGCGGTGTTCCAGATCATTCTACGGAGGAGAGGCAAAATGCATGGCAAGTTTTCCCTGATTGACCTTGCAGGCAACGAGAGAGGGGCAGACACATCCAGCGCAGACCGCCAGACTCGCCTCGAGGGGGCAGAGATCAATAAGAGTTTACTGGCTCTGAAGGTTGGACTGCCCACACACATACACAGTGTAATCATCTTGATATTCTGTCCTTTTGATATTCTGTTTCTGTGCTAACACCGTGAACTTTGTGCTTGGCAGGAGTGCATCAGAGCATTGGGTCGCAATAAGCCTCATACTCCTTTCAGAGCTAGTAAGCTTACTCAGGTTCTGCGAGACTCCTTCATTGGAGAGAACTCCCGAACATGCATGGTGAGAGATTTCTCTGGTGACAGATATCAGACAGATATATATATATATCTGTGTAGTGTCCTGTATGTATGGTTATGTGGGTTCGCATTTGTGCATTGCTACATTCATGTTTATATTAGTGGAAGGAATGATTATGATGCTAGCCTTAGAGACATGCATGTACTTGGTTACACATACCAAACCAGATAATGCTCAAAACCCAAATTCATTAGTGCGCCGTTCTTTAGAAATGCTTTGGGATCAGTATTAGTGTGATGCATTTCCTAGCATTGGCCTTAGGTTACAGGAATGGACCTAATGAAAAAATTACGGTCAGATAATTATTTATAATTTAATTCTGTCCTGTTTACAGATTGCTACCATCTCCCCTGGCATGGCTTCCTGTGAGAACACATTGAATACATTGAGATATGCCAACAGGTAGGTGCACAACACTTCAGCAGTTTGACTTACAAAAGGTATATTTAAATGTATCCAAAAAGTACACAATGCTAATTATGGATTATGTGTATAAATCTATTCTAAACCCTGAACCAGAGAAGCATAGATATTTTATTCTGGTTATATGGTGTGTCTTTAGACAGCACAGAGTACATGATGTTCTAAACAACCGTGGTTTGGAGTTACCAGTCCTGGAATGTGCTTGTACACACAGTGGATGACTGACTAATAATTGAGTTTTTGACAGTGGATCATTCCAAAGGGATTTTGTTCATATAAACGAAGCTGCTCAGAGTGAATCGATGCAAAGTTGTTAATTCTAGAGAAACTCGGAGATTGCACACAGTAGTGGTAATAGGAATCAGACCTCTTCTACCTCAGGTTCTATGCCTTGAAAAGGATCCTCATAGATAGTTATTACATAAATACATTAGAAATCCACTGCCTGATACAAAGTGCATTGTTTTTAAGCTATGCACCATTGTTGCCTATATCATCATTTTATATCACTGCTGTCTGAACGAAACCTTATATCCTTATATCCTTTACAACATGCTAAAATTTCATGGTGAATGGACTAGTACTCTTCTGCTCATGGGCTCCTTTCTCTGTCCCACCGGCCATGCGTGCTGACCGTATCAGAGTGAAGGAGTTTGGGATAAGCCCCTCAGACATTCCTTTCTCTCAGGGGGGTGGCGGCCGCTCCGAACTTTCTCCCACCTACGAGTACGATGACTTTGCTTCCTCACCCAGCAGGTCTCCCATTTTCCACCTCACGCACGCTTCCTTAAACACGCCTCTGCTCCTCTGTTCTGTCTTTCTGGTAACACACTGTATTAATGAGTTGCTTTCATTTCAGTAGGGGAATGCTTTTTTTTTAAATTTTTTAATTTTTTTCCCTCCCACTTCCTGATGATCATTTTTATTATTATTATTATTATTATTTTTATTTTTTATTTTTTATTCCTTTGCTCTCTCACCAGTCAGGGTTGCAGTTTTGCATAACTACATTTAAGCATGTTTTAACCATTTTTGTTTGGCAGATTCAAGACCTATGTTTCATGCTTGTGTCTTTATAAGCTAAATTCATGCATTGTTATTCTGTGCAAACACATACATTGTGTGTGTGTGTGTGAATGAATGAATGAATGAATGAATGAATGAAGAACGTACAGTGACCCTCCTCAGTTCCTTTCATCCATCATCTGGTCATGAATCATGTTATAAGCACCTTGTTCATTCGCAGCGAGAATGGGAAGTTGAGTTTCTCTCTTTTTCTCAATGAAGGGTGAAGGAGCTGACTGTTGACCCCAGCGCAGTGATGGACGGCCGGACAGGAGGCCACCAAATGACTCAACTGGACGTATTGGAAGCGCAATGGGGAGTTGGCAGCTCTCCTCAAAGAGATGATCTTAAACTGCTCTGTGAACAGAATGTAAGAGAAAAGCTGGCCAGGGCATGCTGACCCTTCCCATCTGTTGACCAGTCCTCTATAACTATAATTGTAGCAGTATATGTATATATAATTTAACAAATCATTCCAGTAAATAATTAATAGCATATAAATATATTCTGGTAGGCCCCAAAAATAAAATTATTAACACTGAAAATGAACTGTGTGTGTGTGTGTGTGTGTGTGTGTGTGTGTGTGTGTGTGTGTGTGTGTGTGTAGGAGGAGGAGGTTTCCCCTCAGCTCTTCACCTTCCATGAGGCTGTGTCTCAGCTGGTGGAGATGGAGGAGCAGGTTCTGGAAGACCACAGAGCTGTGTTTCAGGTGCAGTCTTAACATATGCATGATTCTCTCTATATTTACTCTTCAATATTATTTATAATTATATGTATGTAAATGCGATCACAACAGATTAAACCACCTCATTGTATCTACACTCACTGTCCACTTTATCAGCTCCACTGACCATAAAGATCCTCTTGGTAATCCTGCAGTTACTGACTGTAGTTTGTAGAGCAGGGGGTTCTTCAGTGGTCAGGACCCCCACAGGGCCACCCCAGAGCAGTTATTATATGGGTGGCGGGGCGGATCATTCTCAGGACTGGTGCGTTAGTGTGTGTGTGTTGTGCTGGTGTGAGTGTTTTAACACCTCAGTGTCACTGCTAGACTGAGAACAGTCCAGCAACCAGAACTATCCAGCCAACAGCATCCTGTATGCGGAAGACCAGGGGACGAGTATTTTTTTATTATTTATTTTTTATTTATGTTTTTGATGGTTCATTGTTCCACTGCAGGAGTCTATACGCTGGCTTGAAGATGAGAAAGTTCTTATAGAGATGACCGAGGAGGTCGACTATGATGTGGAGTCGTACGCAACTCAGCTCGAGCAAATCCTGGATCAAAAGATTGAAGTGTTAACAGAGCTCAGAGGTAACTGATTATTTGATTATCAGATGATTTGGCCTCTGAATTAGATTTTTTAGCACTATACAGTGTTTGAAGCAATAATGATGGAATTGTCAGGTGTTAGCTGTTCTATCTGAGTTGGATTTTGTAAACACTAAATAATATTTTCATCTTTATACAGTGTTTGAAAGAATTAGGATCTTTGTTATCCAGGGTGTAGTTCATAAAGCAGGCTTTATAACCCACAAGTAGGGACTGTGCAGTAGGATTGTTTCCCATTTATTTCAGTTTTCATATCAGCTGAACAGAGTATCGTGACAACGTGTTTAAAGGGAGTGTGCATCCTTATATGGTCATAACTGTCCGTTTGATCTGTGTAAAATGTTTTCTCTTCTGAAACAGATAAAGTAAAGGCATTCAGATCTACTCTACAGGAAGAGGAACAAGCAAGTAAGCAGATCAATCCCAAGCGGCCACGAGCCCTCTAAAGCCCTTCCGATCCACTTTGGTGCCCTCTAACCTCTCAACACTGTTCCCACAGTACTGCTTCAGCATCCAGCCGCTAAAAGAGAAACCTACCGTTTTTTAGCTTTTCAGCCTGAACTCCATGTACATTAGTAACTTTACAATTGGTGTTGTGTCTATTCCTTTTCATTTCCAGGAGGGTTAATAAGCACATTTTGAAGCCTAATTGTATAGTATTAAAATGAATTTCAGTCCACACTAAAATTACTTTTATAATACTCTACAATTTAAAGGCCACGTTATGTAAGGGTATTAGTAAAAAAGACATTTTGGATTAATGCATGCACATACCAGCTCTGATTATTCTTATGCATTCTCCTAGACCTGACCCATTGAGCCTGTAAATATAACATGTTCATTAGATACGGCTGCTCTTTAAAATATACCGACTCCTCGATTTACAGAATAGTGGCATTTGGCATAAAGGGATACAGCTCTCAGGTGGAGAATTTGCTTTCAGAAACACTGAAGAAGCATAAACTGCATATTTGCATCGAGGAACATCCAGTATTAAAGGCTCAAACTGGCAAACTCTTCAGTCTTAAATTTACCAGAGAAATCAGCACCATAGAATTGGATGTTTTTTCTTTTTTATTATTATTGTGGCAAATTAGCGAGGGAGAAGTAAAATTAGCTTTTTACAATGGCCTCAGTAGCACTAGAAGGTTTTATATGAGAGGATTGACGGAGCAGGGGGTAGCTTGAAGGGGTAACATCCAGGTTGAGGGGTAATCACTTAATGCAGTAATTCTTAATCACAGTGTTAGAGGTATTTCATAAAGGAAGATTTTTCAGTGAGCTGGATAAAGTGAAATTCCACTGGTGTGTGTGTATATAATTCAGTTACTGAGATGTAACAAAGGCATTCAGAGTGGTTTGATGTAAAACGGATCATTGTACAGAGACTACAGTGGTGGTGATGGACGCCACCAAAAGCTATTTTATTTAATGTTCTAAATGACCAGTGAACTGACACGTCTGCTAAGTTTCATATGTTGATTTATTGTGTTATTATTTTTTGGGTGCTGTTTGCCTGTGAGAACCCTGCATATGTTTTTTTCCCCCTAATAGAAAAACATGAATGAGCTTTTTCTCTGAAAACTTTTTCCGCAGGGTTGCTTTTAGAGGGATGTAGCATCATCCATCAGGTTTTTATCACCACTGTTACTGATTCTTAGCCAGGTGGTTCTCCAGAATATAGCATTTCGCATCAAATCGCTCTGAACAGCTTCATTGTGAGTATTTCATTATCAGTTTTTTGATAGTTGAATTAACTGAAGCGTAGCTGACCTCTTCTACCATTGCTCACACTTTACTGTGGTTCTAGTCTATCAAGCTAGCCGAGAGATCTTGCTTTATTATGAAATCTTCAGCTGGTCCTATATTTCTTAAATGGCTTTAGACTCTGAAAGTAGCCAGAAGTAGGATAATGAACCATTAAACTACAGAGTATGACATCAGTATGACATTAAAGGGAAGAATTTTCTAATACAGGGTGAGATTTTCCCTCACTGGAAGTAAATTTACTGGAAGAGGTATAAAGGAAACTTGTAGATACCGCCGTATCCTAGATACATAAATCGAGGAATCTGTGAACGTGTGGATGTTCTGAATTCAGCGCCGTTACTGTATTTGCCGGTGTACTCATTTTCTTTTGTACGCACATACACACTGTGTTCAGTGTTCGTTTGCTACTGCATTGTTTACAGAAGCAGTCAGTAGGTTCTGCTGAGGTTTGCTTATATTAACCTTGTAAAGAAAAAAGCTGGGGGGCGGGCGTCATCTCATTTTAAAGCTGTTTTTAAAAAGAGGAAAGATGAGAAATTCTGATGTGGGAGTAACTACTGCAGTGAAACACTTTATGGTACTCAGTGTGTGTGTGTATGCGCGCATGTGTGTGCACATCTGAAATATTGCTGGGGTAAAGAATAAAGAAACACCTGACGACTGGATCTGTTACCGTGTGAGGTGTCTCATTATTAACGTACTGCGTCAGTGCCCTCCTCGCCCATATTAAGAAGTCAGGATCTCACGAGCGGTTTCGAAATCTGCGTGGTCAGGTCCATGTTTCCTCCCATCGTTACCAAAACCCCTGACTTAGGAGCTGAAATGCCATTAGCCACACAACACCAGCCACCTTTGTAAAGAGAGGCAGTTCAGGTGCTGTGGCAGTAGACGTCGTGAGTTTTAATAGCTACTGTTGGTATATAACAGTGCCAAGACTTTTCACTCTCTGTCGTTTTAGTCCACAGGAGTTGTTTGCTTTGTAGCACGTATGTAGCATTGTTCAGACCTTGAATTATAAAATCATAATTTAACAAAATCATAAGCAGAGATAAAAAAAAACAAAAAAACACTATTCATTTCTGTCATAGAGAAAATCCAGTTTAAACCCAGAGTTCCTCATGTGGGCATGATTGGGATTATTGAATGACGCAGGTCCTCAGAAAAGTTTTTCCCGCTTGGCTACCATCTTGGCGAAGATGAGCAGGTATTTCCAGTCATAGAAGACTCTGATTATGGAGAGAAATGTAAAGACAACGTTTGCAAATTTCCCCACTTTGCGTTTAATGAGGGATTATCTGAAGACCGCATCCAGATCTGACCCACACACTGTAAAGTGAGTAGAACTAACGTCCAGGGCACCAAGTACATTTTGTGCTAGAAGCACTTCAACCAACACTCACACAAAGCAAGAAAGGACCGAAGCCGTCTACTTTTCTGGGGGGCTGATACTTTTACGTCTCAGACTCTAGTATCTTCTGGGTTTTCCGAACACTAGAGGGCTCTCCTGAGCAACTCCAAAATGAAGTTAATATGAAGCGTTTGTGCAGAACCGTGACTTTATATTTATCCATTCAGCACATTCATTAAGGTCCCGCTCATCAGCGCCCTCTGGGGTTTCTTTTAGGAAGTGGCCCAGCTTGCCTCCATGCATTATCTCTGACCAGACTGTTATCTCTTTTAATGAGAAAAGCCCAGTTTGGGCTAGTGCACTCAGGCAGAGAACATCAGGAGGAACTTTGAGGAGAGGGGCTTTCCTCACAGACAGCTGTCATGTTGAGCTTTACAAGCTTTCCCATTCATACTACAAGTAACCAGTTTCCTTCTTTACAAGGTCTCTGTTTTCCACATACAGCTCACAAGCTTTCAACCAGAGTGACTCCGCATTAAGGTGATCAGGTTGCTTTTTCCACAACCACGCAACAAAAACAAGAACCAAAGGAAGGCTTACTTCAAGTTGTAGTTTATTATCCAAAACTGCAAGTAATGATTTATTTAACTTCTGTTTATTGTATGCAAAGGCGATAGTTAGTCTGAAGTGTAAACTTGGCTAATTAGCTAGTGGTTAGCTACCTTGCTTACTAGTTAGCTTATCTTGTTGGCTGGTTGATGACCTATTCAGGAAATTTCTGTATTTTGGGACATCTAAAATGTTCATATTTTATAAACTGCAATGAAAAACATACTACATATACAATATTACAATCATTCAGTAATAAAATAAATTTCAGTAATGGGTTTTCACAGTAGGATGTAGTTTTGGTGGGATAGGATAAAATACTGTTGATGGGTTTTGTCAATGTTTTAAGTTTATGTAAAACATGTTCATGTATATTGTTGTAAAAGACATTTCCTTTACTTTCACCTACTTACTTGTAAAGGAATCAGCCTTAAAGAGTAAATACTTTAACATGCCATTCTAATTTAATTTGAATGACACCTTATAAGAGGTCATATCACTGGTGGTGATGAAATCAGATCATATTGACTTGTAGAGTAGAAAGACGTGTGTGGTAAGAAGTGTAGATTCTACATTTTGTGTGTGTGTTCACACGAAGATATCTTCAGATAATATGATTCTGATAGAGTTGATTTCGGTCTTCAGTTGTGGGATGTTAAATTGAAATATAGGGGTGAAGTCTGAGGTGCAGACCTGGATAGTGCAGCAAAACAGGAGACAAACAGCCTCCCGATAAAGCAGCACATCTTCACGGGAACGTAACGGCTCAGTGACATGTTAGTGTGTCCCCCATGCCCTTCATAAATTACAGAACAATCGGCTTTGCTGTCCAACTGCATTTAATCCACATTACATACAATAATACAGAACCGAGGACGGGTGAGTGAACCACCAGGCTAGAAAGAAAAAGAGCTGTGAAGGCAAACGCTCCAGAAATGAACCAGTTCTCACCCATTCTACACTGAAACAGACCAGAAACCTCAGGAGCTGCTCACCGTAGATGGTGGTCCTGTTGTAATTAGAGAATATGGATTGAAAATACAGACATCTGTGGGAAACAACGAATTTGGACATGATC
Organism: Prochilodus magdalenae; assembly: GCA_024036415.1. Lineage (NCBI taxonomy): Eukaryota > Metazoa > Chordata > Actinopteri > Characiformes > Prochilodontidae > Prochilodus > Prochilodus magdalenae. The sequence continues at coordinate 872,444 of JAMWET010001089.1, read as the reverse complement.
AGAACCCTCAGCAGTAAACAGAGTGAACGTGAGTGGGTGGTGGTCTGTGTATCCTGAATGTAATCCTGAACGTATAAATATGAAAACCGAAATGCACTCTAAAAATATTTTTCTGCCGATGTGTTTGCTATAGTACAGTATCAGTACATTCTCAGATGCTCACTGTTATATTGTGCTGTACGCTTAAAAACTTTCAGATTACTTTAATTTCAAATTCCTTTTTTACCAAGTTCACTGATAATGCTACAGATTTTCCAGACAGAGGACGTTCGGAATTATTATAATAAAGTGGAAGATCGTTATATAGTAAAGCTCACTAGGAGATGTATAGAAATGTGCAATATACAGAGGAAATAACTTACTATGGTGATGAAACGCTCTTATAATAACTAACAAAAATGGCTTCCCTCCTTGAAGTTCCCAGCAGTACTGGTCTATCTGGATCACTAAAGTACTTCTAGATACAACTGTAGATGGGGGTTGTATCCATTTGGGGGAAAATCCAGTTTGAGAAACAAAAGGAAAATGATTTTTAAAAACGGTATGTCACAGTTACACTCGAGTATAAAACATCAGCAGATGCCTTATTGGTCAGAAAATCACATCACCTGAGAAAGCCCAAGAAATGTGAGACCAACTGGTTTTCAGCTATAGCTGGTTACCAGCACCCCCTGCTGGACGAAACCTGTATATGTCAGATTTAAACACTGAAGAAGAAAAAAAAAAAAGAAATGCCGTCATAATTATTTCATGTACATTTATTACCCACTGGTTGGACGCACTGAATGCACTGTTACTGTCTAAGCCTGTTTTCGTGCAAAACCTCATTCACTCTTTTCACTGCTGTTTCAGGCGTATATCCATAATGTGCGTAACTGGTTACAAATAAAATATGCTTGTTGTTCTATAATACAAATATGAGGAGTCTTCCCTTCAGTACACGCATCCCCACCACTGAAACCTACCCCAAAAACAAACAATTCTGAAATAAATAAAAGTTCTTCATTTAATGGACATGTTAATGGACAGTGATTCATTTCCTGGGTGTGTTCACACAGCTTGTAGAAGTTTGCATGTTTGCGTGAATGAGGATCGTCGTGCCTCGAAGGATGTTGCTTTGAAGTGTTGCTTGTGTGCCCGAGACTGATTGTCTGTGCGGTGGTGTGTTTTATGATGGTTTTATAGCTGAACTGTAACGATGTGCGTGTCATTGGTCCTTAAGTAACTGACTCGGCCGTATGATGAAAATAAAAGCAATGCATGAATACAATAAAATCGGAACTATACAGAACTTCTACATAAATAATTCTTGACCATACATTTCTTATGTAGTAAAATGTACATCTTTACAATATCTACACTTTCTTAACTCCCCCACACAGACCTCAATCAGAAACATCCACTCTTTCTTACAATCACCTGAACAAGGTTTAAATGAGCGGCTGTATCCAAAACCTCCCAGCAGTCAATTAAAATGTACAGAATCCTAATTAAATACAACTGACGATCGCAAACGGTGAGATCTGTTTTTTCCAGTGTAGTTTCCCCCTAAAATATCCAATCGCTATGCAGTATATGGCTACAACTGATCTAAAAACAGAAGTAAAATCACAGCTCATGATTAAAAGAATGTACTGCAGTAATATCGCACTCACATATAAACCGTATGCTAGAGCACTGACTTTTAAAGGACTTCAATGTTGACCTGAAATGATCTAAATCTTATAAACATTATACATGTGCCATCAAAACGGAATAGTTCTGTACATATATGCTCCTTAACTGTAAAATTATATATATATAGCTGAATACTTAGTAGTACAATAATACAAAGGAAACATTGGATACAGCCTATGACTTTTTTTTTCAGTTCCTATGATTAGCCTATTTTTGGCACATTTTTGACATTTGTAATCCTGACATTGGAGATATATACTAACATGTGCACACGCACTCAAACCCTGCCATAAATGAATAGGTATCATGCACTACAAGATAACAATATGTAGCAACATGAGATGGTAACAAGGTTCTCCACTATTGACTAGTGCAAAAATAACAATGAGGTTATACAGTTGAGTAACTACAGCTTCAGTAAAAGAAATGGTTTTGGCCATTGGTTTGGATCAAGTGTCGTCAGTTGCGCTCCATGATTTCCCCATGAATGAAAGCAATAAAAGGTGCAGAAATTGGCGAGAGACGATTAACAACTGTCTTTCACCAGGTGGAGAAAAGCGATTTCTCCTGTGTTTGTTGTCTTGGCCTCGTCCGCAGGCAGCTCTCCATACGGCTTTGCTTATCGTCTCGGATCTGCTTGACCGAAGGGCTGTGACCAAAGATTGAGGAGAAGCATCAGACCAGAGGGAAGAAGTAACCGAATTCTGAGGAAAGTGGCGTGGAGGCTCAGAAGGATCTTTACTTGGCTGTGTGACGGCATGCTGTACCGGGGAGATGGAAAAGCCAGCACAAACATGCCTGAAGAGTTTGCAGTAGGAGTGGTGACCACCCTAGTGGTGTCCAAGAGGTATTGCAAGCAGATGGCCAGATAAAGGGATTGTTGCCAAGTACAGATTGAGTGTCACAAAAAGGCCAGTGTCCTTGGTTTTAGCCCCAGAGCAGCGCTCACTCTGCGTCTCTTTAATGCTTGTGTGGTAATACATTGTTGAGAGTTTAAGGCCTCTGATGACCTGTAGGCCATGCGAAACACTAGTTACAACATGGTGGGTTTCAGCTTCAGTCCTTATTGCCAAATGCTGCAGGGCTTTTGACAAGAACCTCAAGGAAAGAACAGCTCTGTAAAGAGAGAGGGAGAGAAGGAGAGAGAAAGTGGGACAAACAGCAAGAAGAAAAGGGCTAGCGATTGGCAAAGAGAGGGGGGAGTGGCTAATATAAGTGGCTTCTGGGATTGACCATGGCTGGCTCATCTGTCCATGGCTTCCCTGAGCACGTGAGAGGGAGGCACATATTTACAGTTGGAAAAATGTTGGTGGACACCAAGCTGGGAGAACTCTGCAACATTCCTGAAGAATGGATCCACTGTGAAAACAAGTCCATACTTTTTACCCCATCCAGCATAGGTGCAAACAGTACATTCAATCAAATGGAGAGGCAAGGGCTGGCGTTCCATGACCTGGGGCGATGCTTTAAGGCATGATATTTCTTCTTTTGTGAGATGTCAATGAAACAAACCTCCTCTCCCAATGCCACTCATGCTACATTAGAAAAGCTGTTCCGTTACTTCTTACGGAGTCCCCATTTTAGCCCGTTTCATATGGCTTGCCCTTTTTTTCTCCATCCATCCTTCCCTCCCTCCCTCGAAACCCATCCAACCCTGATACCCCACCTTCTGTCCAAGGGTCTGCAGAGGTCCAGTCTAAGCTCTAGTTTTTAGGAGAGCTACTTGGGGCTCAGTGCACCTCCCTCCAACTTCCCTGATCGCCCCCAGCAGCCCGCTGCAATGCTCATGCTCCTCTGGGCACGTTCTGCACGTTCGCGGTCGAACTCTGATTGGCTTTGTGCTCTTTCAGGCCGACCAGTCTGGGAGGAGGGTGTGGTTGAGGCAGAGGGGGCCGGTTGGGAAGAGATGGTACGTAGCAAGTGGTTGCGCTTGCGCAGAAAATCGCCACCACCTCCGAGGCCAAAGCTGCCCTTGCGCAGCACCATGCGAGTGCTGCCCGTCTTGGCAGGCCGTGAGCGCTGGCTGTACTCCAACTGGGATAGGTGAGATGCGTAACCATCAGAGATGAACTGGGGTGAAAGAGAGAACGGAAATAAAGGGGTAAAAAAGTAGTACATAATCAATGAAATGTGGCATGACCATGGCCAGAGCCTGTAGTTAACATACAACCAGTTATGCTGAGTTCACACGTATGCGGAAGACGGAAAACAGCAAACAGGATTTTCTATTGTGTGCCGTTGGAGCTGCAGCGGAAGCATTCTGAAGCTTTCAAATGGGATACATTGGTAACAAATGGGAACGCAGAACTAACCCTGATAGCACTTTACACTAATTGCCATTTTAAGGCGGTTACTTCGCATCTGCGGATGCTGTTTTATTTTTATGTATTTTTTAATCTACTTTAGAAATACCTTTTAATATTACTTCACCTATTTCATACTGGCAATTAAAACAATCATCCAGATAATGTTAATTCTATGTTGGAGAAGTGTCAAGATATTACTGAATTATTACAAATCTGAATTATTACAAATGTAGTAACAACTAAAAACAGTGAGTAATATATGATGTATACAGTTCTAAAGCCCACCTGACACTGGTGCTGCATTTTCTTTGTTGGTCTACCAACAATGTAGATCTGAGGCGGAGACAGACCAAGTGAATTGTACACTGAAATGTCCTTTGTGGATCCATATGCAGCACATATCTTCATATGCGCCTTAGAAGAGATTAAAAAACATAAGGTTACAACTAAAGTTTAGCCATTTAAAAAACACTGGTCCCTCTTTCTGTCTCTACTTCTACCCACCTCACAAATAAGGGACTTGAGGAAGTTTGCTTTGTGTCGAAGAGGGTCGTGCACCAGGCCATCACAGAAAGACACAATACCGTGGGGGAAATTGTGCTGGGAGAGCCAGGCTACCACCCGCTGCTTCTGCATGTCTGGTCGTCCCGTCACATACACAATCAGGTAGCCTAAATCCTGCCAGTGCCTGTCAAACAAAACAAGAGAATGGAAACTGAACAGGCCACATTCATAGTTATTCCGTATCCATGAATAATAATGATACACAAGCACTAGCCCACACTGCTGTATACAGAATATTTAATATTTACAATATATTTTTATTTATATACCACCCAGGGTATAAGAAAGAATCATGCACCAGAAGGATATCAGCAGCACCAAGAACAACTACACCGTCACCCCAGAACAAAAGCATTAAACAAAAACAGGCAAGGACAAGATCAACAGGAGCAAGAGAGGTTGCAGTACAGGTCAGAGTCCATAACGCTAACAATATCTGACTATTAATGGAATGTAGACAGTGGGCTTACCTGACCACATCCACGGCCCCTGCTCTCACTTTAGGGTCACTTCCCATGATGGACACACTAGCAGCAAATGAGCCATCGATGCTAAACACCACAAACTCTGTTCCACGTGGCAGCACAGTCAGGTAGCTGTCTGCAGACGTGTGATCACCTCTGTATGTGCAGAAAACATCAACATGTGTAATCCACTTTAACCTTCAAAGGACAGGCAAAGAAAGATCTTCAAAATCTATCTCCGGAAAACCATACATACCTGACCACCATTTTAACAGGATACACTCCGATCCCCAGGCGCTTGCTGTCCGGAATCACATAGGAGACACGGCCACTGCTATTGGTCAGCTCTGTGTCGAAGTACACCCATTCACCTGACGGGGGCTGGGTCATTATATGGATGTCAACCTTAAAAAAAAATTGGGGGAAAAAAAGGACAACAGATAAATATGCAAGGACGTATCTCAATATGTATTAACAGCGCAGGAACCCAAGTGTTCTTCCTCCATCTGAGCTCTAACACAGTAGTTTTTGCCATGCCTTTTCTCCAGTTAGAGTGACCATATCCAGGGGGCCGTACATGAAGCGGCCAGTGACCACCTGCAAGCCGTCCTCTGTGAAGACAGCATCATTCACACGATGGTTGGCTGTGACGTTCTGCAAAACAGACATATGCACAAAGGTCACGTTACACTGTCAGATAGGAGGGATCTGGAGGATTTAGAGTTGGAAACAAGGCAATCAAAATCAGAGACAAGTCGGGTATGGTTTTAGCTTTGTTTTTGTCATGTGATATTTGGGGATTTGGTCACTTCATTTTTAGGCACAAATTTAATTTCTTTTAACCTCTAAACTATATATATATTTTTTTAAATTCCAATTCAACATTTTTTTTTTTGGCAGAAACATTCTATACAGCTGTTTGACCATGTTTGTCTGTGGACAACATGTGTCATCTGTCACAGCTAGGCAGCCTTCTTATCAATATAAGACTAGCAAATATTAAAGACTGCTCTCTCTCTTTTCTTTTGCTTGTCGCATTTTGCTTGCGTTTGATTTGTTTTCAGCGTCACCACTCTGGTCCCTGCAGGATTCTCTGCCTGTTCTGCTAAGCCACCTACCTAACAGAGACCAACCTACTTATTTAACAAAGAAATACTGTAGGTGTTCTCATAAAAAAAAAATCTTATGATACTCATATTCATTCTCTTTTTAAGCACTGATGGTGTTGCTCTTAGCTAAAATCCATTATGTCTCTGATACCCTCTGTCTGCAGCCTTACAAATGCGACTAGATCCTGGTCTAACAGGCTCATTCTTGTCATAGAAAGATAAAACCTGCTGCATAAGAGGGCATACACTGATTTGCAAACAATGGAACATAGCTGGTTGTGGCCAGCTTTAAACATCCAACACACTTCAGACACTCTGTGTGGGTGGATCGTCTGAGACTTATATTTCTGAGGAGTAATGACTCACCCTGATCTTAACGTGTGTTCTCTTCCTTAGCCACTTCTCTCGTGGTTTAGAGGGTGTGAACTCCGACACCTCCTTTCCATCCAGCTCCAGGATACTAGAATTCTCATGCCTCATTACCTGAGAAATAGAAACAGAGCAATAAAGAGTGGCAGAGGGAGAGACACAGATGCACATGTAAGATAAGGCAAATGTGGCAAAATGTATTTTCCACTAAAAATATCCATCATGTCATTACATTCACAGAGAACATTCCCTTCATAAACCGAGGCTCCGGATTGGAAAAATAATGCCCCATCTTTCACATACTCATTCACACATTTGTAAAATATTTCCAAAATATACCGATATTGACTGTTCTCCTCCATTCACACTGCACAGTGTTCTTCTACTGTCTTCTGCTGTTCTACAGTCGCTCACATCCTAGTTTATTTGGTTCATCAGTACGTTTTCCAAAAAATTCTAAAAGAATTGGTCTCATTAAAATGCTAATATTTCTGAAGGAAGCGGAGTTCTAATGCTATGGTTCTAAATGCCAAGTACCTGTCTGAGTAGAAAAGACACAACATCAGTGGACTCCCAATAGGATGCGTGGAACAGGTGAGGTAGAGCCACAGTGGGAAAGGCAGTCAAGGCGTCAGGGCAGTACAAGGCAAAGTCAATGCGCTTGGTGCCCCACCAACGAGCAGCAACTGGAATAGTGGTTAAAAGCAACACGATTAGAATCCAACAGTGACAGATCGGGGATATTCGACAAGGCCTTGAACAAATAAAACAAAGGAACGTTAACTACAATTTTTAGGAAGGTCTTTAAAAAAAAAAAGGAAGCTCAGAGCAGTTTCATTTTAGACACTTAGGCACGTCAAAGGGTCAGAAGATATGATACGGGTAAATGTGAGGGTCAGGAAAAAAAAAAAAAAAAAAAGACACTGATCAAGAGGAAACACTGAAACATTGAGTTGTGCAAAGACTGCAGAGGGAACATTTCATATCTTCTTTCTCCCACAGCCTCAAAAAGTCAAAAGCGTTGCAGTTGCTAAGTAATGCAGACATAAATAATAATGCCTTCAGTGTCTTCAGGTGAGGGCCCGTGCATAGAATGCAGCTTAAGAGCATAATCAGAGAATAGGAGCGAGGGATGAATCAATCAATGTCATCCGAAGCATCTTCAGAGGCGCTTCATCCTCCAGAAAGACCTGGAGAGCTTGGGGATCTGGAGATGAAGACTCTGGAGCATTCTGGGAGAGGGTGGCAGAGTGGAGACATGGGGTTCAGGACAGGGGGAGTGAGGACTGAAGAAAAGACAAAAAAAAAAAAAAGACCAGCTACAGTAGAGGAGTCCAAATCCGGACTTGGAGGGCCAGAGTCCAGCACAGTTGGGTTATTTCGCTGCTCAACAAGCTAACAAACTTGGTCATTTAAAGCAGAGTTGAATATTGGATGTAAAATCCGTTTGATCCAGATTTAAGAGCTAAACATTGTTTTACCATCAGCTATGACCTGTCAAATGATTTAAGGTTTTACAGTAATCACCTCATTTCTTAAACTCAAACAGGCATTTTATTATTTATGACTTTAACGTGTTATGACATATCAAATCAGGATGCATGTTACACAGTGATGGTGTTTTGCATTCAAATTTAATAATTTAGCCTAAACTTTCATTAAAAAAGAAAAGTGGAATATTAACATGAATAAAAGTCTAAATTCTGAGAAATTAATGGTTATATGTCCCATCTGACATATAAATGGCCACTTCAGTAAGGCCTAGAGGAATCAGGTCTGTTTAAAGGTGCCATGAAATGGAAAACTATATTTACATTGATAATTCTTTCACCTCAAATTGAAATCATAGTGTGATTTCCTTTAAGTTATTGTTAAGATCAAAAGCAAGTAGCTAGTACAGACAATGTACCTAGCAAGCATCACGTAAAAGTTATTAAATGTAATGTCGTAGCTTATTTACACGGATGGCGATATTTTCTCATCTATTATTTCGAAATGTTGTTTCTGTGAGAGCACAGCTGTGTTTTGCTGTAAACCAGCAAATCTGAAGAGAGCTCATCAAATTATTCATGAACACACCAAAAAAAGAAAAACAATTTCAATTCTCAAAAATACCTAAAAAAATCCATTTCAATTTTATTCAAAGCTTAGTTCACTTTAGGGCCAAATTACAGGTTGTAAATAGACATATAAAACCACCTGGGCTTTTTTCAGCCTGACCAAAGTCACACACCTTCAGAGAACGATTTACATATTCATGAATAAATACATTCTTTGTGACTTTTAAGCAGGGAAATCATTGAACTGTGCTGGATGCTGATCCTCGCCTGAAATTTGACACCCCTAAACTACAGTGTAGTCTGATTTTGCAAAGAGCTGCAGTGGGGGCTAGTGAAAGCTAGCAGGTCAGGGCAGGGCTGCAGGGAATTCAGACCAACAGCAGGCACACAGGATGGCAGGAGGAGGCTGGGCCACTCCTCTACACTCTGGCCAGCAATACCTTGCTCTATGTCCAGCTGCATACTCAGTGACGGAGGGTTGGAGTTGAGGGAAGGGGCAGGCTCAAACCCCAGAGGGCTGCTGCTGCGCTCGAGGTCATCTGAGCAGCCCGTGTCCTCTGACCCCGCCGCTCTGATATTGAGCAACCTGTGGCGGACTTTCGGGGATGGGCTTCTTGAGGACATTTTGCTATAAGGGAGAGCCAGCTGGGACAAGAGGCTAAGCTTTTTGGACTGATTAAGATGGCATGCTTGTGCTATGAGATAAACAAAACAACATAAAGGGAGGATGAATACATTACTGGACAAAGTTCTTATTAGTCTTGGAAAAAAAAAAAAACAAGGGTAAAAGTTAATGACTTTTAATGATGTCTGAACGTACTTGAAAGTAGGTATTCTGTCTGTACAGAGCTAAAATTCATTGAGTCATTCATGAGTCCCAGCATCAGTGTTACCAGCATTACAGCAAAATACTTTTCTCTGGATTTAAATGAAAAATAAATCGGGTGAAGCCTTGTGTGCACTTACTATTGGCAATGTTGGAGGCAGTGTAGCTGTCTGCCAGTCCTGAGACTTGGCTAGCGATGCTGACCTCACTGGCTCTTCGGGGTCCACGGGTTGCAGGAGCTGATGCAGGAGATGAAGGGTATGAGTTCTCCACAAACATCCCCCCATGAGAGTGGATTACGTCTGCTAAGAGTCCAGAAACAAGGTCAAATTACAACTAGTTGTGCTACTGTTTCCTCGAACCATAGGCTGAGAATTAAAAATCTAAATCATAATGAAAACACTGTGGGTGTGTTTATTACAGTCCTTGTTTTCCCTAAGACAAGAATTTTCCTGTAGGGAGTTATTTTTAAAGCTATTAAAAGTATTTTTAACTTATCATTTTCCAACCTCTCTTTATCTCTTTAATTATTAAATAGACTTTTTTGTTCTTTTGCCATTAAGACTAACATATGAGTTGTACCTTATTGTACACTCAAAGAGCAGTATGAGCTGAAAAGCTATATACAAGTTAAATGACCAGGGCCAATATGCAGTGAGCTAAATAGGTGGATATATACAATGCATCAAATACTCCCAGAAGCCCAACGAATGTGGGCGAAGGAGCTAAACTTTACGCTGAATGTGAATTTGACCAACTATTTATTAAAAACAGCATAATGTGATGACAAGTTCATTTTTAGGGACCCCCTATAATTAAGACTTTAAGGTATGGGGGTCCAAGAAGTAAAATAAAAATATTTAAGTATTCTCACAAACCCTCCTCAGAAACTGAGAAGTAGAGTCACTCATCAGTCCCATAGATGCTGACCTAAATTATAATGGTGTGCAAAGGTTTGGGCACCCCTGGTCAAATTACGCATTTTGTCTCTGTAGAGAATACATTGATTCATAATTCATCCGTCTTCTGAGCCGCGTATCCTTATAAGTCGCTGGAGATGCTGGAGTCTATCCCAGCGCTCATTGGCCAGAAAGCAGGAAATACCCTGGACAGGCCGCCAGTCCATTGCAGGGCAGACATATGGACAAACAGACATGCACTTACACACTCACACCTAGAGAGCAATTTAGCATCTCCAATTTATTCACCTGACTGCATGTCTTTGGACTATGAGAGGAACCCAGAGCACCTAAAGGAAACAAACAGACACAGGGAGAACTCCACACTGGAGTCCATACTGCCCTGGCTGGGAATCTATCCCAGGCCCTTCTATCCCTACTTCTGCACATTTAATGCACAATTACTGTTTATTTGTTACATATAACATAAAGAAAAAATAAAACTGTACAGACTGTGTGGTCTGTACAACAGTTATGGCACATTTTATATTTATATATGCATCCTTATATGTTACAGTCAGCAAATAAATAAATACACTGCACTAAAATGCAGAGAAAATAACATACTGAAGTTTGATCCCTGTAGAGGGGGTGTTCAAACTTGTGACTGTAGCAATACTTCTCGAGCTACTTCATGAAGCAGCATATTCAAAGGTCATAGCACAAAAGCACACACAAGCTGGCAGGAGACTGAACACCCACACACATATACACACAACAGGAATGGGTACACACACTCAGGAGTGGCTGGTGCGGCCTGCCAGTTGAGCACGGGCACAGGGATGGAAGTCTCGCCCAGGCCATCATGGCAGCGGGGGATGCTGCCTCCACACTCCAGCAGGAGGTGAGGGTTGCTCTGGAGGGTCTCCACTGTGAATCGACCACAGGGTGAGGGGACATGAAGACAAGACAGCACAAAGGGGTGAGGGGTGAGACAAAGAAAGACAAAACAACGTAGAAAGAAGGACAAACAGACAAAGAAATGGCATGAATAGACGCACAGAACTCCAGTATAACAGAATAATACGGATTGGAATGGATGATGTTCAGTTTGTCTAACACAGAGATAAAAACTGTGGCCCCAGACGTAATTTGTTACAGTGTCAGAAACCGCAACAGCAGGTTTATCCGAGATGTAAGACACGGTGACTGAAAGCTTCTATTACTTCATAGCTACATTCGTTTTGCAGCTTCGTTTTGCAGCTTCGTTTTGCAGCTTCGTTTTGCAGCACTTAATCAACTATGCTTGAGGAAACTATTGAGTAAATATGATTTTTGGCTTGGGTGGTACTACCCCAAGAGCAGAGCTGGGCCCCTAACATGCACAGTACGCACAGCTTTGAAATAAACACAATGCTAAAACATGATGCATATTAATGAATATAGTGTAGCACGTGGGAGCCTGAATCTTACCCAGCAGGGCTGAGTGCCCGTCTCCCAGAGGAAAACGCTGGTAGCGGGGCACGCTAAAGGGGGCCAGTAGGTGGAATTTCTTTTCTAAGAGAGGTTCCAGACGTGAGGCTGATGGGTCTGCAGGGTGGAACAGGTTATACACTTGCTGGCAGGCTGGGCGAAGATGAGCAACTGTGAATGGGAGGGAGATTAGTTAGAACATGCTAATGCACTGGCACAATTAAAAGGAGAGTTCAGTAGACAGAACTGCCAGGGTGAACACATTACACATCTATGTAACGGTCTTGCCTCAACAGAGTCCAGGGAGCAGCAGCAATGAACATGGTGGACTATATGGAGAAATTTACAGCTCCAGGCTGTAAAACCGATGTCTATTTTCCCTTTAAAGAACTGAACTGTTTGTCTTTTAACAAATGGCTTCCTTTTCATCAGCTTCTTAAGTAACTGTTTTATTGTTATTACTGTTTACATTTAAGGTAAAACAGAAAATTTACAAAATAAGCTGGCATACAGAAAGCCAACTTTAGCCCTCACATCTTTAACAAGATTCTGAACAGTCAAGAGTCCTTAAATCAAAGTTGGCAGTTTGCTCTGTACATTTCACTCCAGACAGTTTATATCGAGCAGAATATTGAGCAGCTTCACTCAGCGTTTGACACTGAAGAGACTGAGGAGAGCAGCAGTTCCACCTTCCACCTTTATCAACATCATATCCTCAACAGCAGCCTGCAAGTAGCAGCCCTGCAGTGTGATTTTCTCCACGGTTTGACTGAAGCAGATCATCTGAAACGCATGTTTGATTTTTGTTGTTTTATTGAAGCTGTTTAATAGCTTCAGATTTTTTATGTGTTGACTGTGTTTTACTGTGTCAGGCTGTTGGTTTAATTAGTGCGAGTTGAGTGCCCTTTTCAGCTTTTTTCTGCTTTATTCAGTTTAAGATTTTTAATAAGATCTACTTTAAAATGTGATGAAATATGCCTGGCCATATTACTTTTCACCATACAGTATTTTACACACAAGGCTGTGTTTAAATAGTACCACACAGAATGAGCCATTTCTGCTGGTTGGTCCGTAGGTTAAAGAGTAACCTAGAGTAACAACTCATTCAAAAAGACACATGCATAACTGAGTTGCACTTATAAGCCTTCACATTTTCTCATGTCATAGAGCATCTGGCAGATGTTTGAGGGTTGTTTTTAATCTGCCGCTGACTCCTCTCCCTACGTATATGATTCCCGCCTTGCTAAACAATGAACACAGTGTTACAAACTCGACATTGATCTGAGGACTGAGATTTAAGCAGCTTTGGAGAACGACTGTTTAAGCCTTTTTCATATTATTTGAGTGCTGAGTTTTTTCTGAGGACAAAGCACTTTACAAACAGCATTAGAATGGGCAGAGATTACGAGCAGGGTTGGATAATTCACAGCATTATGGTGTTTTCTGATAAATGTTTTTACTATAAGCATAAAATAAAACAAATCTGATTTCTGGATCTCTTCCTAGCTCCAATTTAACACTAGAGCTCATGCTGACTGGCATATTATTCCTGTGTATTAATGTGTATATGGGATTATGAGCAAGCATCACTGCTGAAGCTGCCAGCAGCACCTTCTGCTCCCAATCACCGCATTTAATCCTAAAATAACTGACGGGATGGTGCCTTAAAAAGCTACAGTTCTTGATGCGATTTTTTTTTGCCAATAAACACAGGATTTTTAAGTACCTTACTACCTCCATACATTTCTTTTTATGAGTTGCACTGCTTGGGATAACTAAGCAACTGCCAAACTCAAGTTTTACGCTACAGAACTGGTGTTTTCAGCATCTAATCCCCAAATCAGATTTCAAAGTGTCTTTTGTGTCACCCACATCACTCAAAACGACGACGATATCAAATCCAGAGTGAAAAGGATGAAAACAGTCCTGTACTTATAAAGGCCTACATTGTTAATACAGCAACTGATGCAGATAGGTTGGTAATGTCTAGACGCACAAATCCACTTACAAAAGATCCGATTTGAGAAACAAATGCAATTTGCCTGCCATCTGAACACAGCCTTAAAGCACCAAAAGTGTTTAGACTACATTCGTCAACTTACCATCTAGAGAAGGAACCACAGTTTTCCTCAGAGCCAGGACCAGACCAAGCGGAGAGCCGAACAGGAAGAAATCGGACACCTCAAAGTCAAACTTGCCCAGGGCACCACCACCTTCCAGCATGGTGCTGTTACTGGACCTCCGAGAACCTGGATCATTTCGTAATACACTGGAGTGCAAACTAGAACACAAACGTGGACATGAATGGAAAGTCAGAAGAAATGCAACTCTCCTTAAATAAAACCAGGTATTTTGACACACATTGCAACATTTACTGTCAGACATACACTACAGGTCATAAAAGCAATCAGTAAACCTCAGTCTTGCTACCCAGCTTCATCCCCGGGCATGCATTCTGATCTGTTATGACTCTGATTTGGGTTATACTGTATACTGGAATACATACTGATTGGGGAGTGTTAAACTTAAAGATGTTTAAAAAAAACAAAACAAAACTGAGGAGCTTTCTGAACACAACACAAAGCCTCACCCTATTTTACTCCACTACTCCTATTGGTAGGACCTCTAAAAGTTCCCCCATCTCTCCTGCCTTTGGGGAACTTTGTGCGCAAGAGCGGAGAACATATAGGTTTTGTTTAGTTTACTTTCGTTTGTACATTGATGTTAGAGCTTTTGTGATCTTCCATGCTGTGACTTTGGTGGCTTTTGCTTTTTTGAGTTTCTCTCGCTTTGCTGCCATTATCATTCACACTTCTGTCTGTGCCACAGATTTTTGTCTTAGAAGGGAATGAAAAGGCAGAAGCCACACTGCACCATGTATATTTACAGAGATATCTGGACCTTGAATCTAGTTCTCAGTCTTGTATTTTGTAATCACTGCTAGTTAGACTATTCGAGGTCTGTATTTTGAATACCTCTGGTATGGACTGTGCTACAGTTCGTTGGAATTAAAGCTGATTGCCTACTTGACAATAAAAACTACACATCACTTTTGCTTTTTTGCTATTTCTTTTCAGAATGAAATGAACACCGCTGATGCAGTTAGAGTAATCAGGAGTTTCTAAACAGGGGCACCGGGTGAATATGATCAGGTTTACAATGCAAAGGTCAGACTGTGGCCTCCAGTACACATGTATCAGTTTCTGTTTGACCTGCTGCTTCCTGTAACTGACCTGGACAGAAAGGCCTGATGCTGCTTGATGGTGTCCAGCTCATAGGTGGAGGAGTCACTACGCTTGCGTGGAAGCTGCTTCTTTGGGTCATCAGCACCGCTGGAGCGTGGGATGTCGATGTTGCTGCGGCTCAGATGACGACTGCCTTCCAGAGACAGGCCTGAGCCCGAGGCTGTGCAGTGGCTGCTGTTGATGATTATGCCTGGCGAAAGCAGGTCATTGTCCTGTAATGCAGGATGGATTGGGATAAACAGTCAATGTAGGAGGTCTGACTGCGAAAAGGTTTCCATGGATGCTCCCCAGTGCTTAAACTGGCTCTCATCACATGCTTGTGATAAACACACAGATATAAATAAGGCAACCAATGTCTACAGTCTAACTGGTAGCCAAATAAAAAAGACTTCAAAGTCGATGTGCTTTAAGGGAACTTTATTCTCATAATTTTAACAACATTTATTAAATAATATGTATTTTTGATCATTCTGGCCATCATGAAGTCAGCATAGGACTGGTTAACTGGTTATGCATACACTTACCTGTACACTGACTATACTCCCCCTCCGGCTACTGTTCTGGCTCTCTGAGACAGTAATGTTGCTGCTGCAGAGGGCATCAAACCCCAGAATTCCTCCCACACAGTCGCCTATTAAACACACCTACCCAACCAGCACACACCACATGAGTTAGCTACAAGCACTTTTGTCATAGCTCTTTTTATTCTGAATGCAAGAACGACCATAAAAACAAACAGTCATCCTAAAAGCATCCTTCATTACAA
Organism: Prochilodus magdalenae; assembly: GCA_024036415.1. Classification (NCBI taxonomy): domain Eukaryota; kingdom Metazoa; phylum Chordata; class Actinopteri; order Characiformes; family Prochilodontidae; genus Prochilodus; species Prochilodus magdalenae. Next base: position 856,686 of record JAMWET010001089.1, on the reverse strand, counting down.
ACTACAAGCGACTGACCTGGCCAGAGAAAGTGGCCCCTTCCAATGATTTGATGAAGTCTCCATAAACCTGATTGGCTCGCACTATCACCGCTGCCACAGCATCCTGATACTGGGGAGCAGATGTAGCCAGCAGGGGCAGTGCAGCCAGAGGGATGTGGTCCTGGCTGTTAGAGAGGCAGCCCTCATCATAGCTGTATGGACTCAAACTAAAGGGAGAAGAGAAACCATTTAGAGTCACCACTGCCCAACAACACATTACAGCAAAGGACCAGTTACTGCATAACGCTGATAGAAATGCAAAGCCAGGAGAGATTTTAATGGGAAACAAAATCACCTTGCACACAGGCTAGGTTTGTCTAATGATTAAACCAATCTCATGGGTCTCATTTGTCTTATAGCTAATCATGAGCCTAAAGAAAGACATACCCATTTAAAAAGCAGTGCATTTTGTTGACCCATTTGATAAGTCTCCTGTAAGCACTGTCTAGTGTAGTCTGCTTAAGATGTTGCATTAAAAGCGGTATTTGAAGGGGGCTACAAGCACATAATCTATTCTAGCAACATATACTGTGCAGCTGGACTTTACCCTGCACCACCAGGGATTGTTTACATGCTTACAATGTACATGCACACACTCTTACTACAGGAATACTTTTATAGGTGGAGCCCCAAGCCGTTGCTATCTCTGAATGCTAGGTCTGTCAAACAGAGTGGTCACTGCAAATCTTACCAGGTAGATAACACTGTGAACATACTAAACGTAACAGACTTTAGCAGCATAGACAGTAGTTAGCAGCCTAGTACTTCTTACTGGGGTTCGTTTAGACAGGGTTGGCTCCTGTCAGACAGCTCAGTTAACTCACTTTGACACAAGGGAGAATGCCTCCACACACACGGCAGGGCAGGGTACCAGGCGGATGGCAATGCGGCCCAGTGCTGCTGGGTAGTGGACACGCATCACCGTCTCGAATGCCGAGCTGATGGTGTTCACGTCACCCTGCTTACTGATCTGGTCCCCTCCCCCTGTATCCAGGATGTTCCCTCCATGTAGGACCAGGAGTAGCACGTGAATCTTTGAGGCTTGTAGGCCCTGCTGGGTGGAGCCATCCTGAAGCAGACAAAGTGACTCATCTTCAGGGAGGCACAGAGCAAATTTGCACAGCACAATACACTAGACTCACTGAGAACTACTGGCAATACTAAAACATATTTCCTAGAGTGATTCTCAAAACACACCCCGGTGAGCTTTATAGGGTCTCAAAGCTCCTAAATGCAACTCATCCATCAATTATCACCTGTTTATGAGCTCAATAAGATATATTAGAGTGGGGAAGATACTACATTATGCAGCATTGAGACCATTTAGATCTAAGATTGAACATTCAGTTTGCATAATGTAAAATCTAAAGCACGTTCACAGACACACTGTCTAACTGTAATGGGAAGAAGCAGGCTAGGGTGAAAACTGACAATATTATCATTACAATCCTAACAATCAACAGTGTATACTACACATACATACAATATAGGTTAACTCAAACCACGTCCATAAACAAGTGCCAGAATCATATAATTTAGAAGCCATCAATGTGTTATGGCAATGAAAAAAAAACACTGCTAAACAATGTAGTAACCAGTAGTGTTTAATATGTGCTGTTGTGTTTGGTTTGGGTGGTTCTGTGTTTTGGGGGTGGTCACCATGACATTACAGCCTGTGAGAGTGAGCATTGTACGTTCTTTGCAGCATGTGCTCTTCTGCTGGTGCCAGTAAAACAGCACAACTACTGGTGCCAAAGGACATGACGGAGTGCAGCATGGATGGCAGACAGCTTATTGCATTTGGCATCACCAGTTTGCTGATATCCCTACTGTGACCAGGTGTGCACACACACTGAGAGAGGCACATCAGATGGCTGGAATGTGACCATCATTCAGTTTATGTTATTACTATTGGCTAAGGAGGGTCCCCAGTCTGCATGAGCGGCATTAATACCAATGGTGTGGTTGAAAAAGAAAAAAAAAAAAAAAAAAAAAAAAAAGACAGTGGATGGTGACCAGGTAGAACCCTGTTGTTGGTGCTGTTGCTCCCAGCTGTGTTTGTACTGTGCAAAGGGAGGGGCGTGAGGGGCGGTGGCAGCACGGGAGAATTGGCCCAGCGGTATTGCGCACAGTAACACGGCTTTAGTTGGTGGGTTGCCAGGTATGTTGACCTTTGCAGTGAGGGCTATGTAGTGAGCTGCCCCCGGCTTGCACTATAAACACCAGGAGTCGTGGCCAAGCCCAGAGGCTCATGACAAGCACAAAAATAAATAAATAAAAAAACAAACAAACTTTCATTTTGTGAAAATATAAAAGTGTCATTGAATATTCTTTGTGTCATTGTTCATTAGCTGTAGATCTGTAGATTATGTGTTTAATGTGTGTTGTATCGGACTTGGTGGTTTTGTGTTGGTGAGTTGGGTCCCATTTCCAGTGACCACCAAGTGGCCAAATCTTCTAAATATGAACAATAATATTGTCAGGACATTTAACAACCATATATGGTTGATTTGCAAAAAGGAATCACCTCTAGGAATAAGTGAACTAGGAGTAAACCATCACGAAAAAGCATCTGGACAAAAACAGCTTTCTAATGGAGAGCTACATCTCTAAAGGCCTCTAAACGATTGGATAGGGCTGTGCTGCTACTCACAGCTTGGCGTCTGGTCACTCGGCGCTTGCGTCTAGTGGAGCGATGCTTTGATCTGGGTCTCTGAACGCCAGGGCAAAAGAGCACTGAGAACATCCTGATGGTCCCTCACCCTGAGCTCTACACTTCCCTTCCTCTGTACATCCCTCAGAAACCCCTTAGCTGCCTGAGAACTTGCCCCTGACTCACACAGCAGCTTCAGGCCTTTTCATTATTTTGGCTGTTTTTCTTAAAGGGCAGAAAGACCAAGGCTTGAAAGGGTAGAAGTTAACTATTTTGAACTGGTCTTGAGCAGCATGCTGTCAGGGACACGTAAAGGTTTTTATTTTCAAACTTGCATTTAGCCTTTAGTTTACAGAGAGGACAGAAACAATGAACAGCTGGAGCCAATGTTTGCTCTTTCAAGCTGTTGATGCATTCTTTTTGAAATTCTGATTTCGAAACGGAATGGGAATTTGGACAGATGAAGAGATTCCATGCTCCCACTAACAAATGCAGCTGCATAAGAAAATACTAAACAGAAAACATGATGGTGACTGGCTAAATGACCATATACTGTCCATAAATCACTGTGTGTCGGAGACCACCCTTCATTCAATTTCCAGTCAAAACACCAACTGCAATTTATGCATTTTTGGTTATTATTATTTATTCATATAATTAAAGAAAGGCCTCAGGAGACTTGTGTTCAGTTTTTAGAGAAATCTTTAGGGATCTCCTTTCACATCTCTGATCTTCAGTCTTTTGGTTGCTTTGGTTGCATTTTCTGCTTCTCACCATCCAAGTAATCCTAAACATTCAGTGATGTTGAGATCTGGACTCTGGGCTGGTAAGTCCTTTGTTCTGAGAACAGCAGCAGCTTTGTCATTTGATTAGCAGATTTTCTTCTTTCTGCTTAATTTTCATATTTTTTTTTGTAACAGCTTCTCGGCAGCTACACGTCCTTTTACACCCCTAGTGTTGAGCTGTCTTACTGTGGATGTTTTCAGATCTAAAGCAAAACCAGTTCTGACTTCCTACTCTCTCTCTTTTTTGGTGGCCTACCAGGTTGTACAGATGGATGATAGGAGTCTTATTTTCTCTGCATCTTTGAATATCTATTTCTTCACTTATTTCCATTTGACTCTCATGCAAGTGGATCCCATATTCAATCGTCTAAAAAATACATCTCCTGAAAAATTCTGACTGGAAACGTAATCAACAAAGGTCACCTTTGGCTTTCACACTACAGCTCTTAAAATGATCACTGATGCAGGTTTATTATATTGTGCATACATACCTCATTAAGTCGCTCCACATTGCCTGCCTCAGAATACTCTACCCCAGATTCCTGGTACAAGTCACCTGAAAGCATTTAAAATTGATAACGTAACTTAAAGAATTTGGTGGTTTGCACTCATAGTATCACGGCATCATTGCACACAAAGAAGTGAGGAAAGAAGTGAGGTTGTAATAATGTAATGCCTACTCTGAGGTTCGTCCACCTCCGCAGTCTCAATTTTGTCCATCAGGTCATTGGAACTCCACTTGGTGATCTCCTTGGCAAATATCTCCTCACTGTCAGAGAGGTCTTCTGTTGAAACCAAAGAACAAAGTTTTTAAGATATGCTGATCAACTAGTAAATCACCAAACTAAGGGTCTAGATTCTTCTAACTAGCTCCAGTTGGACATTACCATGAGCATCGAAGAACTCATCATCCGTGCTGTCGTCGGAGTCGCGGGCGATGCTCTGCATGCGCCATTCGGAAATACTATGGCGCGACGGGCTTCCTGTTTCACCGCAAAAGGAAAGCAAATGTATTTCTGTCCACAAACTGTCAATACATAGTACAATCGGAGAGTTATTGATGAATGTTTTGGAGACTCACCTCACTGCACTGTTTAAACTACCCTATTTGTTTTTATTTCTAAAAAAAGGTTAATTGCGCTCTTGTGAGCACACACTATACATGTATATACAAGCATCTCTGGTTAATAACTAATTTCCTTAATTAAGCACCAGAGCCATTAATAAAGTGATACAGCAGAGAACAAACCAGCCTTGATGTGGTTCATGTAGTTTTTAAGTAGGTACATTTGTACTGTAATTAAAATTCACATCTTTCAGAATTTGATAAAAATCTGAAAATGGGCATATCAGGCCTTTTTCAATACAGCTGACGAGGATACTCAGCCACAGTGCTAAGGTAGGCTACAAGCGATTATTTACACGTTATGAAGCCTATGTTGAATGTGGCTTTAAGATATAGCCTTTAAGGCCTAAAAGCTGTGTGCTACTGACTTTGTTAATTGTATTTTAAATTATTAATATAAACTTCAAGCAAGCCCTGTGCAGGACATAGATGCCTTAACTTGCTACTCATTAATTAACATGCTATTTATATGTTGTAAGTATTTCACATTATGTTTATGGCACATCTGTCTTGTTAGACTGCATTTTTAAAGCCTTGTTTATGTAAAACACAGTGCTGCGTTTAATAAGTCCATGTGTTATGTTCAATATTTTAATGATCAATAAAATGAATCTGCCAAAATTCACATCAATTTTTTCCATTTTTCAAACTTTATCGGACATCATAATCATAATATTTAACATAACATTTAACATGAGGTGGGTCATGAGAAGGGGTATATAGAGAGAGGGTTGGTTTAATGTAGCGGGTAACACCTGTGCTTTCCATGCTGTAGACTGTGGTTTAGGCCCCTTTGCCTCCCTGTATACAAAAGATTATCAAAATTGTAAGTTGCTCTGGATAAGAGCATCTGCCGATTACGTTTGGTGACACCGTGGTGAGCATAGTATTGCTTTTTAATTAAGTTACATGCAGGGATTCATGGCAGACAGTGGTTTATTTTGTGTTTAAACCCCAGATCGCTAGATAGCAGTGTGTCATCCATCCTAAGTCATTAGACTCTTGTACTTTAATGTAAACAAGCAGAATAAGGCACACAGCTAATGTTAGCATTCGCAAACCTGTGTTTTCCAACTATAGCCTACCTGGGGATACCTACAGTATCGCTATATATTGCTATATATCCTTATAACAGCTGTATTATGATGTGCATAATATCGCTAGACTCTTGGTAAAAACAAGCCCACGTCATAGGACTTTCAAAAACTAAAAAAGTTCTAACTTCTAATTTGGTGGTCTAGCCAGGCAGTGTGTACAGTACATATGCACTTATGCAAGGTTTGCTGAAATTAGTTGAGAAAGAAATGTTGTGGCATTTAAATGAACTATTACTGTTTATTTACTGAATTTAACATTAAAGGAAACATTATAAAATGAGGCCTGCAAATGTGCGGCACACGTACCTGTTAAACCCTACATATGTACAGAAACAGTCCTCCAAGATTGGCTAATAAATGTCTTGTTTGTTCTCTGCAAAGTATGGATTAACTCTCACTGAACAAATTTAATTTGACCAGGGCAACTGTACATACCAAAGGCAGACAAGCATTTACCTCCTCTTTTCGAAGACCTGGAGGATCTGGAGGAGGTGGACCACTGCTTAGTCAGTTCCCCTCGAGTCTGCAATGTGTCCCCAAGATTTCGGGCGGGACCCTCTGTCTCAATGGCGCCGATGGCCTCCTTGGCATCCTGTTCTTTGTCAGGACTGGCAGCAGCACCATTGCTTTCTCCTCCCTCCTCGTTGCAGCTGAACTGAGCCATCTTCTTTGCCAGAGCCAGCTGGGTTTCCAGCTCTAGCTGCCTTATGTCCTCCATGGTCAGACCGTACCACTCGTCCTGCCAGCACCAGGCCTGCCGGTGCGCTCGCACCATGACTTTCCTAAGACCTGATAGAAGGAAACATTGAAATAGCTCACCTAAAGTGATGCCTTTGGTAGTAATGACACGAATGAACTTGTGTACTGGTATCTTTCATTTAGAGCTCATCAGCCCAGATGTACATGAAGACTAGGTTGTGAAATCCTCTTAAATCTACATGTATTTAATATTTCTCATTCTCAAAGGAAGGTTCTAACTTTTTTATTGTTATATATGTGTTATATATATGTGTTTTACATTATCTGCCAATAGAATTAGACAATGTCCCCAGATAAAGGGACTTAAAACAAGAAAAAAAAAAAAAAAATATATATATATATATATATATATATATATATATATATATATATATATATATATATATCTACATATATGTTGAATAATTTTACACGATTCTTACATAATTTCTAAAAAAATAAATATTAAATATACAGACTGGATATTAGATGCAGTCACTGGGCAAGATGTTTTGCTGTTTATACAACAATAAGTGAACACATAAAATGTGTACCACAGGTTGAAGCCCACTAAATGACCACTACAGCAACAAAAATGCAGTGTTAATTACTAATCGCTTGCGTAGAAGCTCTAATTAAATAATGTGACTGAATAGTTCACATGCAATTTAAACCAGGGATTTAAACTCAACAAGCAAATGAAAATTGTTTTCTCTATAAAACTCCAAATGAGTAAGTAGTGGGCTGAGAAAGCAGATAAAGATACTGAAAACCAGCAGGGAACAGGGAAAGTTTGGAAAATGAGGGATGGCATTGGACTTCGCATAAATTATCGGTGAGAAAAGTCAATAACCAAGAAGATATCAAAGTAATGAAATAGATTAAGGAGCAGACAGAAGCACATGGGAAGGAAATTAATCCTGCCTCCATGTTGGCTGGGGAAGGCAGATGACACTATGCCTGTACCTTCTTCCTGAGCCCCGTTTTGTGGTAGAGCAACACTACATCAATCTAGTTTTCATTAAGAGCTGGTTAATGATTAAGGCGGCTGAGCCAGGGCTGTCCCAATAAACAGCTTTTTTCTCCACACTGCGTTTCACACCTGCTGCCCACCCACTTGTCGAGATAACAGGGCTCATCTGAGCCAGAAACCGTGCGTGCACACACACCCGCCCACACAACACTACACACCAAAGCGAGATGCGAGCAGCTGGGCTGATGTAGAAATATTAGCTGAGCAAACGTCCTCCACTCTCAGACCCTCTCATAAGGCTCTTGAGGATTCCCAGTGGAAAGTTCCAAAAGCGTATACGCACCCACATCGTGAATGAAGCGCTCGATCTTGGACTGCATGCCCCAGTAACGGAATTCCACTTTGCACAGCTTGTAGGCGCACATGACTGGCATTTTGCCAGGGCTGTGGTTGATCTCCTCGATCCAGTCGTCTGATAGGGGTCCCCGCTGTGTTTTCATTGACTTGTAAAGCTTGGGGTCTTCCTCAGCCAGGTACTCGTGAGGGGCGATGAAATCTTTCACGATATCTATGGGGTCTGTGAGAAGGGATGCATTTGGTCATTGGAGTGCACAGTCAGAATATCACACTGCAACTTCTTTTCACGCTTTTGTTTTGCTTTAAGTACTTGAAAGCAACACAAAATAAATACCAAGCTCAGAAAACTGATTACGATGGGTCTAAAGGACATCACTCATAAAGCAAAGACACCCACATAAAACTGACTTAGACATAAACCTGACTTAGACATAAACCTGACTTAGACATAAAACTGACTTAGACTTAAGACCAGATTCTTTTTTCTCTGAAAGACCTTAGATACCTTAATCGTTATTGTACATAGTAGATAACTGAACACTCCATTTATTCACTAATAATATAATAATACTGCTTCCAAAACCATCACAAAATGAAATGACTACTGTGGTAGTGAGAATTTTAGCCGATTTGGACAATCGCTGTTTTTAATAGTTAAGACATTAGACATGGTACAAATACATATTTCGGGGCTCCAACGAGCATCAGCTTTCATTACACTTACTGAGATGAAATGACTACACAAACTGCAAAGTGACCTTTATGATAACACCATGTTCCCTTACTAATACATCAGTATTATTACCCTGACTTATTCCGTCTGCTGTTACAACTTTGTTGTACAATAACACTGAAACGTTTGAAATCAAAATTTAAAAGACTTGCTTTAAAGTGGTGATCAAATCTAATTCAAGACATAAAGCAGTACTTTGCACCTAGTAAATGAAATTCAAGTAGTACATGTTTATAAATTGTGTATTTGTGGTTTATATACTCATGTTGATTTGTAGTTATATAGTTTAAAGACATTTTACATAAAAACAATATAAAAGTGATTCAAAACTTTTGAAGGACAGTGTGAATTGCTGTGCTGTGGACGATATGCCAAAATGGTCAAATTCACATGAAGAAGAAGAAAAAAAAAAATCTTTGACACTTAGTAACAGTGGACAACGCCTTTTTTTAAATTCAGCATAACTGAGTCGCTGAAAGCAGTTTGATGTGAAACTGTGGAGAATAAAAATGATTTTTAATAGTTTTATTAATGATAAAATAATGGTTAATTTATATTAATAAGGTTTTGGATTTTTGAGTACCATTCTGGCTTATACCGCCCTGTATGTACCTCTCCACTCTCGATTTACAAAACTGCCTTCAGCCCTCCTCATCTTAAAACAGAGCGCCTTATTTAACATATTAACCAATCCATTATGGAGGCATTTTGGAGAAATCAGTGGAATACCACTTTAATAATGCATCACAGGAACAAAACATTAGTCTCGAGTCCTCCCTTGCTCTGTGTTTACTCCTCAGACCTTTAATTATTTAATCACTCCTCCTTGGAAGAGACTGATAAAGTGCTACGTCTGAGGAAGAACCGGTCTGCAGGCAGATCAGAGACTTGGCAGGCCGCCACTAGGTGTCCCCCCTGCACGCTGATGGCAAAGCTTTAGCTGCGAACAGAGTTATGCAACATCCACAGGGCGCTTCCCCCTGCAGAGCCTACGTCTGCCTGCGTCTGAGCCCAGACAGCCTCTGGTACCTGTCCCAGAGTGCATCTGGGCTCGCATGTTGCGCAAGGAACGTGTGTGGTGGCTTGGGTTTTTCTGTCAGAGCCAGAACGCTGTCGGCATCTTAAAGACCGGAGTGTGACGGAATAGCAATCACTGCACATTCCACGCCAGAGTGCCATAACAAGGTTAAAAAGATGAATGCACTCTGACAGCCTCACAACTGATAGAAAGACTCCTCTCCCTTTTTACAAATGCAGCTGTTAATTTGCATTTAAATCCAAAATAATTCATGTTTACATAAAATCTCTGCTGCAGGCTCAGGCAAACAGCGACTGTGCACACGTTCTACAGGAAAAGTGTGTGAAATCAGCCTACAGGCTTGGAATACCAGTCATTTCATGTAAGGGGAGCCTTGTAACGTCCAGGAAACATCGCTACAGTGAGGATGGTGACCACCAACTCCCCTACTTCTTTGCAGAAGCCACCAGTTCAAATTTTCTGCTCCATTTTAAATAGCATAGCAGTTATCCTGGATAACGAGCCCAAAGGATGAAGCCTACCTTTTGCAGAACTAGGCATGGATGTTGCCTAGAGCAAACTGCTAACGGTTTTCAGTTTATGTAAATTACTTTAAAATACGTGTAATATTTATTGAGCTACACATACAGAAGTAGTCTTTCTCAGTTTGGCCTCAGGCCAAGTCTCGGTGTGGAATTCTAGAGGTTCCTAATGGTGTCCTAATCCATCACATGGAGCTTGACTATTCTCACAGATTTAGTGGCAGGTGTGGAGTGTTGATATTGTGTATCAGTAGCATCCTACACATTTTCAATTGAGGACAGGCCTGTGTGCATGTAGTCCTGCATCGTGCACTCGTCTGCCAATGGTGCTGGCACTAATAGGATGATTCATTGAGGGCATCACTGCTAACTGAATGTCCACTATCGTGGCTGCTGGATCACTGCATGCATGTTGGACAATCTGTTGGTTCTCCCTTTCCGTGGTTTGTGTAGGCCTTCCAGATCTTTCATGTCACTGGTGCATGCTTTCTTTTTTCCACTGGTGCCAACAGCGTGCTATGGTAATATCTGCAGGACCTGTGTGGCGCGTAACATGTCGATAAGGCTATCCTGCTTCCCAGAACCCTTTTGATGTGACTGCTCAAATTGCAAACTCTTCTCTGACGGATACATTCTGATAGCAAACGATGCTACCAATACACCAGTACGAGTCAGAATAGAATGCACGCACACCAGAACGACCTTATATAGACACTCAGGTATACCCACTAGAGGGTGGCGTTAATTTTATTGATATCAGAAAATGAAAGTGTTTAAGATTTAACTATGGGAAAGGCCAAGCTCACAATCAGTTTAACTTAGCTCAAACCTCGTCCCCATTAGACATTAAAATGTACAGCTCTAATGTCCATGGTCTATTAGAATTCCCTGGTTTCATTACTGTAAATGTGATTTCCAGAATACTTTTTTTTATTAAATCTGGGCTATGTTTAGATTAAGCCAGTTCTCAAACATTTGTCTTCTTGAATATCTTGTAAAGCCACTTTTCTCAGTTTCTCAATTAACTCCTCTTTGGGCTTCAAAATTAGAGACTTGTCTCTCACATCAGAGGTGAGTGCTCATCACAAAACCTGGGTGTGATCTTAGACCCTGAGATCTGTTTTATCATGCATATAAAGGCAGACACCAAAGTAGCTTTTTATCGTCTAAGGAATATCACTAAAGTTCCACCTTTTCTATCAGAGCGTTGCGGTTACAAACAGTCTTGATTATTGAATGGTCTTTTTACAGGGGTGCCTAAGAAATCAATGCAGCCCCTACAACTCGTACAAAACACACGCAACCCAACAGAAACAAGAAAAGAGCTCATATCACACCTGTTTTAGAAGAACTGCACTGGCTTCCTGTTTATTTTAGAATAGATTCTGCTGCCAGTCTATAAACCTCCAAATGACCTCTAAATGACCTTGCACCTGCTTACATAACAGAATGTCTGTCTGATCATGTTCCATAAAATACAAAAACAAAGTGGCCTATATTGACTTGTCATGCTTCTAAACTGCAGAGCTTTTAGACAGTCTCAGCCCAGGGCACACCTTTACGGAAGATTTGAGGACATACCTTTTTGGCTAAAGAGCGTTAATATTTATCGTATATACTGATTTTAAAAGAATACGTATGGTTTCAATGTTCACTGTTAACACCCATCTGTACAGCGCTTTGAGCTGCCCTCAGTTTGTAAAGGTCTCTGTAAATAAAATGTATTATTATTATGGTTAACATTAATATTCTATACACAAAGGCCAAAAGAAAAAAGAGAGGGGCTGCATCCATACCGATATCTCTCTGCCTCTTCTCTGCTGAAGACAAACTGAAGACATCATTCTGGGTCCCGGTGTCAGGCTTGTAATACGTCTCGATGTCAATTGAGAACTTCTCCACAAAAGGACATGTGTAGCTGAAGGACAAGCAAAGGAAGGCTTAACACCTTACTTACTAATCAGCAGCTACATCAACAAAACGGCCACAGCATCACAGGGGAGAGTCATAAAGAGAATATTTTATTTAGCAGTTATGATGAGTGATGGCTGTGGGGATCTCTCTTCTTTTAACACAGATACACTCCATACCAGGCATGGGTTATTTGTCTTAGAATTTGTTTGTTACTGCACTGGGTACTGTTTAAGATGCTTCGGTGTAGCCTGGTCCAACCAGCCTGATCAATAAAACAATAAAACTCGTATTAGGAACGAAGTACCGTTAAGAGACTTACTCAGCAATGGAAAAGCAGCCTGGTCATTTTTCCAAGTCAAAAAAAGACCACAGAGAACCAATGCATGAAATCATCAGGTCTCTCTTACCGTGTGCGTGTGTAAGGATAGGCGTTCCAAGACTCCTCCTCCACCCGCAAAGCCGCTTTGGGCAGGATGGAGCGGAACCAGCTTGGAATGTGCTGGCCGATGTGATAAACTTTGTGTGTGTACTGGCCCGAACCACCAGGCCCATCCCTGTAGGGTCGGTTCTCCAGGATCTCCACGCCGCTGCCCTCACCCTCGCTCTCCTCGCGGCTCTTTTTCTGCAGGGACACAGAGACGCTGCGTTATTTCGATATGTTCGGTTTAACATTTAAAGTTAGCACTGGACCTACAAAGCTAATGGAAACTTAAATCCCAAGAACTAGTATTAGGAAACTAGTGGAGAGTAGATAAAGGTGCGTGTGCTGTTAATACTCCAGCTACACCTACCAGTGTCATTCATAAAATATGGAATTCCTTCATTTCTAAGGGACTATAATTACAAAACCTTTTACAGAGATCAAATGTCTGCACATGTTAATGCACACGTATTGCCTATTAGCTGAATGTAACAAACTAGAACAAAAAACTAAAACTATGGGGAGCTGCTCTACACTTTTCTAGTTTTTTGCTCACCTTTAGTGTGTTATGTAGCTTTTGGTGCACGTTAACAGAAAGCACTTGCATACGTAATACATGAAACCAAACTACAGTGCAGATTACATAATATACTAAGACTATAGTGATGCAAGAGATGAAAAGGCTTTCCTGGTTTATCAACACAGTTGTTCGTTACGTGGTTGGCTGCCGAAATAGTCACACGTCTCAAACCATGCTGTGTTGTTCAGTGATCACAGTGGTTTCCAACACTGCATGGCACACTGTCAGCTATAAAAATAGCAGCCACCTTCAAACCTGACCTGTCTGCAATTGCATGCCTCTTTGCTACATAGCAAATTCGCTTCAAGATCAGACAGTGCAACATGCAATAATGATGGAGTTATGTACAAATCGGGAGGGCAAAGCTGCAGTTCCAATCAACAAATCAAGCTCTAAACTGGAGACTTGTTCAGTCACTGGTTATTAATCTTTTGCATTACAGGCCTTTGCCAAAGTGATATCTATTATCAAAATCTATTATAGGCCTTTGTTTGACCTAATAAACTTTTCTGTCAAAATCACTGAACACTTTCTCTACCCACATCACATTGATGGTGTTTCATAAGGTACACTGCACTCCAATGTTTCCCTCTTTTTGTGCCCGGCCTGCTCCGCTGTCATTAAGACACAATGTTACAGCTTGCCCATGCAATAGTCCCATCATGCACACAGCCCTGTTGCAGCACAGCCATTTCCAAACAAGTCGGTCCACCCATTTCCCCCCAGAGACGGCTGCAGCCTTCCACGCGTCATGGATGTTGCCACAGGCCCCTGTAATTGCTTTTCGTGTACCGATCCAACAGAGCAGAGGATTCTGGTCATTTGCTGTGGCTCAGTGATGCTGCAGCGATCAATCGCCTTTGTGCATCGATCGCCACGCCCGCCTCTCGCCTTCTCCGCGGTCGCTGCCAGTGAAATGACAGGCCGGGCTGAGCGCATATGCCGGCAGATGCAATGTTAAAATAAAGTGTGGCAAAGAGCTTGGCAGGCCTCCACCATCTGCTCCGCCTGAAAAGAAGCCCACTGTGCCACAGAGAATGCCAGCTGCCTTCTGGTTGAAGCCGACTGTAGAGTCTGGCACTCAAAATACCATCACACCAAACAATACTGCAGTTCTGTGCAAAGAATAACATGACTGAGTTTACAGATGGCCAGAAGCTTTCTATTTTTTGCAAGCTGAAAAATATTGACAGTGAAGGGAAACAAGCATTCACACACTTCTGTGCTTGTCATTTAACATACTTCCACTGCGTTTACCCAATTCAGATTGACACATACATAATATCTGTTGACTATATACTCGCAAATATGAATAAAAAGTGTATTCATAAGCATAAACAAAGATATCCAAACACCACAAATGAATAACATTAGTCCCTAGCAGAGCCACTGTTGCCAATTACAGCTTCAAGATGTCCATAGTAAGCAGTAATCAGCTTTTTGTCGTATCGTGGTTCAATTCTGGCTCATTCCTTTAGGCTCTAAATCTTTAAATCCCCCAAGGTCACAAGGGCCTCTTCGCTGGCCTTGCAATCTCAGGCGGTGGACTCGCAAAGTCAGGTGCACCAGAGAGAGGAAAAACACTGAACAGGGCTTGAATTTAACAGCCGCGCTCTATTGTACAGTCTGCCATCCATCAGTTTAGTGTTTTACTAGCTCTGCTCTGCATCCTATTGAAATTAATTTGTTTTCACAGAGGCACTGTGCAAACAGAAGATGGCTGATGACAGGATGGACAGGTTGTCCCATTCAGAGGGCAGATGGTCATGCTGATTACATCAGCAATGACTCTGCATTAGCAAGATAATAGCATGAAGATTAAAAGCAGGCAACACTTACTTTAAAGCTGCCATTTAAGGCAGAGTTTGAGCCAGAGTGTGTCAACAGCTACTGTACTTGTAGCATTATCGCAGCCAAGTGCTTTTACGAAACGTGAAATGCTGCAGAATTAAATGTCATCACAGATATGTTGCTCAACACAGAAGCCTCTTCTTACTGAGGAGATCTAATGCAAGGAAAGAAGGAGGAACCTGGCTGATATTTAGTAAATGGCAACCACATTACAGAGATAGGGACTGGCTTGGAGCGATATCGTGATCCAAGCAGTGATACCTTACGGCTAGGGTAAATAAACTGTGGTCAACAAAAACATCAGTTTGACTTATCAAAAGATAACAGCATAAGCTAATATGGGCGTGGTTATTCAAATGCACTGATAACCATTTA
Source organism: Prochilodus magdalenae (assembly GCA_024036415.1). NCBI lineage: Eukaryota > Metazoa > Chordata > Actinopteri > Characiformes > Prochilodontidae > Prochilodus > Prochilodus magdalenae. Next base: position 841,484 of record JAMWET010001089.1, on the reverse strand, counting down.
GGTCATGTTCACATACGCCTGCTTAAAAATACATTCAAACCGGTAGTGGGTGACTTGCTGCTTTGCCCAGAACAGAATGCAGTAATAAACATCACACCAGCATGCCACAAAAAGCTCACAGTGACAGTGACAGTGAACGTGTACAGTGCATAACAAGCTGTGGTTAGCCTGTTTAGCTGACCCAGACCTCAACATCACTGAATATGTATAACATTACTCTGAAACGCTGCTCTACAGATGCTGCATCTCACACTAAAATGAGGGTTAAAGCTGGCTGAGGCTCTGAAACAGCTGAACATATAGAGTCCCCTCTTCCAGGATTTCCTCCACAGCCCCGCCTCCAAAACATCCAGCACATGTTAAACTCAGAAGTTTACCTGTTTGCTTTCATGTTCGATTTGCTTATTTTATTGAAGAACTGGATTTAGAGTCTCAATTCACAACCAAACTTTGTGAGTGAAACACATACACATCCATGTCCACACACACACAGGGGCAGTGAGCACACTTGCTTGGAGAACCCCAGGGAGCAGCTGGGGGTTAGGTGCCTTGCTCAAGGGCACTGTAGTCATGTCGTGTCGCTTCAGGATGTTTAGAACAGCTGCCATGTTAGAAGCTTTTTCCACAACACCTTATAACACCTTTTCTTTCTGCCCCGTGATGTGTTTCTGAGTAAGAATGGGCAACATGACAAAAACCAAAAGAAAAAAAACTTCACACTTACAAAACCAAACACTGACCTTCTGAAATACGATGAACTGAATTCTTTTACTCCAACTGCTTTCTACTCCACATTTCACATACCGCGTTGTTCAGGTCCAAATAAACAGGCCTAATTATGATCACTTTGTAACAGTGTTTGGTGTCCTTTAAGTACAGATGGCGTCTATATGATATGCTCAGAAAAGCAAAATCACTAAATAAGCTACTACAATAACAATAATATACTGCCATAGTGTCCAGCTCTGTTTCCAGGTGCGGCATGATATCAGTAAGGATCTAGCTGGGAGCTAGCTAAGCATTTTCTCATTGAGAGGTGGGAGTGGCAAGAACGGGAGATGAGACAATATTATTTTACCCTGTGTAGCGGAGCACAGGGCCATCATAAACAGTCAAGACATTTTAGAGATAGGCTTTTACATAATGTCTGTAATGTGATTTGATATGATAAGCCATTATAAGATTATGATCAGGACAAGGAAAACAGATCTTGAGTGTAGATTACCCAAGATAAATTATTAAACCAAACAAAAGATCAGCAATGAATCAGTTTTTATAGCTGCAGCCGCTGTCCGAGTACTACTCCCTACTCCTGACGGTTTCTATACGCAGAGTACTTTGAAAAACATCAAGGACATCTATTCAAATCCCTCATGCCTGGCTTGGTACAGTCTCTTACAAGGCTACAACCTGCGGCAGCTGAATATCAGCGTGCCGAACACGACTGTGACACTTTCGATGTCAGGCCCTACTCCCACCGCCCCCCCTCCCCTTCAAAACCACCGCCACCAGCCTCAGAACTGAGCCGGCCTCAAAAGCAGGAGAAGGCACACTAAGAGCTGACGTAGACAGACAGACAGACAGACAGACAGACAGACAGACAGAGAGAGAGAGAGCGAGAGAGAGAGAGAGAGAGAGACACAGAGAGAGAGAGAGAGAGAGAGACACAGAGAGAGAGAGAGAAAAAGAAAGAAAGAAAGAAAGAAAGAAAGAAAGAAAGAAAGAAAGAAAGAAAGAAAGAAAGAAAGAAAGAGAGAGAGAGAGAGAGAGAGAGAGAGAGAGAGAGAGAGAGAGAGACAGAGAGAGAGACAGAGAGAGAGAGAGAGACAGAGAGAGAGAGAGAGAGAGAGAGAGAGAGAGAGAGATATGAATGCTGAACGAAAGGCTATTTATAATACTATATATACTGTTCATATTAGCCACAGCCACATGTACAAACTGTAGTGTGCAGAAAAGTCAGACTTTGACATTCACTTAGTTTATTTACTAATAATTTACTACTAATGATGCAACATGCAAAAATTCAAGTCAATAATTTATTTAGAGGTACATAAAAAAAAGATCCAACAGGCAATTACACAGTAGTTTCAACCCACAAATATCATATCTGGCATTGCCTGTCTTTTACTGGCAAAGAATTTGGACTTCCTGCTTCTCACAATCCAAGTAAACCCAAACACATTCAGTGATGTTTGGGCCTGGACTGAGGTGGACAGTCCACTGTTCTGAGATCTGAAGCTGGAGCAGAGTTTGACGTTCTTCACACTCTCCTAAAGATAAAAGTTTTAAGTATTGTTCAACTGAAAGACAGTTTTGGTGGTGTACCTGGTCTTGTGGTTGTTAGGAGGATTTTTATCTTTATACATCTTTAAATTGGCATTTGTATATGTAATGTATGTTATATGTATATGTAAATTAATTATTTAATGTCCTAAAAAATATCTCCTAAATAAGGATTAACTTGTATTTAATGTAATTTGACTGGAAATTAAATAAATAAAGGGTGGTCTCTGACTTTTGCACAGTACTGTGACATGTATGTACACTGTAAGAGAGAGAGACGGAGTAAGCAAGTGAGAGCGCACTGTCAGCAGCTGGGGGTGGCAGGTGTACTGTGGACAGGAAGATCCAACACAGCCTGCAGAGAGAGCGAGCGAGAGAGCAAGAGAGAGAGAGAGAGAGAGAGAGCGCAAGAGCAAGAGAGAGAGAGAGAGAGAGAGAGAGAGAGAGAGAGAGAGAGAGAGAGAGAGAGAGCGAGAGCGAGCGAGAGAGAGAGAGAGAGAGAGAGAGAGAGAGAGAGAGAGAGAAAGAATGCTGTAGAGCGTTTGACTCTGTTCTTGTTCTCCTGTGCAACAGAAGCACTTCATTACGGCGCTGACAGCTGACATCAGGTCCAACACCCGCAACCAGACCACCATCAATCCCCCCACAGCAACCACAAAGCACTGCTGTCTGTGCCCTCTGCACACACATGCATACAAAAAAATGAGAAAGAGACAGAGAGAGAGAGCCAGAGAGAGTGAGTGAGTGAGTGAGTGAGTGAGTGACTTTGGGGACAGAGTGCTGTTAAAAAATGCATATGAAGTCATTCTGCTGTTCCAAAGTTATTAACGAGTATAAAAAAATTTACACGGATTGATCAAACACCCTCCCTTTTATTAATGCCTGCAACTCCCCGCTTCCACCAGATCTGCACGCCTGCAACAACCGGTGTCCTTTCTGTCCACACCCACCCCTAAAGCTAGTGCTATTCTTGCCCACACCCACCTGCTTCAACCTCATGTTATGATTGCCCGCCACCAGCTATTCCGGGTTATGGTCCTACCCGTGTTTAGCCTTAGCACAAGTAGAACAGAGCATGACCAGGCAAACCCACATGGCACAGCGGAAAGCTTGAATGTTGGAAAACAGAAGTAAATATTTTGCTTTCCTTAGGCTAAGCAAATCCATGGAAAATTGCACATGGCTCCCAACAATAAGCATCACATGATGTCACTGACTCAAGGTTCTTGTACTGTGATCACACCTCAGGGTGTCCCAGGAAGGGGTAAACTGACAAGGCTACATCGGTTCAAACACCAGCCCCTAAATCCCGTAGGTACATGCTCTTTAAATGATAAACATCTAGTTTAAGGACAGAAAGCCCTTTACGTACAGGTCAAAGAAATACTGGTCAGGTACAAACTACAAGGTAATTAGCTGATTTGTTGTTGTGTTAAAGCAAATCATGGACAAGGGTGCTCTAGAACCTGGTTCTGAACCCACAGCATAGAAGTGGGCACTCGAGTCCAGTTTCACAGCCAGACATCAGATTTTAAAACGCAAACAAACAAGCCCGCCAATCATTTATTTATTGCCAGAGAATAAACTCCATTAGAGCTCCACCCTAGTCAGCTCACACTGATGTATGGTGGGCCTCTGCAAATGGAAGGTGACGATTCAGTGGGCAGCATGTATCGTTTCAAATTTGGCGGATATGGCCATTTAATTGCACCTTGATCAAATTATTCCCAAAGAGCTTGAAACGTAATTATTGGGTGGGATACTGTTTCTCTTGCTCTGGTGCAGACGCTGGATTTCTGAGTTGTGTTGAGAGAAAGCAAGACAAAGCGAGAGAGAGAAAGAGAAACAGAGAGAGAGAGAGAGAGAGACAGAGAGAGAGAGCGAGCGAGAGAGAGACAGAGAGAGAGAGAGAGAGAGACAGAGAGAGAGAGAGAGAGAGAGAGCGCAAGAGAGTGCAAGAGAGAGCGCGAGAGAGAGACAGAGAGTGAGAGAGAGAGAGAGAGAGAGAGAGAGAGAGAGAGAGAGAGAGAGAGAGAGAAAGACACAGACAGCGAGAGAGAGAGCAAGAGCGCAAGAGAGACACACAGAGAGCGCGAGAGACACAGACAGAGAGCGCGAGAGAGAGAGACCGAGAGTGAGGGAGAGAGAGAGGGAGCTGCTGCTGGTGGTATTTTTCCACGTTGTGTTGTTGCACAGTATGGCTTTTGGCTCCTTCTTTATTTCAGAGTACTTATCTCTCTCAAGCGGGAGACACCACTCTGCACTCAGCTTTAATTAACTTAGAGCTAGCACTCGCATCATCTCTGCCAATACCCTACCCCCCCAACACACACACACACACACACACACACACACACACACACACACACACACACACACATCCAAATAATGAATTTTTCCCTATTAAATATTAATAAGAGGAAACTAGGAGGTGAGGGCAGCATGCAGCTGAAAGCCATATGCCCTGAACCAGGGACGTAATGGACAATACTGCTGCTCCTTTCCATTTTAAAGACATCCACAAACATAAGATGGGTAAAGAAAACTTGGAGCCCTGGGTCTGCTGGAGTCGTTTCCTGGAAAGTAACTGATTTACTCGGACTCGTGACTGGCTGCATCTGAAAAGTCTGCTTTGCTTTAAAAGTAAAGTGATAATTTAACAAGTGAGACAAATAACCAGCTGTCATCCAAACCAGCCTAATAAACAGGAATGCATTACTCTGCAAATGAGTGAAACTGAAAACGGGTGCACCCAATCAGGTGGAAAGAAGGAGAACACAGCTACGGAACATCTTGTAGGATCTTACTTACACCTTAGATATCTGGTCCGGTTTGCTCTGATTTGCTTTTGTCACTGTCACTGTGCATTCAGTTACCATTAAAAAAAGACTGTACAAGCAGGAAACCCCTGGAGACCAGTTACAGATGTTCAGCTCAGGTCAGATGTTCAGCTGAGCTTTTCAGCTCAGGTCATATTTTGAAAGTCATATTTCCATCGTTTTTTGTTCTTTTACATAACACTCATCTATGCCTGCCCCTTAACTAAAGATCAAACACTTGACTTCCAGAAAAAAACTGTACTAGAATGACAACTGCATTAACTAATTATCCAATACAGAATAAAGATATTTGTATACTGTATATGACTTATTCTGTTTTTTCCCTTTTAAAAAATGACTTGACTTCCTTTGTTGAATCTATGACTTGGTTTTTCACATGGGATTTATGGGTGCATAGCTGTTTTGATCAAAGCTGGGAACTTTTCTAACAGAACAGCAACATTTCCTCTAATAACTGCTTAGTAACAGTTCCTCTGTCCTCCATTACATTGGTCAAGCTTTCAGATTCTTATCACATTCAGTACGGGTTCCTGGGAACATACTTTGCATCTGAAGCCGCTGGTATTCAAAAGTTTGGAGCCAGGCTGCAGTTGTTTGCAGGACTGTCTACATTAACAAATAAATAAATTTTAAAATGCAGTGCAAGTGTTAAAAACTGTATTTAATGTCCCACCACTGGGGCATTCTTCTCTGCTCCAACTTATCAAAGCTCTACAAAACAAACTATTTTGTAAGTTACACTGTCTCATAAAAGAGGTCATAAAAAAAACACCGATAATCGCTGTGATTCAATTTGGCATGTACTGGACAAGTCTCTGGATGTAGTCCACATAATTGTTCAGACACTATGTCACATGTGGGAGACTGGGGTTCAAATCCCGGTCTGGGTGACTACGCAGTGCTACACCAATAAGAGTCCTTGGGCAAGACTCCTAACACTACACTGACCTACCTGTAATATGATTACCCTTCTAAGTCGCTCTGGATAAGAGCGTCAGCTAAATGTCATAAATGTAAATGTAAATGTTCACATGCCTTCCCTGGCACAATTCCGAGCTGAATTCCCTGTAGACTGCGATTTTAGCCACTGCTAGTAGACCTGTATGACCGTAGGCTTCCATACACCTGCAGATTCAGCTACTTCCTTCACACTATGGTCGTTGACAAAGACACGCCCAGTTACGTGGTGTGGGGGGTGGGGTGGTGGGAGTGCGTGGTGGAGTGCGGGGATGGCGGGGGGGTGGGTCCTGTTAGCCAATCATCTACACGATCGGCTTTGGAAGCCATTTTTCCACACTATGAAGCTGAGGACATTCACTGCACTGTCCGCAACCTTTTCTCAATCTATAGAATCCCGTAACACACAACCCGCACGCGTATTCTCTCGCCCCATCCATCCTCGGGCGTACAGCGCCATCTGCGCAGGATGCACTGTAAAGGTTCCTATCAGCACTTGCTAAAACGCAGGTTGACTTGAATATCTAGTCTGGTGAGCTTATTTTTGCCTTATCTCTCGCTCATGGTGTAAAACAGTATTAAATGATGGTTCTCTGACTGGGTGTAGAGCCTGGTGATGCATTAAAACATGCCTTGACTTGCTCCAGGACCATTCTTTCACATCAGATCCTGACGTATTCTAAGGATAGTTAGCAATGTTAACCTTTTTCCCTTTTTGACCTGTTTTTCCCCATCACATCCCATGCTTTCCAGGCAGATGCAGCAGAAGGCAAAAGGAGCTCTACAGAAGGATGAAGCTGAGACTTCTGTAATGGAGTCGTCTATGGGTGAGAAAATGCCCGCCACATCTGGCTCTACCCTCTCATCACCCCCGGTCCTGCGTCTGAGCCTCCAACTGACCTCATTGTGGTGCACCTCCAGAGCTCGTCTTCAGCGAAGGATAACACAATCAGCAGAGTAAAAGTTGCCCTGGCAACGTGCCTGCATCATCACGACCTCTCCCTTCGCCCCCCTCCCCACCCTCCTCTCCACGCACACATTGCAAACAAATGATTGCAGCGAGTGCCACGCTCTTGCTGATGTCATCCGTATCCATGGCAGCCGGAGCTCAGCTGTGACGCTGTGATGGTGATGGTAAGGGGGTGGAGAGAGCAGCAGGGAGAAGACAGGAGACAGGAACTGTGGCATTCTTGCTGACGAATGGGCTTCCTCGCCTTCGTTCCCGGGGCAGATATATATTCCCTCTCCAGCAGAACATGCCAGAATGTTAACAAGTCACAAAGGTAATCAGCGGTTCTGCAGCGTGTTAATATTCTTCGTTAATATAGCTTTAATGACTTTGCCCTTCTCTCCTTCTGTAATAACATCATTTTTTAAAGCTATATTTGTGCCAATGTGCAAAAAGCATGATATATTGACTCTGAATATGTACAGAGAACTATCATTTTTGAGCCAGCAGATCACGAGCAGCCATGTACTTCACATGCCTTTATGGTTAAAGTACTGACCAAATATCTCTGCCTAATTTAAAGGTTAAGAAGTAAATGACGTCATTGAGAGTGTTGGGTGTGAAAAGCTACCTCCTTAAGTCACTACGAAGACTTATTATTATTTGACCCCATGCTTTCAGGTTAAACAGTAGATTTGTACACTCAGACATGCGTAGACTCACCTGTCACTTTGAATAGCAAATAAAAAGGAAGCATTTGCATCGTACACACCCTGACCCTTAGTTTCTCCACCAGTACAAAAATGATCTGTGTCAGTGAGTCTCTCTACAGAGCATCATTTCACATCATGTCCAGCGTGCACACAGATCCAACCAAATCCACCAAACAAACATTCCTAGGCATTTTCATGTTGGCAGCTGTGCAACAACATTTGAACAAAGTAACGATAAACCAAATGAACCCCTGTGAAGAAGGAGAGAACCTTCTAGAACAGAGTGAATGCACTAACCATTGTAAAAGCAGTGTAAATGAGGCAGCGAGATTATTGTAGAACAGTGTGAAGGGAATCAATTTCTAGATCAGAATGAAGGCAAGGAGCATTTTAGAACAGTGTGAATGCGTCAGTACTTTAAAACTGTGTGAATGAATGAATGAATGAATGAATGTAGTGAGTGCTCTAGAATTGTGTGAATAAGGTGGGGGGGGTCATTCTAGAACAGGGTGACAATAAGCATTCTAGAACTGTATGAATGAGGGAGGGTGCGTTCCAGCACAGGGTAAATGCAGAGTAGTGTAAGAGGGAGATTATTCTAGAACCGAGTGATTCTACATCTTTCATGATGAGCAGTATGGGGGGGGGGGGGTTCTAGAACAACTTGAATCAGGATGTCTGCGCCTTCTAGAGCAGCATGAATGCAGTAAGAGTTGTACATTAGTGTGAATTGGGGACACTGATGTGAACATTTTCACCAATCTAGTTGGATTTCAAAAAAGAGAAAAGGGAATTTTGTCCATGCTCGTGGCCCTACTCCTCAGGAGTTTTAGGGGTTAATGAAAACATTACAGAACATTTTAATGAGTTCAAAACCTGCTGTAGTCAAACTAGCCCTACTCTTATCTTTCATAACAGCCTGACCGTCTGAAATCTCCACTGAAGCATGCAGTCGCCAGAGCTAGATGTTGGCAGGTCGCCGTGGCAGCTAGAAACATCTGCTTTTGCCTACAGACGACCACTGTGACTCATAGCGCCGGGCTAATAAGACAGCCTCACACCATCAGGAGGAGTCCGCACATAAACACGCGAGCCGGAGAAAGCTTCTAATACTACACCGCTAGGGTCACTCTGCTACTGCGCCCATGTGCCAAGCTAAGCGCACTTCCTGCACACAGTCATTAGGCAGCGACATGTCACACAGGCCACACCAGATGGCGGCTACAGATTTATAACATGTGAGAAAAAAAGCCAACAAGGACCTTCACCTAAAATTAACTTCATCAAGGGCAGCATGCTATTTAAACAGATCTGAAGGTATTACTGGGCAATACGGTGACATACTGCTCTATAAAACACCAGCACCGACACGACCAATATAGCACTGCTGCTGCAATTTTAGAAACTGTTATTTCACAGTAGAGGCATCACTAAATAGAAAGACACTTTACTGTTATTAAGACACACGGTTATTATTATAATAAGAAGTATTTTATGATCATCTTGTGGATACTGTGCGTTCCTAAAACCACTGACCAAATGCACGTTTCATTAAAATAACAACATAAAAATCAACACCACCATCAAATTCATTTTTAGAACTACTGTGAAATGTTGAATTAGAGAGCTTGAGAGTTGTGTCTTTATTTATTTCAAATGGAAATAAATAAAGAAGAATGCTTTTAAAAATAATCAGCACAATATTTTCTTGTGCCTTCTGCCCACCGAATGCTGGGACAGGCTCCAGCACCCCCTTTGACCCAGAAGGATAAGCGGCTTAGAAGATGAACGAAGGAATGAATAAATGAATATCTTCTTGTTAAAAAATTACAAGCATAATTTACATCTTTCCATACATATACAGGTTTCAAAGCCACGTGCTTTACATATTTACATTCGATTTTCTGTGACTACATCAGCTGTGCTCTGGATTCAGCTACAGAAGCCTGTGGAAAAGAATGAGGTATTTTGTCTTCATCATTTTACAACCCACCTGAACCACTTTAGCAGTACTAAAACTGCTGAGAACTTTAATCAATCACTATTTCGCTGTAGACACAGTGGAAAATGTACTCTACAGCAACCGCACACCTTATTAATATTCTGCAATAATCTTGTTTTACCTCTATAACCAATACACATGATATAATACACATTTTGCAAGCTGTTTAAAGTTAACACTCCTCTCTAGCCCTCTTTTACAAAACAGCAATGACTGCACTTAAAGCATTATCACTATCGTAGTCATCGTTTACTTGCCAATCATCACTGGTACCTGATTGTATCTCTCTACTGACCAAGAAGTAGAGAAACATATTTCACACTAGCGCACAAAATTATATGAGGCACTGTGAAACCTGTCCCAACACAAGTAATTACGCAATGCAAACGCCGTATCAAGGAGCACTATAGCGGCAGTCAAGCCTCACCAGGTTGCTTTGTATCGTCAGCATGCATTCTACAGTCCCTGGCAGATCTTGAGATTCTTGCAGAACTGGTTGGCTTGTATAAGGTTAAATCACTTGACTCTGACCGAAATCTAAAAACTGTTGGACTTTATTTTTTAGTTTTCAATTATAAACTACTGACTTTCACTTTTTGATCTTTGACTTGTGTTTTTGTATTTCATTTTTTTTTTCATTTTAATGAAAACCGGTAATAAAAATACATGTACATTAAATAATAATACTGACTCAGCTACATATTTTAAAAACCACTTGATCTGCTGTTTTAATAGATGCTACAGCAAAGAGGTGTTTACGAGCTCCTTCTGGTGTATGTTCATTCTCCTTGATGGTTATTTTCACAGCCATGTTCATAAACTTTACACTTTAAGAAAACGAGGCGTTTTCAGTCTTTAGAGCAGAGTCACTCTAAAACTCAGTAAAGGATGCTTTTGGGAAACCACATAGTATTATATTTCCGGAACCACGGGAAACCACCGGACACTTAAGCCGTACGAAAATTGCTTCAAAACCTTTTGAGACCGTATGTGGGGAATTAACTGCACCACTGTTTAATGGCTTTTTAAAGCTCCATAATAACCAAATGTTTTAGAACCAAACGAGTAAAAACATTACGGGAACTCGCTCATCTTCTAAACCACTTAATCCTTCCGTCCCACGGGGTTTGCTGGAGCCTATCCCAGCATAGGGTGGAAAGCAGGAAACACCCTGGACACGGAGACACAAACACCCACACACCCCGGGGGTGTGCTATTTAGCATCTGCATGTCAGGTGGATTGGAGAACATGCAGGCTGCACACAGAAAAGAGCCCAGGCGTCCCACTGTACCACTGTCACTCGTTATCGGAGTATGCTATTAATAAATATAATATTATCAGGTTACTTTTCAGCCAAACTGTTGACTGTCCAATGACATGTTTCAGCCCTAAGAGGCCTATAGAAGATGTTTAGATTTTAACTGTGTGCATTATAATTATGGAAACTGTCAACTAATAACATCTTACTACTAATAACAGCTGACTACACTGATTTAACTGATTAAAAACTGAAACAGAGAAATCAAGTTTAATCCAGGAACAATACAGAACTAAATCCAATGTCACGCAATCACTGTATCCGTACAGCTTTTACGGAATGTCAGTCGTCCCAGTAGGTTTTCCTCCCTGGGGAAAAGTACACAGTGCAGGATTCTTCCTCAGGCTGCTTCACTGTGCAACACTGTCTTGCCTGTCTGACAGCTGCATTGACATGATGCTAATTAACCTCTTAAACCCAC